>OX578285.1:55948601-56326101 GCA_951217055.1 Gerris lacustris
TGTGTGTTGACAACGGCGGACGGGGTCCGCGGATCTCATGTCCGCCGACAAGGTCCGGTCGGTTGTTTCTCCACTAACGCACATACCGGGTCCGCGGATTTCCCCAAATCCGTTGGAAAAGTCCGTGGTCCGTTGGAAAAATCCGCTCGTGTGTGGCCAGGATACAAGGAAAAATCCGCGGATTTGCCCCACACACGAGCGAACCGTGTCCGCGGACCGAGTTGACGGACTAGATCCGACGGACGGGGTTTGCACGTTAGTGAGGGAACGACAGACCTGAGATCCGCGGACCGGGTCCGCGGACCCGGTCCGCCGACCCGGTCCGCGGACCAGGTCCGTCAAAAAATCCGCTCGTGTGTGGCCAGCTATTGTTACGGTGACAATCGCACAATATATATATACAGTAAAACTTGTCTAAGCTGGAACACGTGTAAGCTGGAAACTTGCAAAGTTAGAAACTTTCTCGGAACGTTTTTTTTTTTCTAAGTAAAACACCCTGTATAAGCTGGAAACCTGCTAAGGTGGATTTTTTTTCTGGAACCGAGGCCTTCCAGCTTAGGCAAGTTTTACTGTATATAATATATTTATATATATTATTTAATATATCCTATATATATATATATACAGTAAAACTTGTCTAAGCTGGAACACGTGTAAACTGGAAACTTGCAAAGTTAGAAACTTTCTCGGAACGTTTTTTTTTTCTAAGTAAAACACCCTGTATAAGCTGGAAACCTGCTAAGGTGGATTTTTTTTTCTGGAACCGAGGCCTTCAAGCTTAGGCAAGTTTTAGTGTATATATAAATATATATATATAAATACATATATATATATATATAAATATAAATATATATATATATATATATATATATATATATATATATATATATATATATATATATATATATATATATATATATATATATATATATATGTTATGTTATATAATATTTATAATATATAAATATAAATAGGGAATAAATAAATGCCAGAGGGAGAAAATTAAAACTGAATAAAAACCGAATTAAAAACTGAAAGAGACTGAAGAATTTAATTTAAATTTAAATTTAATTTAAACTGAAGAATTTAATTTAAACTGTAGAATTTAATTGAAAAGATTAAATGAATTTTAATTAGAAATGAAACGAATATGGAAATGAACGGATATGGAATGAAACATTATTTGGGTGAGAAATAGTAAAATGATAAAGAGCTAAATCCGCGTACAAATAATAAACTTTGGTCCGTGCGTGTGTGTTGACAACGGCGGACGGGGTCCGCGGATCTCATGTCCGCCGACAAGGTCCGGTCGGTTGTTTCTCCACTAACGCACATACCGGGTCCGCGGATTTCCCCAAATCCGTTGGAAAAGTCCGTGGTCCGTTGGAAAAATCCGCTCGTGTGTGGCCAGCTATTGTTTTATGTGTAACGAACAGGCCCCACCTTGAATGTGGAAAGCGGTATGAGAAATTTGAAAGAAACAAGTATCAAAAGAGTATTGAATATCTATTAACACGACCGCGATCTTGTTGCCGATTTTCAATATGTTTTCCAGAACGTCAAATTGAAGCTCCGATTATTTTTGGAACAGAAGCCATATTTATGACTAAAATAACTGGACTATATATTTATTAAATAAAATTAAGTTTCATACCTTTTAGCTTTATACTTATTGGATAACCAAGCATATTTAATAATATGTCTAAAAATGGAATTGTTTATTCATTTTTCCTACACATTTAAAAAAATTGCCCTTCCTTTCGAGCGCCGTGGGCGCTCGGTCCCCGGTTCTAATTTAAAATAAACAGGTCAAGTTTGTGCTAGTCAGCACACAACGAGGGTCCGTAGGCAACCCTGTATAGTTTAAGTAGTACAAGGGTTAAACAAAATTTAACCCTTAAGTTTTTTTACCCTAATTCTTTTTTTAAAAAAAAATATTTTAAGTCGCTATATTTTTAATATATGTGGGTGGTAGGTACAAGACACATACATGCCAAATTTCAAAGTGATCGGACGAAAGGTGAAGCCGTGAGAGCAGGCGACAGGACGGACGGACAGACACACGCAGGAAAATATAAGGGTCCTTGGTTTTGTCTACGGACCCTAAAAAGAAAAATGTTACAAAATTATCAAAGGCCATAGGCCCATCTGTTTTGTACTTTAATCTTGAATATGATTATAAAAAAATATTATAAACTGGAGGAGAGCAGAGGATACATTAGAAATCGTTACTAGACACTTTGCATAATTCTCTTTGAGGATGCTTTTTAGCAAAAATCAAAGACCTTCCTCTCTCGTTCAAAATGCATTAACCTTCGTAAATGGGGTTATAAACTTTTAGTTAGGGTAATTCAGTTATATGGGTTTTCCCATTGTGGTAAGCCTGTGTTAGGTCGCTTTTAGCATACCACCAAACGGAACTTGTAAATTTCAGCAAAAGCACAATTTGTTTTTTTTGTTTAATAAACCCTTATGTTGGAACTAAATACACAGCGTCAAATAATTAATATAAAAATGCCATTTTTCAAAACTAGTCTTATGTTCAACATTTTTTTTTTTTTTTTTTTTTTTTTTTTTATGTATTCTTCACCTTAGTTGTATCTGTGTGCAAAATTTGGGGGAAATTGAATCACGGGAAGTGGTTCAAAATTGGGGTAATAGGTGTGCGATGAAACTTAAAAAGCAAATAAATTTGACGCCATTTTTTTTTGTTTTTTTGTTTTTTTGGTTTCTGTATTCTTCACCTTAGCTGTACCTATGTGTAAAATTTGGGGAAGATTGAATGACGATAAGTGGTTCAAAATTGGGGTAATAGGTATGCGATGAAACTTAAAAAGCAAATAAATTTGCCGCCATTTTTTTTTTTTTTTTTTTTTTTTTTTTGGATTCTGTATTCTTCGCCATAATTGTTTTTATGTGCAAAATTTGAGGAAGATTGAATCACGGGAAGTGGTTCAAAATTGGGGAAACGGAAATGTGCGATGAAACTTACAAAGCAAAGTAATATAAGACCAGTAAAAACGACACCAGAAACGCGTTACACAGTCAAAATAAAAAAAACAAATAAAAATAAACAAAAAAAATCGGGTACAGGGCACCCCTGAACTTTTCCTCACTTCAGAGGCCACGAAAGTGGCCTCTCCTGCTGCTTCGCAGCAGGAGGAAGCAGCATTGGACGTGATCAGTACTGGGATGGGTGACCGTTCTGAACAAACTGATTCATTATCATTCTTCAAAAAAACCTTATTTTTAATACCTATATTTTATTTAATTAATTGAAGTTTGGCGGTATTTAGACAGATGTAAACAAACTTAGACGTCATCAAAATTATCGCACTAATAAATAATTATATTCGCTTATAACTTTTAAACAAATAATGGAATTTCATCGGAGTTTCTTTATATTTGTTCCTTAATTTTTTTCCGGATTCAACGATATGCTATACGTCAAAAACCTATTTATACTTACGGTATTATTAACCGTCAAAGTTTAAAAAATCAAAAATTGATAACTTCAAAATGGCGGCCAATATCAAAATGAAATATGGTGGCCTTGTTTGTCATACAGAGAGGTATATTCGTGCCAAATTTCAACTCGATCAGGACCATTGTCGATTTATTACGATTTTTTAAAATTTTTGCTGACTGGGCAACAAACTGGGTTCAAGATGGCGGAAAAATTTGATTTTCCGGGCGGCACCACTACAGGTAAGGACCACTCAGGAGGTCTTAAAAACACCCAAAACGGATAATTCCGTTGAAATCTCGAAAACAATTGTTTTGGTGAAAACAGTACTTTTCCTACTATATAGGTAGTGAGGAAAAGTAATAGATAAATAAATATAATATTTTACAATAATAATGTTTTATGTACAAGTTAATATGTAGTGGTGAATATATTTACGTTCGAAAGTATGTCGTATGAATCATTTTACACGAATCAAGGCTCGCGATGTTAATCGTCGGCAAACGCCTGACGAACACTGCGAAGCGAACCTTGTGGCATCTCGTGTCGATAACGACATGAAAATGCCTCACTGTCTTGCAGACTCTTTTTACTAATAGTATCACGGCATGGCAACATTGAAATTAAATTACGTAAATTTTAGATTTACAATAGTATAATTTTTAATTTATAATATCTTTAATTAAACTAACAACTTCATAGATTTTTGTTACACGTGAATAGAAAAATTTAATGAAATAGAATGTAGTTTTTAGCTAAATATTTAGATATATAATGTAGTATTCAAATTTGACATGTTTTTCTCGGATATTCTAAAGCCCAAGCACGTGTCCAGAATATTTTTTTCCAGAATTTTAATTCTTGGACACGCCCTTTATCAGAATAAAGTTAGTCGTGGATACTGCCATATTTACACATATTTTAATACAAGGTTAACTTGTAGAATAATAATATTTTGTAGAATATATATATATATATATATATATATATATATATATATATATATATATATATTATATACTATATTGTATAATAAAGGTATATATATACATACATATATATATATATATATATATATATATATATATATATATATATATATATATATATATATATATATATATATTATATACTATATTGTATAATAAAGGTATATATATACATACATATATATATATATATATATATATATATATATATATATATATATATATATATATATATATATATATATATATATATATATATATATATATATATATATATATATATTATATACTATATTGTATACAAAAGGTGTCCCAGCTAGTATACATGTCCTTTTGTTATATACGTAATATATTTAAAGAAAAAAAGTATTGTAATGAAAGCAAAAATTAGATTTTAAGATTGTGATGGATTTACACGATTTGAGGACCCCTGAGTCTAAAAAAGTAGTTTTTAATAATGTCTCGTTATCTATTGTATGTTGTCTGTAAAGCTGCGTGCGGAGCCCACACCTCTGGGCCGATTAAGATAAAATTTGGCATAAGTGTTCAGAAAATTTATATTATACTCTGAGGCGAAATCGAGAAATTAATTCAGTGGCTCTTTGCCAAAAGCTATTATTTCATATCGTATCTCGTTTTATCACGTTTTTTTCAGAATGTGTTTTCTAGTACAACCCTTCTCTTTTACACTTATAAAGTTTTGTTAATAATGTACCTTTTAGGACATATTAAGAAGTGAAAAAAATAAAATTGCAAAATTGAACCTATCAGCTGTTGAGCCACAGAATATTAGCTCTAGATCCCCCCCCCCAAAAAAAAAACAATTTTAAAACGGAAATTACTTTCTCGAAAGCGTGATAGACGATTTTGATTAAAATATTTTAAAATGTAATCCATTTAAATACGAATCTAACCATACAAGTCGTTTCCCCGGTAAAAATCCGAGATATTGATGCAGATAAATATAATTTTGCAGAAAATCGATGACAAAATGTTAACATCGCCTGGTAAACACTGCTTTAAGGCCCGGTCAAACAGCCGCGCGGACAGATTGTCCGCAGACTGGGTTGATCAAACAGAAAGCAGACTAGCAGGCTAGTATTATAAAATTAAATTATGTTGATGAATCGGTTACAAGATTAGACTACTTTTAATTTTTTAAGTCAAATTGAAAAAGTTTCACAAAATTTTTCAATTTGACTTATTAAATTCAATGTAGTGTAATCTTCTAGTCAGTCAGGTTAGTAAGAAATTAATATTTTAATGTTTTATATTTTAAATGGTTAATGTCTTAATATGTGATAAATTCTGTAAAATTTTTAATGGCTTAGTAGTAATTAGTATAGGTATTTCATAAAATTTGTATAGCTTGAACCATATCTAAAGAGAAAAAATTGGATAATAAAATCGCTTAAAAATTACCAATAAGTATTGCACCTATTAATACAATATATTTAACAAAACTGCTTATTTATAGTATAAAAGTAAAAAAGATAAATAAAAATAGACTGCCAATTAGTGTGGCACATAGCTTCCTCGCATCCTATCATGTACTTTATTATTATATTAACATTAAAATTATTGTTATATTGTTTATTGTGTAAAAAATATTAATAGTTTTAGCGATCTTTAACACTTCATAGCGGTGTCGCTGTTGGTTTTACTAGAAAATTGTATATGATAAAAATGTTTGTCTCATTGAATAGATGAAGTTAGATTTTTTCCGACCTAAAATTCCTATTTTGAATTTGAAGTTCACGTTTAGGCGAGCGTTGCTCGTGAACGCTTGGACGGATAACGTTGTCCAACGATACTCTTCTCTTTGTAATGTATCATTATGGTGCGACTTTATCAGTCGCTCTCACCCTGTGTGAAACCAGGTAGATTAGCACTTCTAATTAGTTCTTAGTTCTCTTATTATGACGCCTTACCAGTGGCGTAGCTAGCTATGATAGCGCCCATTTTTTGTGTTTTTTCAACACCCTCATTAATGCCATATTTGTTTTCAAATTGCGTAAAAAATTTAGTTATATATAATAATATTTATATTTTTTTCTAATCTTGAAAACTTTAAAACGATGTACCATATGTCATGCTGACTGAAACCTATTTTTTAGTCATCCACCATATTGGCCGCCATCTTGAAAATGTTGAAAATGAAATTTCCAAAAACTATACAGTTGTTACAAAAAATGCTGAGATGCTCTTGGTACACAAATTGTGTACCTTATTGCAGTGTGCAAAAACACGGTATTACATTGTTAATGTGTTTTGCCAGCCAAGCAAGAATGCCGGTGTGAGAGCACGCTCGTGCTCGTCTCTGATAAATCCTGTATCTGATCTTCTTGATCTGGTATAGGTCCAGAGTTGGGTGGGCATCGTCGGGCCCCTGATGAGTCGGACGCAACGAAACGATGCAGGACATAGCGTAATGCCGAGCCAACATCTTGATGACATAAGTCTGATGTTGGAACAGTTCCTATGTGCTATTTTTGAGTCTCACATCCCTTGGTGTCTCTCACTATCACAAATTGTGTGTATATATATATATATATATATATATATATATATATATATATATATATATATATATATATATATATATATATATATATATATATATATATATATATATACATATATACATATATATATATATATATATATATATATATGTATAATCCCACCTTAAATAAAAAAAAAGAAGAGGCTAATTGTTAATATGTGGGACTCCTAAGAATTATAAATTTCCTCTTTTAGGCAAATTGTCCAATAAAATGTAAAAGTTAAGATTTCCGAATCAATAAGAAGAATTTTATAGCCTAACATGGTCCGAAATAAAAAGGCAAGCGTGTTGTAAATTATTAAATTTACGCCACTGTGAAATATGTCTCACCTCTCTCGGATTTGATTATTGTAATAACAAGGAATAGTTTATATTTTGATTTAAGGTGTGATAATATATTGGTAAAGAACATAAAATTTTATAGATGGTTATTAAAACGAGAAATGTATATAATAAAATTAATAAATCAAGAGCTTTAAGAATAATCCGCTAATGTTAAGAATAACAATTTTTTAAGTTTCATTTGGTGAGAACTTTCTTTCGAAAGTGAGATTTTTTTTTTTTTTAATCAATTATAAAACAATGTGTCCCACTAGTTCGTTTTTATAATACTAGACAACAATACAAAATAGTCTGTACTTCGTGTGAACCGAAAATTAGCATTATAGTTTAATGCTAGAAAAGAATTGAATGAAAAAAATTAGCAAATACATTGGGGAATGAAGCAAGGAGCTACTTGTTCTAGATAATGGTTTTCTAATACAAGCAATGCTGTGTGACAACTATGCTTAATTGATTTACTTGCAGACATTCTTTTCTCGCTTTTGCATTAATAAGGATATCCTTACTTCTTATTATATTAAGGATGATATGCTGCGTATAGCTATCTCATTTCTATTAGTAACTAATGGTGAAGTTCCTTATGACGCGTTACAGCGTCTAGGAGTAGCCCGGGAGTAAATCCGAAAAAAACGACCGTCACAAAAACGACCGTCACAAAAACGACCGTCACAAAACCAACCGTCACGAAATTGACCATTGAGGATAACTTGAGTAAATGATGACAGATTTAGTTGCAAATTTGATACAAATGTTCATTTTGCCAATGCCCAAGATGAGTTCGTTGAACAACGTTATCCACCCAAGCGTTCGCGCGCAATGCTCGAGTAAACGTAAGCTTTAAATGTAAAATTGGAATTTTAGGACGGGGAAAAAACTACTAAAATCTAACTTCATCTATTTAATGAGACAATCAAATTTTTTTTTTTTTTTTTTTAGTTAAACAAACACCGACACCGCTATAAAGTGTTAAAGATCGCTAATTTTATTAAAGCGGACCTAAACGTTTAAAATATAGAGAAAACAACGTTTTTACCGATTTCATACGTTCTAACGTAACAGGTAACGATTTTAATAAATATTTATGCACATCGTCTAAAGTAGAATTGAAAAAGGCATGTAAAATTTCATCCTGATACAAGTAGAATTTTTTTTTGTATTAAAGTGATATATTTTATAATATTTTAAATGGAGTAGGCCAGGTCGTAAATGGGTTAGGGACTCACTCTACTACAACCATCACTTTTTACTTTCTCATATAAAGAGAAAGTATTGTGATGGCGCAAAAATTCGATTTTGAGATTTTGATGGATTTACACGTTTTGAGGTCCCCTGAGTCCAAAAAAGTGGTTTTTAAAAAATGTCTGTCTGTCTGTCGTCTGTCGTCTGTCGTCTGTGCAGACGCCTGGAGCCTAAACTACTGGGCCGATTTTGACGAAATTTGGCATACATGTTCAGAAA
Organism: Gerris lacustris; assembly: GCA_951217055.1. Classification (NCBI taxonomy): domain Eukaryota; kingdom Metazoa; phylum Arthropoda; class Insecta; order Hemiptera; family Gerridae; genus Gerris; species Gerris lacustris. The sequence goes on from OX578285.1 coordinate 55,957,423, forward strand.
AATCATACCCCGAGGCGAAATCGAGAAATGAATTTTAGCTCTAAATTTGGGGGCGCTACCCCCCAAAAACTCGGAAAAAACATGAAAAAAAAATATTTCTCGAAAACGGTTCCGACGATTTTGATTAAAAAATTCTAAAATGTAGTCCATTTGAATACGAATCCAACGATATAAGCCGTTTTCCCGGGAAAAATCTAGTTCCTGAGAAATTAGCTTAAAACGCGGACGGAGAGAGCCCGGGTTCGATTCCCCGCCCAGGAGAAGTTATTTTTATGATAAATTTTGATGAAATGTTCAATAATATTTAAATGTACATTTGAAAACTAATAAATGGAAAATATTGGGTTAAGTAATTATAAACTCGTATATGAGAAAGTTTGTCTGAGTTGTCTCGGACCGATTTTTTTGCTCTTAAATCGGTCATTCGGTCATATATGGTTTTCAATTTGAATACCAGAAAAAAAATTTGCAGGAAAAACTTGCATAATCTTAATCTACATGACAAGACCTGTAGGGGAATTTATTTATTTAATTATTTTATTTTTTTAACAAGTTTGATTTTGATGTGACAGGAGGAAAGAAAATATATATTTAGTCTTGTTTTAGACTCCTCACAAGATTGTGTATAATTCATATTAATATTATAAGTTTAAATTCACGTAGCTCGGCGTAGTAGAGCAGATCTACGATACCAGGGCTACAGACCTTTAAAATGGTATCTGACATGCTGTATAACCATTAACTTTTTTTTGTAAACCCCCATTTCGGCCATATTTGTTTTCAAAATGCCGTAAAAAATGGAAATTTTGTAGTGAGTTACATATTATTTTCCTACTCGTCAAGACCTTTAACATGATGAACAACATATCATGCAAGCATTACTAAAAGCTTTTGCTTAGTCGTCCACCATCATAATAGTACATTACGCGTCAAGAGCGGAAAGTAGCATTGTGCATGCTAGTGTGGAGTTTGCACCCGAGCGATAGCGAGGGTAGTAAAACCACACGAGCAAAGCAAAATGCCGTTTTCGCAAGAGTTGCGTACCGCACTTTATCTACGATTGTTAGATTTAAGTAATAAATACAGAAAAAAATAAACTTATTGTATGTAAGTACGTATCTCTCTCTTGATAAAGATGGCATTAATTCATTAGTTGTATTTTTTGCCGAATTAATTATTTCTGGAGGAGTATTATTCTCCACATTTTCGTCAAAGTCACTTGATTCACTCATTGTTTTTCACTAAAAACTCGATATAAACAGTTACTTTAATAAAAGAACAGCAAATTAGTTTTGTTAAATGTAGACAAACTCCGCACTAATCGTGCGTAAAGCTGAAGAATTCCTCTTCTTTACCGCGCTAGCGTGGTAAAGAAGAGGAATTCTTGAGAACTATGAGACGCGCATGCGCAATGAATACAAGTACGTAAATAATCACTTTCTACGCATCTAAAGAAAGATATAATGTTTATATTTCGTATCAATCGTAGATAAAATATACTTAGTGCGGAAATTCCAAAAACTATAATATAGTTTTTGGAATTTCCGCACTAAATATAGTTATTATATTATAGTGATATTATATTATATTATGTTATATTATATTATGTTACTATATTATAGTTGTCACAAATTATGAGTTGCGCCTGTGAACCGAATTTCGTTCAAATCGATCAATTTTTACGCCAGCTATCGTTAGACAAACAAACCACAAGCACACTAACTTTTCAAAGCACAATTCTCTGAAATGAAGAACTCACTATGCTCGATCAGAGGGGAGAGGGGGGCGAAAAACGCAAATTTCAAGGACACATGGCGTAAAGTTGATTTGGTAAAAAAACAAAACTAAAACTAATATATATTTGTATTCAAAGCGTCCTCCTCTTTCATTTAACACCCCACATGACGGAATTCCGTAAAAAAAAACCAACTACATGTTTTTGTTGAGGGATGCTTTTTAGGGGCTTCCCTATATTTTTCCCCGTCTTTTGGTTATTAAACAAAACATAACATCATAGTTTCAAACATTTGTGTGGTACTTTTGGAGTTACGGGTACGTTAATGACAGACAGACAAACAAATGGGTGTATACTTTTTTTATAGCAGTTTTGGATTCTATGGTAAAAAAAATGAGCATATTTTACTTCTAACTTTTTTTCTATCTCCAATATTTTGCCCCCTATATGGGACAACAGTATAAAAATGGTAAATTACAGCGCCTGGGGGCAAAATGGGTGGTTGCCCCTAGTACGCAAGTGGATGAATACACACATCCTTTTACAGGTTGCAGATCCCCAAGTTCTATTAATTTATTCCAAACCACTTAGATTTTATAACGATATAAGTGTTATTTGTTTACTATTTTTGGGTTATTTTGCCATCTTTGCCCCGATATGGAGCAAAATATCGAAGATAGAAAAAAAGTTTCAAGTAAAATTTGATTATTTTTCACCATAAAATCCCATAATGCTATCAAAATTATACACTCCAACTTGAAATTTTGAAGTTGGGTGGCCTGGGGGCAAAGTGGGTGGTTGCCCCTAGAGGGCGATTGCATGAAAACAAACTTCCCTTCACATGGTAAGGATCCCCCCAAGTTAGGAGGGGAGACTTTTGGACCACCCTGTTATATTTTGGTAAGTATTAGTAGTAAATGGATTCAATTGATTATTTCTAATGAAGAAAAATTCAAAAACCAAAATTTATCAGTTTATAGTTGTTAAAAATTAGTGTTTAAAAAAACAAAAGCAGCACAATATATAAACTTCAGGTTGGTTTCGACTAATTAAATACTAAGGTTATTTATCTCCTTTATATAAGTCGATTTTCAATAAAAATTTCGATAAGCAAAAAAGTAAATTAATATTTTACTTATAAGTGATCGGAAATTGTCAGTAATAAATATTTGCTACGAGCTGGAGTTGTAGTTTGGAGTGCTGCTACACCTAAAGTTAACTTCTCCTTTTGGAACCTTGGTTAAGGAAATGGAGAATACGGATTAACGAACAGAAAAGTGTTCACGTCACATTTACTATACTTCGTCATAGCACTTGTCCTCCAGTCATCCTTTACCACGTTCTTATTCCTCAATCCGATACAGTCCGCTACCTTGGCCTTCAACTCGATGTCTCATTTGGTAATATGTATCATGAATAAACAAAACGTAAGGACATCATAGAAGTTGGTACTATCTCACTTGGAATAATAAAGTTCGTATTTATAATTTAATTTTAAAACCAACTTGGACCTACGACCTAGAAGTGGGGTAGCACCAAGCCTTTCAAGACCCGTTGAATACCAAACCCTCTAATCCTCAGGAGCTCACAGATGCCCTCTTCTACGTCCGCAACCTCACTCTCCACATCATCTCAATATTCTCAATGTCCGAGACCTATCCGATACAAAAAAATCCATTAATCACTATCTACTCACCCCAATCCTTTAGTAGAATTCCTTGCATCCCAAATCATTCCAGATAACCCACTCATCGCCTGAAAAGGCAGCGTCCCAGAGATCTATGTACTCATATACATTTCTTATTATTAGCATTTTATTATTATTACTATTGTATTCATAAATTTATCATTTATTTATCTATATAGGTATACATTTTTATAAATATAACTAATCCTATATAATTATCTAGCCGAAAGGAATAGTCACTAAACAATTTTCCTTCTCGTATAACACATTGCCAGTGAAACGTATAGGACCTGGAACAATTATAACATGTAAAATGATTTAGTTGTGTTATTTAATAAAGAACCAAACCAGCTGGATTCCCGAGTTTAGCTACGGAATAAGTCGTCTAACTTTAACTCATAAAAATAATCTACCTTCCACATTTCAAGGTTACAGTGAAATTTGTTTTCGAAGATTTCGTCATGCCGAATTTTTAATATAAGGTCGCGATATTGAATCAAGATGGTGGGTCGTAAAAAGAGTTCTTAGCGAGCACCTGGGGGCTAAGAGTAATCTATGAACAAAATTTTATGGTCATAGGTCAAGTGGTTCCAGAGATATCGTGATGTCAGTGGTATTTGGATTTTATACATAATATATATGTAAGTATTATATACATATATATATATATATATATATATATATATATATATATATATATATATATATATATATAACACCCTCCCCTTATGAATCAGTTATTCCCCCTTTAGGGATCAAAATTATGAAAATCCCTATTGGCGGACATAAATATTACTTTAGGAATTATTATAATAAAATGTCTATATATATATTAGCGTTTCAACGAAGTAGTGATAAAAGTCTATGTAAGGCGACATGGTTTTAATAAATATACGGCCGCCACCTTGAATCAAAATGGCCGATTGGAAAACCTTTTTTATTTCATAAAAGAAAGCTAAATTTTAAATTTTAAGATTCTAGTGCAATAGGTGATATCGTCGTGTCAAATTATTTCTTTTAAAATATCACTATCTTTTTTGGAGATAACAGATAATAAAATTATTTCTTTGCGAGCACCTAGGGGCTAATAAGAACCTATCTAAAAACTTTTATAGTTATAGGTCTAGTGGTTCCAGAGATATTGTGATAAAAGTAAGTCAGTGAGTGGTATTTCACTTCTATTTGCATAGATATCACAAAAAAATGTTTAAATTTTTGTTTTTGATTGTAACTTGTAACTTATTATGATTTTAGTTCCCTACAATCTTGAAATCTTTTAGTTCTCCTAAATAATGTTTTCTTAAATAATTTTATTTTATTCGATGTATAAGTAAGTTCTGCAATATCCCCAAGTTGCTGAATCTTTAGTTTTCCAAATATATTGTCAATATTAGTGTTAGTACCTTGCGATTTAATTGTCATATTTTAGTTTTAATAAAGAAAACTAAATTTCGGTTGTTGAGGACCACACATCATGTACATACTCTGGACTAAGGGGTGTCCACTATCGGCGGTTAGTTTTCATTATGCGGTTAAAGAAGGACGACAAGGTGAATACTGAGAACATCCTACATCCTGTGAATAAGGCGACGGAAGGACGTATCTACAATATGGTTTAAGAATATGGGTGGTAAAAGTGTATACAGTGGTAGTAGTGGCTGAGGCAGGTGGCCGACTTGACATGTTAAGGGGAGGTCTCCCGTACCTAGGTAAGCCAGGTGTAGCATCCAACACCACTATACTTCTGCACGCCCACTACACTCTACACTCTACACTACAGTCTACTTCGCCCACCCCCCTACACCTTTTTCTACCATTATCTACCTTTTCTTTTTTTTCCAACTCTCTATCTAAAATATAAAATACAAAAAATTTCTCACGAAATAAGATAACAAAAAAATGAAACTCGAAACTCAATATTTAGTATAGTAGGTCTTCAGTAAATGTAAAAAAAAGGTTATTCTATCAGGTGGCGATAGTGAATACTGGAAATGAAGGTGCATACACGAAGATAAACAGACTTCATCTACGGTTATACATAAATTACATTCAAGGAACTTATTGTTGCCCTCGACTTTCGCGAGTTTCCGCACTTCCGTTTAGTTGTTTTAAGAAACAATAAGCCCTTACAAGTCGGTTATATCTATCGAGGTCTAGTCAGTGGCGGATTAAGGGTGTCATCTAGTGGGTGGCGATCTGACCCTCCAAGGGGTTTCTGGAAAGCCCTAAGGAAAGGGGGGGGGGGAGTTCTCAGTCCCCCCCCCTCCCGCAGTACAATATCTTAACCGTCAGTCATACGTGTCGTTAGCAGTTAATCATTGAAGGGTGCATATAGCGGGGGGTCCGCCCCCGGTAAAATTTGAAAATATGACCTCTCAAAACAGCGCTTAAATGCATTTCTGAGGTAAAATTTGATTTTAATACTTAGTCACAAAAGGGTCATTTTTGGCTCAATTATATGGTGTAGTTTGTTGGAAAACAAGTATGAACATGAAAACAAGTACATTTTTTTTAAAAAAAATATAATACAAACTTAAAAGTATAGTTATTGTAACACAATAAAAGTTGTGCACCTAATCATTCCCTTTGTCTAAAATACCTAAAAAAAATTTCGTTCCTGAGAACGAAAATTTATCACAGTGTGTTACCTTCGGTAAGCTCGGAAGCTAAAGGGGGATTTTTAATATTTTCGTTTTATACATCTACGAGCCGTTAAGCCCATGACAACAGACCTAATTTTATATTTAGAAAAAAATAGTTAAATTAAGTAAATTAATTTAGATAAGTTATTATATCTATTTGAAGACCATCGAATCAAAGCAAATACTCGTACTTATGTTTATTGGAATAAATGTGGTTGATTCAGATTGGCAATAACAAACATTTTGCTAAAACTACGCATCTATAAATTATTTTATAAAATAAATTATCAGAATATGTGGATTTGTTTAAACGAATTAATCTATTATCGTCGTCTCTATTGAAAACTAGGACATTTTGGCGACCGGAACAACTCCGGGACGCCTGGCGTCATCAGAAGTTTATTATTGGGGGGGGGGGAGGATATATTGCGGGGTGGGGGGTCCTCCCTCGGAAAATTTTGAAAATATTACCTCTCAAAACAGCGCTTTTATGCATTTCTGATATGAAATTTGGTAGTCGTTGGAAAAGGTATAATCAAGGGGGGGGGGCAGTCGCCACCCACGCCCCCCCCTTTAATCCGTCACTGGCGTCTAGTGCAACATACTCAATGCTCAAAAATCTTAATGAATACAACTCAAAAACTATAATTGGGGCGCCTGCATAGGCGAAAGATAGGTATTTTTTATAAACAGCTTTTTTGGACTCAATGGTCCTCAAAACGTGTAAAATACATCAAAATCAAATTTTCGCTCCACTACAATACTTTCTCTTTATGTAAATTATTATTTTTCCGCTAGTCACCGCAATTATTTTTTTTTTTTAAATACACAATAAGAATAGTACATTACGCGTCTAGTGTCTTAAGCTGTCTAGTGATTTTACAGTTAAAATGTTAACTGTAAAATCATGACAAAGTTTTTATTACTAAATATTTTTAGAAATGGGGGAGGGGAATGCATATGTGATAATTATATTCGCTCACTTACTAAGGACATAGAAATGCATGTTTATGTAAATTGTAGTATAATAGATTAGAGCTTATGACAGCGCTAACGATGCTTCATTTTTAATATATAAATAATGATTTTTAAATGTGATCTCGTATGTGCATTACAAGGTAACAACTTTTGAGATGTAATAGTACATTACGCGTCTCGTGCGTAAAGTAGCATTTTGCATGCAAGTGTGGAGTTTGCACCCGAGCGACAGCGAGGGTACTAAAACCACACGAGCAATGCAAAATGCCGTTTTCGCACGAGTTGCGTACCGTACTTTATCTACGATTGTTGGATTTTAATAATAAATACATTAAAAAAATATTGAATAAACTTCCTATGTAACTTCGTATGTGAATTCGTATTTCTCTTTTGATAAAGATGTCATTAACATTAGTTGTATTTCGTGCCGAATTAATTATTTCGGGAGGCGTATTATTCTCCTCATTTTCTTCATAATGACATAAATCAATCATTGTATTTCACTAAAAACTCTATATAAACAGTTACTTTAATTAAACAAACAGGAAATTAGTTTTGTTAAATGTAAACCAACTCGCTAATCGTGCGTTAATGTGAAGAATTCTTCTTTATTACAGCACTAGGGCGGGGAAAAAAGAGGAATTATGAAACGCGCATGCGCAATGAACACAAGTACGTAAAGAATAACTTTCTACGCATCTAAACAGGGATACAATGTTTATATTTCAATCGTAGATAGAAATAATTTACAGAATACTTTCAATCACTATATTAATTTAATTATAGTACATTTACTATTATACAAGTTTTACGTTTTCACCACGTTATTTCATTAAACTTGTTATCTCACGATCAACGCCACATCCCAGCCCCATTACACATAGAGTCAATGTAATTATCAGTGAAAAAAGAGGTTTCAACAATTTTAGTAGTTAGTCACCATGCGTCTTACATCAGATGTTTTCTTGTCATGAGTGAAATAATATTAAGTTGCTAAAAAACTCAATATGATGATTATCATTAGTGAAAGAAGTTTCGACAATTTTAGTTACTCATCATGACCATGATCATTATATCTCTCTGAATATGAACTGATAACCAGAAAGAGAAAGAGTCCAAGCATGTCTGTTATATGTCCGCTATTGTATTTCTTAATCACACATCAACATTATGAAAATAAAGATATATTATTATCAATAAAAAAGTCTATTTTTCTTTAAAGTTTTATCTCCAAAAGCGATATGATTTGCAATTACTTCAGTATTTACATGTATGTCATTTACACAGAATAATAATAACGACTGCCAGTGTTTGTCTCTATAAACAATACTCTATCATTATTCGTGTATCAATAAAATGACAGATAAATAAATAAATGTAAGCCATGTTATGATTATAAATTATAAGATAAATAATAACTGATTTTTCCATGTTTTCATGTAATCAAAATACAATATCCATGCATTTCCTAAAGATTCTAATCTAAAGAAATGATTTATAATCGTGATGACAAGAACTACGCGTTTCACACGTCATAATTCGAAATTTTAAGGGCATTTAAAAGAAGCAAAAGATACAATTAAAATAAGATAATAATTAAACAAAAAATGTTATTTGGACATTAGATGGGGGTAGAAATATCTATTGTGGTACATTAGGGATATATAATAATAAACAGGTCAGTGGCGCACCCAGGATTTATTTTTGGGAGGGGCACAGATTAAAAAAAAATAAGGGGGGGGGGATGTAATGTGGGCTTAGCATAATCACAGACAATTAACTAGTCTGGTTTTCTTTGTTCTTAAATTACTTCATATCAAGGGCGGATCCAGCCAATTTTAAGGGGGGGGGGGGCTGGGCACCCTTTTAGGGGGGTCCGGGGGGTCCTCCCCCGGGAAAATTTTTATAGTTTACGTTACTTGAAAACGTCTTTTTAGCCTATTCTAAGAGCATCTAAAATGTTATTTTATACAAATAAATTTAAGTTTTTTATGAACGGGACATGAAGACCGGGGTATTTTATTTAAACAACATTATATACATACTAATAATATTTTATTATTAAAAGTTGTACATTATATAATAGATTAATGTTTTATTTTAGTAGCCAGAAAAATAAATTGGTACATTTTAAAAATATTTTAGTAATGTGAATTAACAAAAAAATAAAAAAATACGTACGCCAAATGTTTTGAGTTTAACAGAAATTAGCTGATAGTATTAGGTTAAAAATAAACATAGTAGGGTATATAATAGTCCAGTCAATAAGTACAAAAAATAGTCTTTCTTGCGAAAGGTCGGGTATCTGCAATTTTTAAAATCTTATTCTACAATTGAACCCGTTTCCAAATTCATTAATATTAAATGATTCGATAGTTAAAAACTATTCTAATGACTGCTACTAACTATTTTAATTAAATTTAATTAATATATTAAAGTAAAACTTTAGATTAAAATAAAAACCCTTAAAACAAGAAAAATGTAATTAAAAACTTGATTTAAAAATTTTATATTGTAACCTTTCATTTAAAATAAACAATGGATAATAGTCAGAAAGAAATTCGCCCACTAAAGAGTTCTGACTATGCGCAGTCGTAATTTTATGCAGATTTTTCCAAGTTCAATAGACGACTTTTTTTAGATAGATTATTACTTATTTATTAAGTGATACTGACTTATTTAAAATACTTACTTATTAGCATACTTAAATTTTAAGTCTATGGCATTGGAGGAGGGGGGGGGGGGGGGGGCACGTCTTTTTAAACGCCAAAAAATATGTCGGGCTAAACTAGGTATATAATTACTTATTTTATTTTTTTTTTTTTTTTGACTATCACAACACTATTACTTTAACATGTGGTGCGGAATTGTATACTTAAATTTTAGGTCTGGCTTTGGGGGGGGCACGTGCCCCCCGTGCCCCCCCCCCCCCTTGGGTGCGCCACTGAAACAGGTCAAGTGTGTGCTGGTCAGCACACAGCGAGGGTCCGTAGCCCACACTACATAGTGTTTAACTGTAAAGTATATAAACAGTGTTTTTTTAAAATGCTAAAAAGCTTACTTTGAACCATTCTAAGGGTCTGATATTCTCAAAACACACTCTGAAAAAGTATTTTTTTGCCACTGAACCGGACTACAACCATATAAATACATCGAAAAGACCATAATTATTAAAAAACGTATTTTGTCAATAAAAAATAAAATAATATTTTTTTCGAAATTTCCAAAAAGTGGTATCTTTACTTTTGGTCAAAGAATGTTCAGGAATTTTTTCAGATTTTTTGCACTTCACATAAGCGAGATAGAGGGGGGGGGGGACACGTTTCAAACCCGCTTTAAACTCGCCTACGCTCGCCCTATCAAAGTTATAACCAAAGAATTATATATTTTTGTAATCAGCTCGACGTACCCTTTCATATGATACGACCCCTAACGGTGTGGAAAAAAATATTAACCCTTAAGTTCTTTTACCCTAATTTTATGAAAAATATTTTTTTTAAGTCGCAATAATTTTAAAGTATGTGGGCAGGTGCAAGACACATACATGCCAAATTTCAAAGTGATCGGACGAAATGTGTAGCCGTGAGAGCACGCGAGAGGAAGGACGGACAGACACACGCAGGAAAATATAAGGGTCCTTGGTTTTGCCTACGGACCCTAAAAACATAATGTATTAAATATAACTCGATATATTTCGCCCATCTAGGGCATTATCAGACCTGAGTTTAGTCTTTTAACCTTTGATAATCATTGTGATGAATAGAACTTCTTTTTTTAAATTTTACTCTGTCGAATATACATCACAGAGTAAAATCAATATAAAAAAAACAAATGTTCTTTATCACCAAGGTGCAATATCCCAGATGGATCAAATATAGTCAATTATATTTAATACATTATGAACTATATATATATATATATATATATATATATATATATATATATATATATATATATATATATATATATATATATATATATGCTATTAAACTCTTAGTTTTAATTTCAATTATCATTTTATTATAATTCTATATTATTTATTTTTCTATTATTATTTCGATAATTTTTATTATTTATATTATTTTGTAAATCGAACTATGTAAACAAACACTGATATATATTTATTATAAGGAAATCTTATGCAAAATATAGTATAATTGTATTGAAAATGTTTATATATAAATTAGGAATATGTGTGTATATAGATGTGGATATGTACTCATACTAATCTAAATCTATATCTAAATGTACATTTATATTTCCAAAGGTGAAAACTGAGTCGCGCTCAAGCTTAGGCTTATGCGGCCAGTAAGCAAATATAGTTCTAAGGCTCAAATATATATATATATATATATATATATATATATATATATATATATATATATATATATACATATATATATATATATATATATATATATATATATATATATATATATATATATATATATATATATATATATATATATATACGAGCCCTTAGGCCTGTGGCAACTGGCCTAATTTTATATTTAGAAAAAAAGTAAAGCTAAGTAAATTAATTTGGATAAGTTATTAGTTATTACAGATGTTATATCTATCTAAAAACCTAAATCATTTCAAGGTGAGGGACACTACTCGATTATATAAAGGATATATATATATATATATATATATATATATATATATATATATATATATATATATATATATATATATATATATATATATATATATATATATATATATATGCTATTAAACTCTTAGTTTTAATTTCAATTATCATTTTATTATAATTCTATATTATTTATTTTTCTATTATTATTTCGATAATTTTTATTATTTATATTATTTTGTAAATCGAACTATGTAAACAAACACTGATATATATTTATTATAAGGAAATCTTATGCAAAATATAGTATAATTGTATTGAAAATGTTTATATATAAATTAGGAATATGTGTGTATATAGATGTGGATATGTACTCATACTAATCTAAATCTATATCTAAATGTACATTTATATTTCCAAAGGTGAAAACTGAGTCGCGCTCAAGCTTAGGCTTATGCGGCCAGTAAGCAAATATAGTTCTAAGGCTCAAATATATATATATATATATATATATATATATATATATATATATATATACATATATATATATATATATATATATATATATATATATATATATATATATATATATATATATATATATATATATATATACGAGCCCTTAGGCCTGTGGCAACTGGCCTAATTTTATATTTAGAAAAAAAGTAAAGCTAAGTAAATTAATTTGGATAAGTTATTAGTTATTACAGATGTTATATCTATCTAAAAACCTAAATCATTTCAAGGTGAGGGACACTACTCGATTATATAAAGGATATATATATATATATATATATATATATATATATATATATATATATATATATATATATATATATATATATATATATATATATATATACATACGTATAAATATATGTGTGTGTGTGCGGTTTCATTTATTTACAGAACACACACACTTATATATATTTCTATATAAACATATATATAAAAGCCAAACACCACTCACTCACTAATTAATTCATCACCGTATTTATTGCCATTTCATTTATAGCCAATACCTAGAGGGCTGAAATTTTGCAAGGAGGTTCCATATTCCCCTTACCCGCCAGGTGCTCGCTACAAAACTGTTTTACTATACGCCATCTTGATTCAAGAGGGCGGCCATTTATACGGGGAAAGATGGCGGACGCAATTCTATAAAGTTTTATTTGGAGGCTTATTGCGCCCAAACGGAAAGTCGTACCGAAAAACAGAGCGGTAACTGTTTTGAAATGATCTACAACTTTGGTCCTATGACTTTTTGAAGTACCTCCTTCGGTTCTATCTTAGATAGAGCAGAATTTGAAAATTTTGACTTTAAGATCTAATGGCATCGGCAATTATTAGCAGATTTAATTTCTGATTGGGCACACTACTGCTCTTTAAATCGAGTATTTATAAATAAAAAATGTATAATTAACATTTAAAATTTTATAGTAAAACAATACAAATTAGTCTGGTTCCTACCATTATACGATATCATAATTAGAATAGGAGAACTATTTGTTTCATTTTATCAAGCAGCTAGATTAAAAATTTAAACCAATCATTTCTTGCCTAATTTCATTGTAATTAATTTTGTTATACAGTAGAACCTCGATAAGAAGTGTCCCAAGGGGATAAGGGAAACAGTCTTGTTATCGAGGTGTTCTTTTTGTTGATGGTCGTGTTATCAAGGTTATTTTGGCTATCAGTTGTGTTATCGAGGTTCGAGGGCGGGGTTTTCAAGTCAGACTTGTTCAAGGTCAACCCATTCCTGTATAGAGTCGCGTTATGGAGGTTGACTTCTCAAAACGACTTGTTATAGAGTTTCTGAGTTACGTTGTGAATTGGAAAAAATACGTGTTATTGAGGTTGTTTGGATCATAATAGTCGCGTTATAGAGGTTAATTTAACATTATGTGTTATGGCAATCTCAAGGGGATTTGAAAATTGCATTTGTAATTGAGGTTGTCGTGTTATTAAGGGTCGTGTAAGCGAGGTCCTACTGTATAACAAATAATAATGTGAAAACGAAAAAAAACAATGTATACATATCCACAATTGTTTCAAAAGAAATAAAACAAATGAAACCCCCTTTCTTTAAAGAGGGAAAAAATCGAATCTTCGCTAACTAGATGCACCTTTAAATTGTAAAATGAATTATTTTTATTTGTTAAGTTTAAAATAATTCTAGACAGTAAACGTTATGAAGTAAGAGTAGTAAAAGGGTCCGATCGATAAGGAAGACCCCTCGCTTGAGCTTGCAATACTGCACCCCTATTCCATATTAACATTCTTTCCGCCGCCTACAGTTGAACTTTATTCTCTTCGGTACAAACTTCCGCAATTTCGCACTACCCTTTTGAAAACAAATATATATATATATATATATATATATATATATATATATATATATATATATATATATATATATATATATATATATATATATATATAAATATATATATATATATAATTAAAATAGGTATAGAATATATCACATAATCGAATGATACTTGAAAAAGACGAAGTTGGTTTTTAATTTAATTTATATATATATATATATATATATATATATATATATATATATATATATATATATATATATATATATATATTTAATTAAAATAAGTATAGAATTATAATCACATAATCGAATGACACTTGAAACAGACGAAGTTGGTTTTTAATTTTAAATATATATATATATTATTTTTTTATTATTATTATTATTTTTATTTTTTTATTAAGAATATATAACAAACTCTGGATAAAACATAATTAAAATTTATTTTTGATTTTTGAACCAGTGTTACGCACTCATATAAAACTCCCTTACTATTGATGAAAGTAATGTGCGAATGAAAAACTAATTTTTAGCCGAGCTATTGTCAAACAACTCGGGTAAAGCATGAAGCATTTCTGACAGATAGACAAAAGACATGACATTTTAACGTGGGGAAGCTCGCTTCCTTTGCTCTTTGAACTCATTGTTCTAACAGGTTGGTAAGCCTAATACCTTAATTGTCCTTCTGTCCCATTGAACAGGTAATTAGACTAATGAAGGGCTTAAAGAAGATCAAAAACGATGACTAAATAGCTCTACTTCTGTCAATGTACCGACGTCATCTTAATAAATCAGCCTAATGTTTGATCTGCTTGTTTTGTCTTTTTCCTTTCTAACTCTTGAATAAAAAGTCTAGAAGTTTTAAATTTCAATGGATCACGTTTCAGCCTTTCCCTATTTCTTCTATGAAAGCTGTTTCACTAGGCATTTCCAGTGTAGTGTATTTGTGCCTACCTGTACATCTTTTCACATTTGGCAAATTCGTCTGCCTAAAGGTAAAGTCAGCAAGTACTTAAAAATAAACAGGTCAAGTGTGTGCTAGTCAGCACACAGCAAGGGTCCGTAGGCAACACTATATAGTGTTTAACTGTAAAGTTTATAAACAGTGTTTTTTTTAAATGCTAAAAAGCTAACTTTGAACCATTCTAAGGGTCTAATATTCTCAAAACACACTCTGATAAAGTTTTTTTTTTTTTTGCCACTGAACCGGACTACGACCTTTTAAATACATCGAAAAGACCATAATTATAAAAAAGCTTATTTTGTCAATAAAAAATAAAATAATATTTTTTTCGAAATTTCCAAAAAGTGGTATCTTTACTTTTGGTCGAAGAATGTTCAGGAATTTTTTCAGATTTTTTGCACTTCACATAAGCGAGATAGAGGGGGGGACACGTTTCACACCCACTTCAAACTTGCCTACGCTCGCCCTATCAAAGTTATATCCAAAGAATTATATATTTTTGTAATCAGCTCGACGTACCCTTTCATATGATACCCCTCATGGTGTCGAAAAAAAAAAAAAAAATTTAACCCTTAAGTTTATTATTACACTTAAGTTTTACCCTAATTTTTTTGAAAAATATTTTTTTTAAGTCGCTATATTTTTAAAATATGTGGGTCAGTACAAGACACATACATGCCAAATTTCAAAGTGATCGGACGAAAGGTGTAGCCGTGAGAGCACGCGAGAAGGCGGACGGACAGACACACGCAGGAAAATATAAGGGTCCTTGGTTTTGCCTACGGACCCTAAAAAAAAGATAGTAGTCTTTAGATGTTTGTATGGATTATTCAAGAATCTTTCCAGTCACTTGATTACTTTAACCATCAAATTAAATTGATCATATGAATTTCTGAAGACTATCTTTTTTGAAAAACGCACTTAGTGACGTTCACCTGTATAAGCAGATTAAATGCATTATCATCATCATAAAATAAGAATGATTCTCTTAAATCCCACGAAATTCGGTAAATATGTTGCCTTCTATGTATAAGATGAACACATGATTCGATTTTTTTGCAACTGAACCGGACTACAAACAGAAATACATCGAAAAGACCATAATTATTAAAAAAAAAACGTATTTTGTCAATAAAAAATATATTTTTATTTTTGAAATTTCCAAAAAGTTGTATCTTTACTTTTGGTCGATGAATGTTCAGGAATTTTTTCAGATTTTTTGTACTTCACATAATTAAGATAGAGGGGGGGGGGGCATTTTTCTCACTCATTTCAAACTCGTCTACGCTAGCCTAAACAAGCTTATAACAAACAATTACCTATATATTTTTGTCATCGCTGTACCTACCCTTTCATATGATATGATACCCCACACGGTGTCGAAAAAAATAAAAAATGTTAACCCTTAAGTTTTGTTACCCTAATCTTTTTGAAAAAAAATTTTTTTTTCGCTATATTTTTAAAATGTGTGGGTAGGTAGGTACAAGACACATATAAGTATGCCAAATTTCAAAGTGATCGGACGAAAGGTGTAGCCGTGAGAGCAGGCGACAGACGGACGGACGGACACACTCAGGAAAATATAAGGGTCCTTGGTTTTGCCTACGGACCCTAAAAATATTAATATGATTACAAGAAAAAGTTTGATATGATCGCTAGACTTTGAAACCAAGTTACCTACCAATATGAAATTCCTTCGACAATGATAAAAGTAATATATTCGTTGGGAAAACTAATTTTAATTAGAGTTATTATCAAATAACTCATGAAAAGCATTTCTAATAAATGACATTTCAACTCGAGAATACGGAGTTAAGTCGGACCAAACGAAAAAGTTTTGAGATTATAGTATAGTAATTGGGGAAAAAACTATAAAGGCATAATGAACCAACTATGAATATAAACTTGCGTGGGCCATCTCTAAGAATCTCTAGGTTTTCCGAATAAACCGACGCGATGTGTCGCTTTCATTACTAGAACCATCTTTAAGGGTGTTCATCAACTTTAAGGATTTTCTGCATCTTCAAGAATGTTCAGATCAAGGTTCAAGATCCTTGAATCATACACACACACATAGATATATATATATATATATATATATATATATATATATATATATATATATATATATATATATATATATATATATTTATATATATATATATATATATATATATATAAAATCTGCGTAAAACCAAATATATGACAGTAAATAAAGCTGAGATGGGATCTACTATAAGAGCAGAGGACGGTGTCATCGAAGAATTGGATGAATATATATACTTGGGGTGCTTAATAAATAAGAATGAGAAAGAAAGCGAGAAAGAAATAGGGCGAAGAATCTCACTGGGCTGGAGATGCTTTAACAAATACAGGAATCTTTTTAGAGCAAATATAAATATGGATGCCAAGAAAAACCTTTGGATCAAGTGTGTTCTGCCTGTTATGCTATACGGAGTAGAGACCTCTGCTATGTCTGAAAAAAAAAACCTGAGAGTAGCTCAGGGAATGATGCAAAGAAGTATGCTGAAAATCACAAGGAAGGACAGAAAGTCAAAGACATGGGTAAAAAATATGACTAAGCTGGAGGATATCGGCGTAACTATGACAGAGAGGAAGTGGAACTGGGCAGGACACATCGTGAGAACCAAGGACGGTAGAGTGACGAAGAAGATGATATCCTGGTATCCTAGAGAATTTAGAAGAGCAAAAGGGAGACCTAGTGTTAGATGGGACGAAGAAATGCGTAAGTGTTGCGGAGGAGTTAAGTGGCAGCGAGTGGCAAATGAAAGACGCGAATGGAACCGGATGAAGAATGTATACTGCCAAGAATGGTTGAACAAGAATTAAATTCCACAAACAATAATAATAATAGCAGAAGATATTTAGTTTAATTTTATTATAAAAAGTTCTATAATACAATGATTTTTTTTTTTTAGATATATATATAAACATATATACAGTTATATTTTATTTAATAAATGTTAAATTATATTTAAAAACAAAAACAAAAAAAAAAACCTCAAACCCGTAACCGGGTACCACGGCTGTTGCCGATTTGGAACATAAAAATTAATGTACTAATGTTATGTGTATAACGTTCCAATAAATGGTTATTTATTTATTTATTTATTTATTTATTTATTTATTTATTTATTATATATATATATATATATATATATATATATATATATATATATATATATATATATATATATATATATATATATATATATATATATATATATATATATATATATATATATAAAAACTCTATTTGGTTTAATACAGAGTGTCTTTCTGTAAAATAGTTAGCTTAGTACAGAATTCACTCTTACTAAGTAAACACGCACACTGAAGATGATATTATACGTCGAAAGTCGAAACGCGTTTGTGAGTTTAAAAAAAAAAAAAAATGTGATGACAATATCGTTGTGTTACTTTCTACCAACCTCTCTAGCCATAATTATGAAGTGGTACCACAAAATCTCAGTCAAAACAACTAATTATTCATAATCTCTTTATTTACTAACAAACAAGAGTGACATACTTTACCTCAATTATCAACCAGCCTAATGCAGTAATTGCCACAAAAAGTATTTTTTTAAGAAAATTGAACTAAAAATAATTTCCTTCTGAGGTACAGATATAGAAAATAGTGTTAGCTTACTATCAGGAGTGAGAAAGCCACGTGCTGAATAAATCAATTTGCGAATAAGGGTAAAAATTACGAGTTTATTGCTGTCGAAATGTATATTTATGTTTTAAGTATATGTGTTTTTTACTTTTTTGTTTTAATATGCCAAGTTATTCATATTTTGGCATTGTATTATAATATACATTTTCGGGGAGTAGGGTAAACGCAGTTCATAAATCTTCAGAAGTACCACTGCTTTATTGTTAACCCCATATGGTACTTTAAAGAAATGCCCTCGTCGAACATCGGGAGCTGTTTTACTGAGAAAATCTATGTTAGTAAAAAGTAATAAACAATTGTTATTATTTTTTGTTCACTTCTTAAGACTGTATCTCTCCTCTTAAAAAGTCCCTAGAAAAATGTTCGGTTTCTCAAGGAGCGATAAAAACCCGTCGTATCTCAACGGGCCAAAACTCAAGTGTTCGACGTATAATAAATAAGAAATGGGGTTTTGTGAGATATTCCCAAGAGACTTCTTCTCCAAAGGTTTCCAAAACCCTCGGTAGAACTGCCCGGAACTTAAGTGTCACTATACCGAAACTAACCTGAATCTCAAATACCGTCCGGTACAAAAGGTTTTTCGAACCTTCGGCAGGGTCGGCCAGGGACTCCCGGTCATAGGACCGAGTGACGAAGGTAAGCATAACCCGCAGCAGGTAGTCTCCTTCGACCGTACCCGAAGACCCTTTTTATTCTTAACTTTACAAATAATATTTCACTGTTCACAAAATACCGATAAAATAAGGTTTTCTATTTCTGTTGTAAACTGAAATGCCGAAAATTTTTAAGTCGACACTAACCTGCAAGCAATAAATCAAACACACTAAGAAAACAAGATGACAATGGAAGAGAGCAATGGCCGTGAACACTAATCAAATAAGATCCAATAATAACTTTCGAACTTACAAAATAAAATAAGGAATCATGAGGAAATTTGAAGTAAAATGTAAAAAATAAAAATATTCTGCACAAATATATAATTTACCATGCGCAAGCCTCGCGAAAGAATAGACCTTTATAAATTTGTAATGTTTTTCTGTTAACAAAATTAAACCGGTTTAAAATAATCTTAAAGAACATAAACTTCTTATCTCAGAGAGATTTGCATTCATTCGCTTATCACTGTATTATGCAGATACAAAAAAAGAAACTCATCACATTCATAAAAATATCTTACGAATTGATTAGAAAACAACAAATATCAATAAAGTTTTTGGTTTATTTAAAAAAAAGAATATGGGAATCAGTTCTAAAAAAACTGCAGTTTACAATTGATTATGACTAGGTTAGGAATTGACATAAAAGCATATTTCTTTCCTTAGCTTTAATAACCATGAAATGCCTAATTTTCGTATTTTGGGGGCTCTGCCCCTTCCACTTCAAAAAGTTATTAGGGCATAAAAAAGCATATTTATGGGTTCATAGAATATTTTAACATATTTTGCACGTTAGAGAATATTGTGGAATATTTTAATGATAAAGCAAATTCTAAGGCAAAAGCAAGTTTAAAGCCGCGAGTAGCAAATAATCTGTACAAAATACAACTAATGAATTAATGTCATCTTTATCAAAAGAGAAATACGAACTTACATGCAGGAAATTTATTAAATATTTCTTTCTGTATTTATTATTAAAATGCAACACCCGTAAAAAAAGTACGGTACGCAACTCGTGCGAAAACTAGATTTTGTTTTGCTCGTGTGGTTTTACTACGCTCGCTGTCGCTCGGGTGCAAACTCCACACTCGCGTGCAAAATGCTACTTTCCGCACTAGACATGTAATGTACTATTCTGTACAGGCGCGTAGAGCCGTACTGGACCGACATAGAAGAAATGTGGGGTCACAACCATGCAATAACTTCATAACATTAAAAATAGTACATTACGCGTCGAGTGCGAAAAGTAGCATTTAGCATGCGAGGGTAGTAAAACCACACGAGCAATGCAAAATGCCGTTTTCGCACGAGTTGCGTACCGTACTTTATCTACGATTGTTAGATTTAAATAATAAATACAGAAAAAATAAACTTGCTGTATGTAAGTTCGTATCTCTCTCTTGATAAAGATGGCATTATTTCTTGAGTTGTATTTTTTGCCGAATTAATTATTTCTGGAGGAGTATTATTCTCCACATTTTCGTCAAAGTCACTTGATTCACTCATTGTTTTTCACTAAAAACTCGTTATAAACAGTTACTTTAATAAAAGAACAGCAAATTAGTTTTGTTAAATGTAAACAAACTCGCTAATCGTGCGTAAAGCTGAAGAATTCCTCTTCTTTAGCGCGCTAGCGTGGTAAAGAAGAGGAATTCTTCAGAACTATGAGACGCGCATGCGCAATGAATACAAGTACGTAAATAATCACTTTCTACGCATCTAAACAGAGATACAATGTTTATATTTCGTATCAATCGTAGATAAAAGTATAAAACGTTTCTGACAGTTTTTATTTTAACAAATGTAAAATATAGTCCATTTAAATAAAAATCAGTACATTTTTCGAGAAAAATCTAGTGCAATTGATGAATATAATTTTGCTGAATATCGAAATCGAGATGTGATCACTTTTAACTATGTTAACGATAAAATAAAATAAATTAGATATAACAGGATTTTTCGTTGTTTTAATTTTTACATATACAGGGTGATCTGCTCATTGACGCCAATACTGAAGGGGATGATACTACATCTAAAAAACCAGCCAAAAAGAGATAGTTTAGACTCTAGTCTTTTTTTCCGACCACCATTTTAAAGCTTACTAAATGCGCCTAGTTTCGTAAACTTTTTAAATTATGCACTTTTGGGGGGTTTAGAGTGATAAAAGTTCAAAAAGTATTTACAAAAATTTGAAAAAATAACCATATTTCACTTTCTAACGTCTTCACAGCGGGCTAAGTAGAAAACTGTGAAAAATAAACTAAATTTTTCCTATAAAAAAAGCTGATCTTTGTAACAGAGGTTAGCGCAATGCTCCAGCTATAATAGCTTGTGAGTAATACATTTTTTTAAAGATACGAGAAAAAAAATATTGGAAAAAAGCTGGTCGGAAGAAAGACAATCTATACCAACTTTTTGGTTGCCTTTAAGGTGTAGAATCACTTCGTTGTTTTGTTTACACTAGGTATATGAAAAATATATAAAAAAGTATTACTTTTTAGTATTTCTACCATACAAAAGTGGATGGACGAACAGTGAACATACCAATTTGATACGGAGGTACAGTTGTTAAGACAAGCATGTGATTTAGTGTCTATTTGTACCTGAGAAGCTAACGGCGTTATCCGCATTTAGACCAATGACCAATAATCCTACCTTTAAACCCAGTAGACACATGAGACATAAGACTAAATGGCATTGAGTATTAAGTATTAATAATAATAATAATAATAATAACCTTTTTTAAATATATGTATATACAAAACAAGAAATTATAAATTTTTATACGGTGGCTCAACTGAAACAAAAACGTGTCGTGTGTAGATTACTGTAGAAATTAGATGTTCTTCAACGGCGTGACAAAGGTGATTCAGGCTTCAGGCTAGGCCCCCCCCCCCCCTTCAACCTGTAATCTATCTAAAAACTAAGAGTGACAGATATTGACTGAAGGACTGATCTCTAATTCTCCTACTTTCCGTTGACATAGAGATTAAAAAATTTGGTACATGGAGAGTGTACCATAAGTATCAAGTTTAAAATAGTTCTTTAGAATATATTTTTGGTAAAACTTAGTTGACGTTTTAAAGTATGATGAACAAACCGAAATCAACTGAATTAATATTGTTAATATTTTTGTATTTGATGATATAATTATAATATATAATTAAATCTCGAACAGAAGTCACTGAAGGCACTCATTGCGTAACCTTGTTATAAAACCACTGTAACACAAACTAGGTTTTGTTTTGAACTGCTATCGTCGTGAGGGCCCATAGTAGACCGCGAACCGTGCCGTTATTTAGTAGAGATGGGCATAATCGAGTATTAGTAATCGGTTTTCATAATCGATAATCTGAATGGATTGGCTCTAGCAAATATTCACAAAGACAGAAAAATCGACGTGGATGAAATTATCAACAGTTTTTCAATAAAAAAGTCCACTCATGCACTATGACTTAATGAGCGAATTTTCAAAGAAATGTGCGTATTATTGGCTTATGATAATATAGCAAAATTTTGGTTTAGAATTTGCATGGGTGAAAAAAAAAAGAAATTGGTACACAGGGATACGGGGTACAAAAGTCAAAATAGTATTTACTCTTCAAGATGCATGTCATTGGAAAGCTCTTTAAGAGTACAGTAATTATTATGTACACTTTTATCATATTTTCATATAAAAGGGGGGTAAAATGGAAAAAACCTGTTTTTATGCTATTTTTGACCCTAAATTGTAAAAATTTGACCCCTAAATGAACTCCAAAATTCTGGCCAACGAACTCATCCTTTCTTTTGATATTATTGACATTTTAAAATTTGTTTGAAATTTTTAAGTGCATCCTAAGGGGAGATATCGTCTGGAGTGACACATATATACATACATACATAAAAAAAGTGTTAAATTTTAGGAATCGATTCAGAATGGTCTAAAACGGATTTCCATGGAAAAATTTTTCAAAAATTCGCATTACAAAAATTTTGAAGCCATTGCAATAGCGTAATTTTCTTTGAAAATTCGCTAAAAGTAAAGAAGAATGGCAATGGCCAACTGGAGTGAAGAAGATTGAAGAAACATGATGTAGCTTCTGTCTAAGCTTTAGTTTGTATTTTTTAATAAACATAAAGATTTTTCATTTACACTTTATTTGCATCGCCCTGTGGTACCTGATTATTTTTTAACCACTTTAATTATATTAGTTTAGAGACTATACGTTCGATGAAATTTTCGTCGAAGATTGTTCTAAATATATTAACTCAGTGACTCAGTGTTGTGTTACCTACGTAAACAAAACATAAGTTGTCACTGAAGAAAGTTTGTATTTTGGGAATGAGAGGGAGAGGGTCCCAGAGAGCCTAAAAACCCACCATTTAACAACTAGATTTTAAAAAAATTTTCCCCGGACCCCCCTTTGCCACTGGGGGGTATTTCATACCCCCGGAAGTATCACCCACAAATTTTCTGCATCCGCCCCTTCCTGGTATTAGACCCCCAAATTACAGGTATTAGACCCCCCCCCCCCCCCCCTTTACCCAATCCTAGATCCGCCTCTGCTCGGTAGATATTAACCGTTCTGTGCGTCTGACTTTGAAGACTCCTCTCCGTAGTCCTTTGAGTCATATCTCATATCCACAAGTAGTGTAAAACCTCTTTCTCTTAGAGCCCAGGTTTGACAGTCATAATATAAGCATGGAATAATGCAGCATTTGCCTCCCTTAAATTTCTTAACCCTGACTTCTTTCTTAGCTCGGTTGATCTTATTCGGTCAGTGCGTCTGACTTTTAATAGACTCCTCTCCATAGCCCTTTAAATTACATCCAAGTGGAGCAAAACATTTTATCTACGATTGATACGAAATATAAACATTGCATCTCTGTTTAGATGCGTAGAAAGTGATTCTTAACGTACTTGTATTCATTGCGCATGCGCGTCAATCAATCGTTGACATCTCATAGTTCTGAAGAATTCCTCTTCTTTATCGCCCAAGGGTGGTAAAGAAGAGAAATTCATCAACTTTACGCACGATTAGCGAGTTTGTTTACATTTAACAAAACTAATTTGCTGTTCTTTTATTAAAGTAACTGTTTATATCGAGTTTTTAGTGAAAAACAATGAGTGATTTAAGTGATTATGACGAAATTAGAAGAATAATACGCCTCCAGAAATAATTAATTCGGCACAAAATACAACAAATGAATTAATGTAATCTTTATCAAAAGAGAAATACGAACTTACAAACAGGAAGTTTATTAATTTTTTTTTTCTGTATTAATTATTAAAATCCAACAATCGTAGATAAAGTACGGTACGCAACTCGTGCGAAAACGGCATTTTGCATTGCTCGTGTGGTTTTACTACTCTCGCTATCGCTCGGGTGCAAACTCCACACTCGCATGCAAAATGCTACTTTCCGCACTCGACGCGTAATGTACTATTCTATTAGAGCCCATCAGGTTTGACTGCCATATGATATGCATGAAATTATGCAGCTATCTAAAACTTTGGGCTTTCGATGCAGGAGTCATATTTCTCCGAAAAATATTTTTTAAAAACCAAAGTTATCTCCATGCCAAATCAGTTCTTCTTTTTACTTCTTTCATATTGCCATCCTGGCCCAAAGATACGAGTTGATCTAAGTATACGGTTTCATTTACCAACGTAAGTTCTTTGCCGCGTATTTTTAATGCAGCATTATGTTAAGAAAGTTCAAATGAAAGGCAATCTATGCCTAGAGCTAGAGATTAAAATCATTACGCACCCATTAACCACCGAATTCATCTGTCGTAGCTCATAGGTTTAATTGCGGCGTAAACAAAGGGTTTTGAGGTTCGATCCCTAACGGGGGAATACAATTTTTATGAGTCTTTCATCTTCCCTCTTTAAGAATTTTATTGATTAAATGAATATTACCGCTTCCGTTCAATCTACAGACACGAATAAGTAGCATTGTAAAAAGATTAATTAAATATTTGGTCTTAAGCTTCAGTAGAATAATTGAAGAACAATTTATACAATTGCAATACAAGGTTATACTTAAACTTTTGACTTAAATATTTTTTCAGATTCACACGTTTTAGGCATGTTTGAACAAGGTTTGACGCATTTCTAGTTCTATTCTATAGAGAACAGAGTCCAAGTTTATAAAAAGACTTAGAGAGATATATACAGGCATGCTAACCTGACTGATCTGTTGCAAATTATCTCATCATGAGCACCTTACTTTTGAATGTTCCCTGTAATGGGTTGGAAACGTCGGGATTCATAAAATCTATGACGCGGACTCCTCAAGAAAATCTAGATTTATTTCTATAGAGTAGTATTTATGTGTCTATTTGTCACTTGGTATTGGTACGATAACCTCAAATATTTCTTATGAAATTAATTAATTGAAAAGAGCGGAAGCGAATTTATTACATTCAACAAAAGTTGCACCTTGTCTGTTTGTCTTGACAGTAACGCTTACGTGTCCGTCGATAACTTGAGTAAAAGTTGACCGATTTATTTTAAATTTGGTATAGACATTCTATAATGCCAAGGCTAAGTTCGTTTGACAGCGTTATCTGTCCAAGCATCCACGTGCAATGCTCACGTAAACGTAAGCTTCAAATGTAAAATTGGAATTTTAGGACAGAAAAAGATTCTAATATCATCTATTGGATGAGATCAACCATTTTTCAAATATATATATATTTTTTTTAGTAAAACCAACACCGACACCGCTATGAAGTGATAATGATCGCGAAATCCTTTAAAATCGGATTTAAACGACTAAAATGAAGAGAGGAAATAACGTTTTTACCAATATCTTACGTTCTAACGAAACAATATTAATAAAAATTTCGTATAAATCGTCTTAAGTACAATTATAGTCATGAAACATTTCAACTTGATGTAAGCAGAAGTTTTTGAATATTAAAGTGATACATTAAATAATAGTTCAAAAAGTTATATAAATAAGTTATCTGGGGTGTGAATTTTAGTAGATAAGTAGGAAGGCACCCAGCCTCCCCCCTCTACACGACCTCTCCATTACAATCATCATCTTTAACTATTTTCTTAATATTAAACATTATTGCATTACGATCGCTTCAATTATAGAACCAAATGATACCTAGTATAATATAATATATAAAATAATCATAATCATAAAAATTAATAGAATGTTTTGAGTCTAAGTGCCAAATTTAAGCTCGATTGGATCACTGGAAGAGGTTTAATAAGCCCCCAAAAATTTTAACCACAGCCAGCCACACACAAGAAAACGAAATCGAAACTAATAAAAAAAAAAGGGATGCATGCCCAAATGCATTATGCCCAATAGTTTATTTTTAGTTTGATTCATTACTCGTGGTTCATTTTTGCCACTACACGAGATCAAAAACACTCTTATGAGCACCACAAGCCACAATAATTCAATTACTTCATAGATTGCCAGATTAGTTGTCAAGAAGACAACTATACAGGGTAGTCCAAAAGTCACCCCCCCCCCCCATAACTTTTGAACGGTTTAAGATAAATTATTGACACTTAGGGGATCCGTAACCATGTAAAGGGAAGTTAGTTTTCATGCAATTGCGCACTAGGGGCAACAACCCACTTTGCCCCCAGGCCTCCCAACTTCAAAATTTCAAATTGGAGTGTATACTTTTGATAGCATATTTGGATTCTAAGGTTAAAAATAATAAAATTTCACTTGTAACTTTTTTTCTTGTAAACTTTTTTCTTCCTATCTCCAATATTTTGCCCCCCGGGGGGCAAAGATAGCAAAATAACCCTTCAGATAATAGTAAAAAATAACACTTATATCATTGTAACATTTAAACGATTTGAAATAAATTAATGGAATTTGGGGAATCTGTAACATGTAAAGGGAAGTGAGTATTCATCCACTCACATACTAGGGACAACCACCCATTTTGCCCCCAGGCACTGAAATCTACTATTTTTATACTTCTGCCCCATTTAGGGGGGCAAAATATTGGAAATAGAAAAAAAGTTTGAGGTAAAACATGTTATTTTTCATCGTAGAATCAAAATATGCGATCAAAAATATACACTCCAATTTGAAAGTTTGAAATTAGGAGGTGGTCAGGGGCAAATTGGGTGGTTGGCCTTAGTGCGCAATTGCATGAAAACAAACTTCCCTTTACATGGTATAGGGGGATCCCCCAAGTTTCATTAATTTATCTTAAACCGTTCAAAAGTCAAGAGGAGGGGGGGGGGGACTTTTGGACCACCCTGTACAAACTAAACAACGTAAACACGGTTTTTGCTATTAAATGAAATAGTGTGTTAAATTCATCATTAAAGTTAAAGTTTCTCAATTTTCTATCTATGTATTTTCAAAGTTCGTAATAATAAGTATATTGGTAAGTCTGTTTAAACACTAGTTACATCCGGTGATATTAAAGTTTGCATAAACAAGTTATTTATTAGGTATGACAGAAAGGTAATATTAAACTCTGTTTTGGTGTGGGTCGTTAAGGATGAGTAAATAAACTAACTATTTCATCTTGCTGATGAACTTTCGGCTATATTTCGCCTCTACCGAGGCATATTATGTGCCTGAAACATCATATATCATCATGATGAAGTTTCGGCTATATTTCGCCTCTACCGAGGCATATTATGTGCCTGAAACATCATATATCATATTTACATGTATAAAAATTCGTATGTTGTTAATTAGCGAAATTGGAATCAAATTCAATCAATCGGGAGTGCTTAAGACATTTTTTTTTTAACATACCGGTAATGCAGAGTAGTCAATTACATATTAAATAAACAGGTCAAGAGTGTGATAGACTGCACACAGCGAGGGTCCGTAGGCAACACAGTATTGTATATAGCAAAATGCGAGGGTATATAGCAAAGCCTACTTTGCCTATCTTCTGACAAAGTATTTTTTGCTAGTGAACCGGGCTATAAACATATAAATACATCATTACACATATAATAGATCATTATACATATAAATAGATCATTACACTGACGATGACCGAATAAGTCGAAACCGGTATGTAAGTCAAAATATATTTATGGTTTGACAATAAAATTATAGAGCAAGTAAAAGTGTTTTTCCGTGGTAGGCTGTGAAATAGTAACTTTAGAGCCTACAAAACATAGCTAAAATCCATTTTTTCATTACGTGGACTTAAAAAATCTTTTCATTACTCCTAGCTTTAAAGAAAAATGTCTTTTACGTCCTAGGAACTAAAAGATTTTTATTTTCCGGCGGGTAGTTGTCAAAACTTCCGTTAGTACCGCTGCAGTCTTTGTAGATGCTTCTAGTACGATTAAAATCCGCTAGATGTCAATGCGTATTATTTATCTTTTCTTATAGTGTAACCTCTTTTTAAGGTTTCTTTTTTTAAGTCTTAAGTATGTGATTGTACTAATATTTGTTATTATTATATATTGATTAGTGATTAATATTTAATGTTTTTTCATTGTCTGCTACCTCGGAAAAAATAGCATATGCTACGCGACTGTGAAGTGTATTTTCTTTACCTTGGCAATATTTACTGTCTCGCTTCGCTCGACAGTAAATGTAATTGCCGCGGTAAAGAAAAAACTCACTTCACAGCCTAGTAACATAATATACTATTTCTTTTCTTATCTACCTTCATTATGATATAAATACATCGAAAAGAGCCTAATTAACAAAAGGATTATGTTAATAAATAATGTAGGAAAATAATGTATGATAGAATGTAGGATATATAAATAATGTAGGAAGAACGTACACGAACTTTTTGCACTTTACATAACCAAGATAGAGGGGGAGGGGGCACTTTTCACACCAATTTCAAATTCACCTACGCTCGCTATAGCAAAGCTTATAATAAAAAAAAAACGTATATCTTTTTGAAATCAGCTCGACATATGATACCCCAAACGGTCTCCACAAAAAAATTATTTTGTAACCCTTAAGTTTTTTTTATAATAATCTTTATTTAAGTCGCTACATTTTTAAAATGTGGGGGTAGGTACTATACACATATATATGCCAAATTTCAAAGTGATCGGAAAAAGTTTTAGCCGTGAGAGCAGGCGACGGACGGACGGATAGACACGCAGGAAAATATAAGGGTCCTTGGTTTTGCTTACGGACACTAACAAGGGTTAATCGTAATCGTCCAATACGTTTTACGTTACTATCCTTTATCTAATGAAATCACAAATAAACAGGTCAAGTGTGTGCTAGTCAGCTCACAGCAAGGGTCCGTAGGCAACCCTGTATAGTTTAAGTAGTACCCTATTGATGGTGTTTTTTAAAATGCTAAAAAGCTTACTTTGAACCGTTTTAAGGGTCTGATATTCTCAAAACACACTCTGATAAAGTATTTTTTTGCCACTGAACCGGACTACAACCATATAAATACATCGAAAAGACCATAATTATAAAAAAAACTATTTTGTCAATAAAAAATAAAATAATATTTTTTGGTATCTTTACTTTTGGTCGAAGAATGTTCAGGATTTTTTTCAGATTTTTTGCACTTCACATAAGCGAGATAGAGGGGGGGAGACACGTTTCAAACCCGCTTCAAACTCGCCTACGCTCGCCCTATCAAAGTTATAACCAAAGAATTATACATTTTTGTAATCAGCTCGACGTACCCTTTCATATGATACCCCTCACGGTGTCGAAAAAAAATGTAAAATTTTTAACCCTAAGTTTTTTTACCCTACTTTTTTTGAAAAATATTTTTTTTAAGTCGCTATATTTTTAAAATATGTGGGTAGGTAGAAGACACATACATGCCAAATTTCAAAGTGATCGGAAGAAAGGTGTAGCCGTGAGAGCACGCGAGAGGACGGACGGACAGACACACTCAGGAAAATATAAGGGTCCTTGGTTTTGCCTACGGACCCTAAAAAGGGACAAACAAAGAAACCACGGTAATATTAAAGTTCGCATGAACAAGGTATTTATTGGGTATGCCAGGAAGGTATACATTACATCGGATAAATATAATTTTATAAATTTCAATTACTTCAAATACGTTTTACGTTACTATCCTTTATCTAGTGAAATCACAAAAAAAGAAAATACATAACTAGAAAACATAATTCATTTGTTTGTCATAACTTCTATCTTATTTTTTATAAGCATAATGCTAAAAACCCGACACGCTAACATCAATGAAGAAACAGTGAAAAATAAAATAAAATGAATCGGATGCAGAAAAGTATAATTCTATTTTGATGATGAAGTTTGTGGCGTATAATTCCCACATACAGTCATTATCATTGTATATGTAATTCATATTCTGTTTATTTCTACGTCTACGTATATTTTTATATCTGTTGTATATTTTTTTCTCTCTCTCTCTTCTTAACCAATGTTATGAGCGAGGTCATCAACTGGTTAAGAAAATAAAAATAATATAATAATAATAAATAGAGATTGAATTTCTAATTGGTTTAATGCAAGAAAGACCTTGATGTGAAAACGATAAGCAGTAGCAGTAGTCTTAAGTGGCTACACTACACTCTACATGTCTTAACAATAGTTATTTTCTAAACTGTAACATTTTTGTTCCATTCTTTTATTTTATTGAATCGTTTAATTTAATTTTCCCTAATATTCTTGAAAAATAATTCTGCCTTAATAAGGTTCATTCAGTATTATCACTAAGCTGTAGTGGTTTTTGTAAAAAAACAAAAACTGATCAAAATTACTGTGTATTTATTCCAAACCAATTTGCTAAGCTTGTTCCACCTATATATATATATACATATATATATACTAGCTTTCACCCCGCGCTCCGCGCGGGGCTCATGCACTCATGCTAGGTATTAGTGGCTATGTTTCCTATAATTATGTAGCCCTGGCAATTAAATTAAATACCTAAATAGTTTTGTGTCCAAAGCCTTCTAGGAATAAAATCAGGACTATATTACACATCATTAATTCCATTATTAAGAATATAATACTCTCCAAATCATAGTTTGGATTCTATCTATATATTTTAAAAATAGCCAGTAGAAACTAAGTAATATAGTAATAACTCACAATGCTAAAAAAAAGGTATAATGAATAAGAAAAAAAAAACAATTAGACTGGGAAATCATTGAACAATCATCAACAATGATGGTGCGTTATTTAATTACCAGCCTCTTCATTCAATACGGCAGTTGCACCAGTAAATATTTAATAACTCTAGTTATAGGAACAATTAGTAAAATAATAAATACTTGATTTAAAGAGCATTAGTTTGAGGTTTAAACACTCCAATCAGAAATTAAATCGGTCAACAATTGCTGACGCCATAAGCGCTCAAAGTAAAATTTATTTTTTAAAAAAATAAAATTTAGCTCTATTTAAGGTAGAACCGATGAAATTACGACAAAAAGTAATAGGACCAAATTTGTAGATCTTTTAAAATTAGTTACCGCTGGCGCAATCAGCTTGTCGATACAACTTACCGTTTAGCCACAATAAGCCTCTAAAAAACTTTAAAGTGCGTCCGCCATCTTTAATTTTTTTAGGGGGGGGGATATATTTTTTTAACGTTCAGGATTTTTTCAATGGGGTTAGGCCAATTTCCGACCAAACGGAAAAAACCCCAAGTCTCTAGGTGGTCTAGAAGTACCCAAACATATTGAATATTGAGTCTGTGGGGTTTGTTTACGGCGGGTCAACCTATTTTTTTTAGGTTATGTTTTATATACTTTTTTTTTTATAAAATTGTTAATAACTTTGGTTCTACTCAATATTTTTAGATGAAACCAAGCCTACGAATTGCGCAACATGTTTGCGCTCACCCTTGAAAAAAAATGAATCAATTTCATTTAGCCAGTTTTGCGCCTATAAAGTCTGACTGGGGCGACAGACACACATACATACCCACATACATACACGAAAAAAGTTAAGGTCGGATTCGGTTTTTGGAATGTCTAAAATGAAAAAATATCCAAAAAATTTTCAATTCTGACCAATGTACAGACAAAACTTTAATTTTATATATATATAGATATATATATATATATATATATATGTGTGTGTGTGTGTGTGTGGCAGATTGACTTATTGATGTCATGGCCATGGCAATGTTATACCAGTAAGACCTATCTTTTATTGAGTGATGTGCAATCAAATTAATTAAAATCATAATCAAACAAAAGCTTTATAATGTCTGACAGTATATAATAATATGTTAACGTCAATTTCTTCCTTTAATTAATATGGTAACGCCATAAATAAATATTTCATATTGTGCACAACTGCGGACACGTTGAAATTAAGGCACTGAGAATGAAATCGTATACTAAAAATAAACTTTTATTTTTAACATGTATTTTTATTTTGCTTCCGAGCTTACGTACGGAAGGTAACGGAAGCTATGTGATCGTTCTGAAGAACGAAAAATTTGTAGGTCTCCGATTTCAAAAATTCCAAGACAGAAATCCGTTTCAGACATCAGGGAACATTTTTGGTTCCGTGTCTGTCAGTCGGTCTGTCGTTCAATTTTTGCGTACCAACGTATCTTAAAAACTACACGTCCTATTTTAATGAAATTAGGATGGTAGGTCATAATTAGCCCATTGTTGGCCCCATATAAGTTTCAACACTCTGAGCCTATTTGTTTCTCTTTCACGTGCGCACAAACATACATTTATTTACACCTATAGCTTCAAAAGTACTTATCCGATTTGTATGAAACTTTTATAGCTTATTGAAAGTAACCTGCAGATAGCCCCAGATTAATTTGAACCGTCTGTGCTCTTTAACTTTTGCTAAATTAATACTTTAATTCATGTAAAAAATTAAAACAATTTTGACAGATTAAAATAACGGGGGAAGACAATTAAACAAATTAGACACTAATGGCTAGTAAAAGCATAAAATAAATAAAGTACGTGGATTAGATGCGAGGAAGCTATGTGCCACACCAATTGGCAGTCTATTTTTTAGTTTTCTTTCAGTACTATCAACTAAATTCACGTTATACTATTTCTTTGACGTTCAAGTATATACCGTAACGCCGCTTGATGTGATCACTTTGGGACCGACACAAAGTGATAAGCAAAACATTATACTATTTCTTTGTCGTTAAAGTATATACAGTAACGCCGCTTGATGTGATCACTATGGTACCGACACAAACTGATAAGCAAAACATTATACTATTTCTTTGTCGTTAAGTATATACAGTAACGCCGCTTGATGTGATCACTTTGGGACCTACACAATGTGATAAGCAAAAGGTACCAAAGGAGGAAGTAAAACTCAAAACAAAATAAAATGATAAACAAGACTGTGTTTACTACGTAAACTGAGTAATATGATGACACCATTAAAAAATAAAATTAATTATTTGAATTTCAGTTCTACACAATGTTACATAAAATATATTTGAATTGTTTTATTTATTTATTTTTTTTTAAGGAACAATTCGAAATAAATTATTAGGGAGAAAGAAACTAATACATACTTACATACTACAGGGTGATTGGCGATAAAGTTTAGAAAAGTTATAGGGCGTTAGTACACCTCATAAGGAACTGTTCCATATGAGGTGTACTAACGCCCTATAACTTTTTCAAACTTTATCGCCAGTCATCCTGTATGTAGGTAAGTAAATAAATGTGCATGATAACGACGTTTCGAAAGGCTTATTCATCATTTAAAAATTAAACTTAAAAAAATCTTCCAAAACCTAAATCTTCTAAATCTAAAACAAAGCAAATCTTCGAACTTATGTAAATTTGTTGTTGAAAGAATACGAATCATTCAAAGATTAAGGCACACTGAGATCTGACTGCAGTCCTTCGTAGTAATGGAGGAAGTTGAGGCAAGGTTTACTTTCTGAGAAAAAAGGATGTTCACGAAAAACCAGTGACACAGCTCTAGGTCGTTTCCCCGGAAATGATAAAAACAAAATTCCATCGATCTCTACTTTGATCACAATAAACGAAACATTGATAGCAATAAACGAATTTTTTTTAATGCATTGGTATATATTGGGTGGACCCGTTTCAAGCAATTCTGATCACGCAAAGCTGCTGATATCATTAACCGCGATTACATTAAGTGGCGTCCACTGTACTTGTTATGGCCATTCGGCAATCAGGTCGGTCTAGTGATTAATAATTTTAATTTCATGGGCAAATTCTGGGTGAGCCGGTAATTGGGCCGATTACGCATAGAGTACGCATCCTAATTCAATTAAATGAATTTAATGCCATCGGCAAAAATTCGGGCCGGCAATTGGGCCCTCTTAGATTACGCATCTATTTCAATTCTGCATTTAATTCCATCGGCAAAAATCCGAGCCAAGAATAGGGCTGAATTAGTGTATATGCTCCCTAATATAATTCATTCAACTTATGTAATTCCATTCCAAAAATCCGGGTCGACCTTGGCCGGTCTAGTATACCTACTTACTTCAGTTCACTGTAATTTTAATTTCATAGGCAAATATTAACAGAAATGCGAATGCAACTGTCATGACTGTGCTTGTTAGTTTTTTCATGTGTTGCGGGCCCAAGTTATGTAATAATTTAGGGAGGGAGGCCCCCTGGCCCGCCTACCCCCCGCGAACGTCACTGCTAAAATATAATATTAACAGAGTTCTATAGCATAGGTTTCAGCGGCCAGAGTCTAATACATCTAGAGCTCCGGAGGAGACTACGTCACAGATTTTGTGAATCCTGACGTTTCGAACCCATTACAGGGATCATTCTCAAGGAAGTTGCTCATGATGGGAGTCATTTGAAACTAACTGTATTAACAGAGTTCTATAGCATAGGTTTCAGCGTCCAGAGTCTAATAAATCTAGATCTCCGGAGGAGACAACGTCACAGATTTTGTGAATCCTGACGTTTCGAACCCATTACAGGGATCATTCTCAAGGGAGTTGCTCATGATGGGAGTCATTTGAAACTAACTGTATTAACAGAGTTCTATAGCATAGGTTTCAGCGTCCAGAGTCTAATAAATCTAGATCTCCGGAGGAGACAACGTCACAGATTTTGTGAATCCTGACGTTTCGAACCCATTACAGGGATCATTCTCAAGGGAGTTGCTCATGATGAGAGTCATTTGCAACTAACTGTATTAACAGAGTTCTATAGCATAGGTTTCACACCGGACGCGCCTCGTGTTTGCAAACGTTTGCAAACAGGCCGGTGCGGACGGCACCGGCACCGGGTTGCGCGGCCGGTGTGGACGGCACCGCGCGCACGAACAAATGCTTGTTTGTGTTCGCGGGCGCTCCGGCTAGAGTCGGTACATCAAAGGATGTTTGTTGTTTGTGCGCGTTTGGTGTGGACGCTTTTTGAGCAAACTCCTTGAGCATTCGCAAATACAGCCTGTGGTTTGACTTGGAAACCCGGGAAATATTTTTTTTTTTCATTCGTATTATTTATAGCATCTATATTATATAGCATCAAATAACTATATTATAATTAATAATATATACTAATTAATACATAGTGATTGAAACTAGAGATGAGTTTATGTAAATCAAATATTAAAAATAACCGGATTAAATAGATACATATATATATATATATATATATATATATATATATATATATATATATATATATATATATATATATATATATATATATATATATATATATATATATATATATATGACATAAAAGTCCAAAAATACGTCTTACTATTTTTTAAAATGATGGGTATCCGTTATAGGGTACACCCAAATATATATATAAATAATGATAAATTAGAAACAAATTAAACTGTCGATAACTTAAGAATATATTTCTTTTTGGGTTAACACGAACGACTGAGTCAATAAGAAAACAGAACAAACTAAATATAAATAAAATGTAAACTAAACATAACCCACAGGTTAAGGGAGCAAGGCTATTCCAGGTCCGCCACAAAACAATTATATTGCTTCCAAGCTTATTCCTTAAGGCACAGGCCTATGGGCCCGAGCCTCCTATGGGCCGTCATAAGACGAAATATTACATTGATATTTTTGGAACGAAGTTCCTTATGGCACGTTCTGGAGCCCGGGATTGAATCCGAAAAAACCGACTAAAATCACCGTCAAAAAATCACCTTCACAAAATCACCGTCACGCAAAATCCGTCACGAAATCTACAGATGACGTTAACTTGAGTAAAATATCACCGAGTTAGATGAAATTTGGTACACATGTTCATTTTACCAATGCCCAGGCTGAGTTTGTCGGAAAACGTTATCTGCCCAAGCGTTCACGCGCAACGCTCGCGTAAACGTAAGCTTCAAAAGACGGGAAAAAGTGTTATTAAGGAAGCCTGTTACTTGACTTGTTATGATTATTTTTGTTATATATGTCAAAAATGTCACTTCGTTTTGTAAATAAATAAAATATAATCATGTAAAATTTGACCCTGATACAAGCAGAAGCTGTAGTGTAGGGAAGAGATATATTTTATAATATTTTAAATTAATTGGCCGGGTAGGTAGAAAACAGTCCTATTTCAATCCGACATCCTTTAACAATCATACTCTTTCACTATAAACTCATCATGATCAAATTTTTCTTATATTTATAGTAAGACGTTTGCTCTAATTATACAAATAATGATTTTCTTTTAATGTTGCCTTAACTCTTGCTAGGTACAAACAGTTCGTTACTTATAATTTTGTCTCTTTTCTAACTCCACCATGTATAAGTAGTTAGCAATGTATACGTACTTAGCAGTGTGCTTTTATTATTTATATGTAATGAAAAATGTAAGGAACTTCGTCGCCACACGCATTTTTTTCCCACCAAAAGAACAGATTTCTATTTGCATAAAATTTCTATATGTTTTGGCGTTGCATTTTTGTAGAAATAATTATCTAAAATCAGGGATGATCGAGGAGAATTTTTTTTTTGACATCCGCAGTCTCTTCGTCATCTTTTACTATTGCCATTTTTTACTAACTCACCAATGATAATAAATAAGCCGGCGCTTATACCACGTTTTGATAGAACCATATTACAAAGTTAATGCAAGTGCAATATAGTTTTATTTAGTAATTGATGATGTAGTGTGTAAGAAAATAATGAAAAATAACTGGGAACAAGGACAAACGTTTGCAAACACCTGTTTGTCAAGAATGCGCGGCCGGTGTGGACGTCATGTTTGCAAGTTGTTTGCAAACGTTTGCAAACCCTGTTTGCGAATGCGCGTCCGGTGTGGACGCGGCTTTATACTAATTAATACCGAACATTATATTATTTATTTATTATTAATAATAATTGTATAAAAAATCAATAAAGTTTGGGAAAAAACCATCTGTTTATTTTATGCACTCGAAAACCCTAAATTTTATTACGCAGGAAAAACAACATTTCAACTGATGTCATATCTTTATAAGAGTGGTTTCATAAAACACGACAAGATAACCGGTTAGTTTGCTGCAGTCGACAGCAGGTTATTTGCCAGTGCCAACCGGTCCAAGTTGATTTCTAAACCATTTGCTTACTTCCCGTTATCGGTAAGATAAATAACGTAAACAAATAATAGAAATAAGTAAAAGCCACGATAAATTGTAATATGACATTTAAAATGGTAAAACAAATCTGTTTATAAAAGAATAGCAATATTGACTTAAATACAGAGAGGACGAATTTACCTAACAGCAGTCGTAAGTAGAAAATAGAGTCAGACTAAACAAGTAAATGGACTCGGAATCAATATTAATTAAAAGGACTTTAGAAGCAATAAACATTTAAGTCATCGGTTAGCAAGAGAGTCTATTTAATGACCATAATTAGTCAAAAGACAGACAAAAGTATTTAGAAGCAAATAGTTAAATAGTTAAAAAGTCAATCAGTATAAATATCGAAGTCATCTGGAGGAAAGAGAGTCATAAGTAGTGCAGGGGTGCCCACAGAGGGGGGTTATGACGCAGACTGCGTCGTTAAAATTCTTGGGTTGGGTTAGTAAATAGCACTTTTTCCACTTGGGGGGGGGGTGGATTTTATAATAAATATTTTCCTTGGTTCTTTTCCTGTAAGGACAATCTTGCCCTCAGAAATCCTTAAAACTCATCTTTTTGCACTTCAATTTTCAAAAATTCTCCGGGGGAGGACCCCCCGGCGTTATTTGTCCAAAGAGGCCAAGATGCTAGCTTTCCCAGGGGCCCGGAAATCCTCTCAATGGCCCTGCTAGCGATTCGGCTGATTAAGCAATGAGCAGAGTTAAAATAATCAAAGACAGACTAAGGTCTACAATGGGAGACGCATGGCTTTTTAACTTAATGGTAATTTCTGCAGGAAAATATGTATTAGATTCAATTTCCACAAACGAAATCATATTGATGCATTTGCTTTATCAACATCACAAAGAAAAATTGCTTGTCCGGGCTTAGAAATAACTTGTCCTATTTCTGTTGCACTGAGACTTTCTTGTCTTTTTTGTCATTTATTCAAATCAAGAGTTTTATAATGATTTTTCTTCACTTTAAGTTTACAATAAGATTTATTGAAACGTTCAGTATCATTTTCATGCACTAAGAACAGGATGTAGCATATTTTCAATTAATATTAGTATAGAGTCTGCCAATATTAGTTTCCTAAACATTTGTTTGGATGCAATTTTGTAGGCAGGTATAGTATTATTTAAATTTGTACGTGATATGATACAAGTTTTTGTATTCATATTGAATTTTGTATTAAATTTGTGTGTTTTAGTACTTGTGATTTGTTTTATATAAAATAG
The DNA here is from genome assembly GCA_951217055.1 of Gerris lacustris. Taxonomy (NCBI): domain Eukaryota; kingdom Metazoa; phylum Arthropoda; class Insecta; order Hemiptera; family Gerridae; genus Gerris; species Gerris lacustris. The sequence goes on from OX578285.1 coordinate 55,996,389, forward strand.
AACAATCTTCATATAATATGTGGACCCATATAATGCAAAAATCGTAAACGAACTGTAATTTTTTAATAAACTCTCAGGTTAACTATAAAAGGAGTTTTATTTCATTTTATTCTAATATGTAACTATTTGTACATTATAAATACTGTACATTATAAATACTGACAAATATAAGTCAGGTAAAGTATTTATATTTTACCAACATAACGTATACCGAAGAAGATGTGTATGTATTAACCCTTAACTGCCCGAATTATTTTTTTGGGGAATTGTTTGGTTTTTTTCTGGGGATTTTGTCTGTTAAGAGGTCCCTTAATATGTAAAAAATGTTTAAAAAAAATTAAATAAATTCCTTACACCAAATTTGGGCTGTTGCCGTATGGCAACGCTAGGACATTAGCCCTACAGTTTTTTTTCTCAGTAATTTTTTTAATAATTTTTTTTTCAAAATGTATGTAAAATAAATTTTAGGTTAAAAAAGTACAAATAATACTAACAAAATATTAAATTTATTTAAAAGAACAAAAAAGTAAATTTTTTTTTTCATTATTTGTATTATGTATCATGTTTCTTTTCTGTAAAATTAGGTAATTATTTCTTAATTTTTTGTTTTATGCATGTGTTTTTGTTATTACCTTTAAAAATATATATGTATTATTCAATTGAAATAAAAAAAAATATAAATATTATTATATACATATTATTTTTAAAAGAATAGCCCAATAATATTTGTTACTAATTAATAATTATACTTGTTCAGCAAAAATAATTACAAGATTTAGAGACTAATTGAGAAATATTTAGAAAATAATCAATAAAAAATGAACATTAGGCAAAAAAACATCAAAACTTTGTATATAAATATGACTGAATAAAATTACCACTTAGAAAAAAAACTGTAAGGTTAATGTCCTAGCGTTGCCATATGGCAACTTTCAAATTGACGCTAAATTTAGGGCAGAAAAATTAAATTTTGTGAGACTGCAATAATTTTATATTTTTAATCACTCTTTATTCTAATAGTTTCATTACCAATAATAAAATTATTTAATTAATTAATTAATTAAAAAAATTAAAAGTCTTTCCGTGTCTCAAATTTGGAATAACCCATTTTTTAAACCTGTCTTGTCGCATACGTGTTGCACCAAACAAATAAATCTAATGATGAAAAATCAATTTGGTCCTTCTTTTGACGTAATATTAACATTTAAAAAGTTCAATATTAACTTGGACCTCTCCAGACAATAATAAAGGGAGGGGGTTTTGCTGTTGCCAAATGGCAACGCTAGGTTATTAAGGGTTAACATACCTCAAAAAGTTGGGGGGGGGGGGTGCGTCATAGAGCTTAAGGGGGGTGGGCACCCCTGAGTAGTGTGATCGGCTACACAGTCCTAGAATCAAAATTATATTAGAGGAGTTAAAAGGCAATCAAGACTAGGCATTGGTCGAGAACTAATTACATGTTTTAAATAGCAATATTGTCATTAGAGAAAATATAACAACGACACAAGTATAGTCTGGGCCTAAAAAGAGATCGCCTTTGAAGGGACCTAACTAACGAAATTCATACTATCTCAGAAGGTTTTAAGAATATTTTAATTTAAATCAAATTATAATTATTAACAACTACGGGAAACAACCAGAGAAAAATACACTCCAGCGCTGGGATTTGAACCACAGGCCTCTATATATAGATATTCATTCTCCTGCGTAGCTTAGTTGGTAGAGCGCTATAATAGAAATATAGAGGCCTGTGGTTCAAATCCCAGCGCTGGAGTGTACTTTTCTCTGGTTGTTTCCCGTAGTTGTTAATAATTATAATTTGATTTAAATTAAAATTTAATCTTTCCGTAGTATGAATACTACCAAAATCGTAAAATATGAATTTCTAATTGATTGTACTAAGTACAGGTACTAATTGGGTACTTTATAATTATAAGCGTTATTTCTCGATCTAGTTCTTTGTCATTAATGTTGACTTCTCAGATTTGTGGAAAATTGAAAGCTTAAATTCGGGACAAGGTATCATTAACGTCAGAGAAATTCATTCTCCTGCGTAGCTTAGTTGGTAGAGCGCTATACTGGAAATATAGAGGCCTGTGGTTCAAATCCCAGCGCTGGAGTGTATTTTTCTCTGGTTGTTTCCCGTAGTTGTTAATAATTATAATTTGATTTAAATTAAAATTTAATCTTTCCGTAGTATGAATACTACCAAAATCGTAAAATATGAAAGAATATTTTAGTAAAAGACTACTTGATTTATTAAGCAAGATGAAGATCTTATTTATTTGTAAGATTTGTAAAGATCCCGGTTTATTGATTTAGTGAAAGCTATTTTATACATTATTGTTTAGCTTCCCAAACAAACGACCCCTGGCTCAGGTTCGCTCAGCTGTAACCTGACCTGAGTTCAACTACTTGAGATCGATAGAGGTTTATTATTTATTTGAGAACATTACCGGTGGATTTGGTTCCTAGTAATACAGTTCGCGATTGTTTGTAATATTTTAACGAGATGTATTCTAAGAAAATCACTTGGTAATTTTTAGCGACAAGGAGGTGTATGACTAAAATTTTTAGGTATCTACTTCTAGACCATTGGTTCTTAACCGGGGGGCCGCGGCCCCCAGGGGGCCTCGTAAGGTATTTAGGTATTATATATATTATATTTAGAGATTTTAAGGGGGCCGTGGTTACCAAAAGGTTAAGAACCACTGTTCTAGACCATCAAGAGAGTCACTTTTGGCGATGATCGGAAATTGGCCCAAACCGACTGGAAAAATCCGAAAAGTTAAAAAAATAGTATATTACGCGTCGATGCGGAAAGTAGCATTGTGAATGCGAGTGTGGAGTTTGCACCCGAGCGACAGCGAGGGTAGTTAAACCACACGAGCAAAGCAAAATGCAGTTTTCGCACGAGTTGCGTACTGTACTTTATCTACGATTGTTGGATTTTAATAATAAATACAGAAAAACAGTTACTTTAATTAAATAAACACCAAATTCATTTTGTTAAATGTAAACAAACACGCTAATCGTGCGATAAGGTGAAGAATTATAAAACGCGCATGCGCAATGAATACAACTACGAAAAGAATCACTTTCTAGTGAGATAAAAAATTATATTTCGTATCAATCGTAGATAAAATTATTTTATCTACGATTGATACGAAATAATATAAACATTGTATCTCTGTTTAGATGCGTAGAAAGTGATTCTTTACGTACTTGTATTCATTGCGCATGCGCGTCTCATAGTTCTGAAGAATTCCTCTTCTTTACCACGTTAGCGCGGTAAAGAAGAGGAATTCTTCAGCTTTACGCACGATTAGCGAGTTTGTTTACATTTAACAAAACTAATTTGCTGTTCTTTTATAAAGTAACTGTTTATATCGAGATTTTAGTGGAAAACAATGAGTGAATCAAGTGACTTCGACGAAAATGTGGAGAATAATACTCCTCCAGAAATAATTAATTCGGCAAAAAATACAACTCAAGAATTAATGCCATCTTTATCAAGAGAGAGATACGAACTTACATACAGTAAGTTTATTTTTTTCTGTATTTATTATTTAAATCTAACAATCGTAGATAAAGTACGGTACGCAACTCATGCGAAAACTGCATTTTGTATTGCTCGTGTGGTTTTACTACCCTCGCTGTCACTCGGGTGCAAACTCCACACTCGCATGCAAAATGCTTCTTTCTGCACTCGACGCGTAATGTACTATTACTTCCCTTAAAAAATTAAATATGGTGGACGCAACTTTAAAGTTTTTGGGAGGTTGATTGCGGTCAAACGGTTAGTCCTATTGAAAAGCACAGTGCACCAGCGGTAACTGATTTTAAAAAATCTACAACTTTAGTCTTACGTATGACTTTTTATCGTACCTCCAACGGTTCTACCTTCAATAGAGCTAAATTTTATATATACTTTTTTTAAATTGACTTCTTAATGCGTCCGCAATTGTTGACCGATTAATTTCTGATTAAGGTGCATAAACCTCACATTAATGCTCTTAAGTCGTGTATTTATTATGTTATGTATTTGTCCTAGAAATAGAGTTACTAAATATTTACTGGTGCAACTGCTGTATTGAGAGAAAAGACTGGTCATTAAATTAAGGCACCAATGGTCAATGATTGTTCAATGACTTCCTAGTTTAATTGGTTTTGACAATGTTTAATTTTTCATTCATTATATACCTATATTTTTTTTTAGCATTGTTATTTATTACTATAATATTATGTTATTTCGATTGGCTATTTTTTAATATATACGAGTATAAATAGACCCTAAACTACTATTTGGAGAGTATTCTATTCTTAGCAATGGAATGAAAGATGTATGATATATACTCATGCCATTATTTTGTAAATCTGACAGCTCAGATTGGCCAACCTATGTGAGGGAAAAAATAAAACCACTAGGTGGTAATCTTAGGTATCTTAGGTGGTAATAATTAAGGTTATCCAGTGATATTTTTGTTTGCATAGTTGGCCCGACCTACTACCCGCCAAAATTTCGAGCTGTCATTGGCTCCCCTCCCATGTTTTTCGATTTTCCCGCGCTGTCAGAATAACAAAGTATAATGGCATGAGTATAGTCCTGATCCTATTCCTAGAAGGCTTTGGAAACAAAACTATTTAGGCATTTAATTTAATTGCTAGGCCTACATGATTATAGGAAACATAGCCATTAATACCTAGCATGTGCCCCGCTCGGATCGGGGGTGAAGGGTAAGTCTAGTATAAAAATAAGACAAGATAATATACGATAGTAACTCTACCTTACTATACTGTACCTATGATTTTAGTTATTTTTGGGAAAGACATGTTATACTTCCTGGTCCTTTATCAATAAACAATACCCACGTAGATTGAAGTCCACATGGTCGTATAGGTGGTTAAGAGTGCAACCACCCCTATAGTGAATAAGGAATAATTTACCGACAGATGTAAAGAATAAAAATCCCTGCATGCAAGATATTCTTTATAAAACGTTTCCAAACATCCAATTCATTTGGCGTTTACTTTGGCAAAATATCGGTTAATTGCCATGCTTTCTCGAATTTCTAATCGCCGATAATTTTCTTTCCAATGCTTAAAAATTCCTCCTCAGGTCATTTCCCTTATAGATTAATACGGTTGTTATATTTGAACGTAGTTTTATAACTAACCCCGCTCTACCTTTAAACAGGGACCGACCACATGGTGTCAAACGTTTGATCAGACACGCAAGCACCATCTGACGCCGACGTAAGATCGTTCTTCCGACAGATCCCTGTTGGATTTGATGTTGAATCTGGACGACTGTTCCCCGAGAAGCCGACATCGGGCTCTCAAGAACTGCGTGGAGTGGAATGGCCGTGATGGAAGGCCCCCATCCGTTGCCCAACCTACAGTCTGACAGGTATCCTTTGCTGTCAGTGTAATGGGTATCTTAGCTAGCCTACCATTTAGATGTCAGTGAAACTCCAGACCCATGTTTAAACCGACCTCACGCAACCCTCTACTTCGTTTCTGTTCCCTTCAAAGACAAGAAGAAAAAAAAGATATATATATATATATATATATATATATATATATATATATATATATATATATATATATATATATATATATATATATAATATACATGAGTATAGTATGTATGCTGTTATATTCCAGACAAAAAAAAGGAGCGTCTACAACATCAAAGTATATACATTCACCAAGCATAATACTTATAAAAATTCATCTAAAAAAAACAACCTCCATCTTGAAAAACAATCATGTATGTCTAAATTAAAAGAAATCGATTTCTAAAATAACAAATAAAAATTAACTTATTTGAATTGAAAGGTAACAGAATTGAAGCTTCTAACTTTTCTATTATATGTCTAGCTTAAAGGTAGAATTTCCATTAGCGTACTCTAGAGTTATAATTCCTTTATTATTTTCTGATATGCGCATATTATATAAAGAGAAAGTATTGTGACATCAGTGCAAAAAATAAGTTTTTAAAAAATGACCGTTTTTAGACTATGCAGACGAGTGGATCCTAAACTTCTAGGCTGATTTCGATACAAATGTGGCATACGTGTTCAAAACAAATCGTACACCAAAGCTAAATCGTGAAATGTGATATTGAACGGGGAATAAGAAAGAGATTTTAGACTTATTTTTAGCATTTGTGTAAGCTAGGGTGTAAATGAAGTAATGTCACTATACACTAATAAAGAAAAATCGGACCGAGACATAACTCAAACTAACTTTCTCATATAATCTTGGGACCAAGAACTTCCCAGAAGAAGACCCCAGAAACTTTTGGTTCAACTTTGGTTCGATTTTCAACTAAATCAGATTTATTTTCTTCAATATCCTGGAACCTAGATTTTTTTCCGGGGAAACGGCTTATAACGTTACATTCGTATTTAAGGGTGCGTTCGGAAACACTAACCGGCCAACCTCTCGGTCGACCGGCGGTTTGTTGTGGTTAGTGTCATGGCGGCTTGAAATCATTTTTGTTTCCGAACGGGCAGCGGTCGACCGAAAAGATTATAAACAAAGGGAGGTTACAAATATAAATTCGTTTTTGTTTGGTGTGAGATAGAAGTGGAGCTGTGACGATTCCTCAAGTAAATAAACTATTGCAGTGGCACCCCTTTATAGGTTAAATCTGTATATAGCTATCATCCCTTTCCTTTTTCCTTCTACTAAAAACTCAGATTACACGACGTTCAGCAGCATCTTCCTCCTGAAACCTTGAACTTCACTGTTTACATCGATAATATCAATTCTTCTGTGTACAAATGATACATTTATAATCTCTTAAATGTATAAAATATGCAAACGGACATTTTAACAAATGTATATAATCTCTCATGAATGAATCAAGCAAAATTATGCCACCAAGCGATCCTCGACCGCACAGTCTCCTTCAACTCAGGCAGGGGTTCTATTTTAGATTGTCTAAAATAACAACTATATCGGCACTACACCGCCTCTAAATTTGGAGCTAAAATGATTTCGCCCCAGGGTATGATTTTTCTGAACATGTATGCCAAATTTTGTCAAAATTGGCCCAGTAGTTTAGGCTCCACGAGTCTGCACAGACGACAGACAGACATTTTTAAAAACCACTTTAATGTAAATCCATCAAAATCTCAAAATCTAATTTTCGCGCTATTACAATACTTTCTCTTCATATGAGAAAGTAAAAAAAATATTGTAATTTTGTTTTGAATTATTCATTAAACCGATAATAGAAAAATTTATGATCGTGTTAAAAAAACAAGTAAGGCGCGCTTCAAGTAAGTACGTGGGGCGATAATCGCCGGTTTCTTTTACATTAAAGTTAAAATTATTAAGTGTAATATAATTACACTAATTTTAATAGTAATATTCTTTTTCTACTCTTTAAGACCTTTAAATTGATGTATAACATATTATGGTAACTAAAACAATGTTTAGTCTCCCGCCATATTGGCCGCCATCTTGAAAATTTTAATAATTGCATATTCTTTTTCTACACTTCAAGACCTTTAAGTTGATATATAACATGTCATACATGAAAAAAACTTTTTTTAGTCGCCCGCCATCTTGAAAATATTATGTGCGAAATTTTAATAGTTGCATATTCTTTTTCTGCATTTCAAGACCTTTAAATTGATATATAACATGTCATGGTGACTAAAAGCTTGTTTATATTCACACCCGTCATATTGGCCGCCATCTTGAAACTTGTAAGTGTAAAATTTTAATAATTGCATATTCTTTTTCTACACTTCAAGACCTTTAAATTGATGTAAAACATGTCATAGTTACTAAGAACTTATTTTAATCGCCCGCCATATTAAAAATATTATTTGTGAAATTTTATTAATTTCATATTCTTTTTCTGCATTTCAAGACCTTTAAATTGATATATAACATGTCATGGTGACTAAAAGCTTGTTTTTATTCACACTCGTTATACTGGTCGCCATCTTGAAACTTGTAAGTGTAAAATTTTAATAATTTCATATTCTTTTTCTACATTTTAAGACCTTTAAATTGATATATAACATGTCATGGTGACTAAAAACTTTTCTTTTAGTCGCCCGCCATATTGGCCGCCATCTTGAAAATATTAAGTGTGAAAAATCCAAAATGTGTCCAGTTGTCTCAAATGCCGAGATTCGCCTGTGTGCCGAATTTCATATTCCTAGCTATAGTAGTTTATGGATTGAAACAAGCAACGGACAGACAGACAGACAGACAGAGACGTTATATAAGGTTTCTTTTTGTTCTTTGTACAGAAATCTTAAAGCACTGAACAAATTACGCGACTTATGGTTGTAATATCCTATTTTTTCCGATTTTCTAAACACAGGTGCGGTCAACTCCACTCGCTCAATTGTACTGGAGAATTCTTTAACTAAGCAATTATTACTACTCCTTTTGTATACATAACCTGAAAATATACTTTGTACAATTAGCGGTTCGAATTATTCGAAACTTATTAAATATGACATTACTATCTTGTTATTATCTTTGTAAGTAAGTGATTAGAAAATAAATAGTAAGTGATTAAATAATATATTATATATATTAATTATTAATTATTTAGAACGCTTGCGAATTTCTTCGCAAGAGTGTGTTACAGGGGAGATTAAGTGCATGTTATTATCTTATTGAAAATAAATAGTTTAGTTCATGTACGCATTCATATGGCAAAGTTGCAAAGTTTTTTTTTGTAAAATAAAAGGAATAGACAAGAATAGGACGCAGGGCGAAATCAGCATAATGAGATCCGTTATAGAGAGGTCTGTTATTGTGAGGTTTTAATAGTACATTACGCGTCGAGTGCGGAAAGTAGCATATCGCATGCGAGTGTGGAGTTTGCACCCGAGAGATAGCGAGGATGGTAAAATCACATGAGCAATGCAAAATGCCGTTTTCGCACGAGTTGCGTACCGTACTTTATCTACGATTGTAGATTTAAATAATAAATACAGAAAAAAATAAACTTGCTGTATGTAAGTTCGTATCTCTTCTCTTGATAAAGATGGCATTAATCTTGAGTTGTATTTTTGGCCGAATTAATTATTTCTGGAGGAGTATTATTCTCTACATTTTCGTCAAAGCCACTTGATTCATTCATTGTTTTTCACTAAAACTCGATATAAACAGTTACTTTAATAAAAGAACAGCAAATTAGTTTTGTTAAATGTAAACAAACTCGCTAATCGTGCGTAAAGCTGAAGAATTCCTCTTCTTTACCGCGCTAGCTTGGTAAAGAGGAGGAATTCTTCAGAACCATGAGACGGGCATGCGCAATGAATACAAGTACGTAAATAATCACTTTCTACGCATCTAAACAGAGATATAATGTTTATATTTCGTATCAATCGTAGATAAAAGATATAAACCAACACTTTCTGTTAGAGAATTCTCCTGTACAATTGAGCGAGTGGAGTTGACCGCACCTGTGTTTAGAAAATCATAGGATATTACAACCATAAGTCGCGTAATTTGTTCAGTGCTTTAAGGTTTCTGTACAAATAACAAAAAGAAACCTTATATAACGGCTCTGTCTGTCTGTCTGTCCGTTGCTTGTTTCAATCCATAAACTACTATAGCTAGGAACATGAAATTCGGCACACAGGTGCATCTCGGCATTTGAGACAACTGGACACATTTTGGATTTTTCACACTTAATATTTTAATGATGGCGGCCAATATGGTGGGCGACTAAAAGATAAGTTTTGTTACCATGACATGTTATATATCAATTTAAAGGTCTTGAAATGTAGAAAAAGAATATGAAATTATTAAAATTTTACACTGACAAGTTTCAAGATGGCGGCCAGTATGACGAGTGTGAATAAAAACAAGCTTTTAGTCACCATGACATGTTATATATCAATATAAAGGTCTTGAAATGCAGAAAAAGAATATGAAATTATTAAAATTTTACACTGACAAGTTTCAAGATGGCGGCCAGTATGACGAGTGTGAATAAAAACAAGCTTTTAGTCACCATGACATGTTATATATCAATTTAAAGGTCTTGAAATGCAGAAAAAGAATATGCAACTATTAAAATTGCACACATAATATTTTTAATATGGCGGGCGATTAAAAAAAGTTCTTAGTAACTATGCTATGTTATACATCAGTTTAAAGGTCTTGAAGTGTAGAAAAAGAATATGCAATTATTAAAATTTTACACTAAAAAGTTTGAAGATGGCGGCCAATATGGTGGGTGAATGAAAACAATAAGGTTTTAGTCACCGTGACATGTTATACATCAACTTAAAGGTCTTGAAGTGTAGAAAAAGAATATGCAATTATTCAAATTAGTGTAATTATATTACACTTAATAATTTTAACTTTAATGTACAGAAACCGGCGATTATCGCCCCACGTACTTACGTGATGCGCGCCTTACTTGTTTAAAATGCTAAAAAGCTTACTTTGAACTATCCTATGGGTCTGATATTCTCAAAACACATAAACAAACTTCTGATAAAGTATTTTTTTGCCACTGAACCGTACTACATCCATATAAATACATCGAAAAGACCATAGTTATAAAAAAACGTATTTTGTCAATAAAAAATAAAGTATATATATTTTTTTTTGAAATTTCCAAAAAGTAGTATTTTTACTTTTGGTCGATGAATGATTTTTTTCAGATTTTTTGCACTTCACATAAGCGAGATATAGGGGGTGGGGGGGGGTTTCACACCCACACACAAACTGAACACGTTTCACACCTCACAAACTTGAACACGTTTTACCCACTTCAAACTTGCCTACGCTCGCTCTATCAAAGTTATAACCAAAGAATTATATATTTTTGTAAACAGCTCGACGTACCCTTTCATATGATACCCCTCATGGTGTCGAAAAAAAATTAAAAAAATGTAACACTTAAGTTTTTTTACCCTAATTTTTTTAAAAAATATATTTTAAAAATACTTAAAATACTTAAAACTTAAAATATTTTTTTTAAGTCACTATATTTTTAAAATATGTGGGTAGCTACAAGACACATACATGCCAAATTTCAAAGTGATCGGACTAAAGGTGTAGCCGTGAGAGCACGCGAGAGGACGGACGGACAGACACACGCAGGAAAATATAAGGGTCCTTGGATTCGCCTACGGACCCTAAAAAAGGAATTTTGAATTAATAATATCTATTAATATGTTTCATTTGTAGTACAAAAAAGCTGTGATTTAAAATGACCTTAGTAAGCAACGTCTCTTATTAAATAAATTGAAACTAACAAGTTTTGATTGTATTTAATTACGCCTAAAGCATTCCATCAAAAATAATTTATTTATATAAATAAAAATAATAATCCATGATTCAACACAGTCCGTGAAGGGCTGCAAGAGGGCTTATGCAACTATATCATATGAAATGCATAATATAGGGTTGGCGTGGCGTTCCATCAGCTGTCTATATATATATATATATATGTGTGAGTGTGTGTGTGTGAGTGTGATGAAAGTATGCATATACATATATATATAATAATTGAATTGCTATCGTATCTGCAATATGGAAATTGCTAACTTTAATAATACAGCCTCGGGGTTTAGTAAAGGCGAGTAGGTACTCGAGAAACAACTTACAGAGTTATTAGATTAATATCGACTCTTGAAAGTTGGGCTTCGGGGTTCTATGTGGTTACTATATAACCTGGTTATCCAAGCCGAAACCACAATTGCGGTTATGTTGTGGTTGAATCCTCGTCAAAGGCTCGTAAACACGTTATAATTTAACGGAATTAGCGGTCGTGATGTTATTTACGAGATACACGCACGGAGATAACCTGAGTCAAAGATGCTCGATTGATTTCTGCTCGTCTCAAATTGGAGTATGGTATTAGTTAGTGACAAGGTTAATGGTATGAACTCGTCTCAAATTGGAGTATGGTATTAGTTAGTGACAAGGTTAATGGTATGAACTCGTCTCAAATTGGAGTATGGTATTAGTTAGTGACAAGGTTAATGGTATGAACTCGTCTCAAATTGGAGTATGGTATTAGTTAGTGACAAGGTTAATGGTATGAACAAAGTTTGATGTGCAAATAAGTATCCATATCTACAATAGTTACTTCTAACTCCAACCATACTTGTGAAGGCATCATCGTCTATAGGCGTAATTATGAATATCGCCTTTAAAAAAATGATCATAAATAAAATAGGCATTAATATATAAATGCCTTTTGATCAATATTTATGAGAGGTATCGATTAACATGATACAATAAACAGGTCAAGAGTGTGCTAGTCAGCACACAGCGAGGGTCCGTAGGCCACACTATATAGTGTTTAACTGTAAAGTGTATAAACAGTGTTTTTTAAAAATGCTAAAAAAGCTTACTTTGAACCATTCTAAGGGTCTGATATTCTCAAAACACACTGATAAAATATTTTTTTGCCACTGAACCGGACTACAACCATATAAATACATCGAAAAGACCATAATTATAAAAAAAAACGTATTTTGTCAATAAAAAATAAAATAATATTTTTTTCGAAATTTCAAAAAAGTGGTATCTTTACTTTTGGTCGAAGAATGGTCAGGAATTATTTCAGATTTTTTGCACTTCACATAAGCGAGATAGAAGGGGGGGGGGGATACGTTTCACACCCACTTCAAACTTGCCTACGCTAGCCCTATCAAAGTTATATCCAAAGAATTATATATTTTTGTAATCAGCTCGACGAACCCTTTCATATGATACCCCTTACGTTGTCGAAAAAAAATAAAAAAAATTTTAACCTTAAGTTTTTTTACCCTAATTTTTTTGAAAAATATTTTTTTTAAGTCGCTATATTTTTAAAATATGTGGGTAGGTACAAGATACATACATGCCAAATTTCAAAGTGATCGGACGAAAGGTGTAGCCATGAGAGCAGGCGACAGGACGGACCGACAGACACACGCAAGAAAATATAAGGGTCCTTGGTTTTGCCTACGGACCCTAAAAATAAAATATTGCATTCGGACATTCTTGCAGTCGTAGTGCTCATGAAACTTCGATACTGATTTTAAACAAAACCAAAAATAGGAACTTATTTGTAATCCCCAATTGAACAATTTTTATAAGGGTTATTGAAAAACTTTATCCCTAAAGTCAGAAAAAGTAAACAAGTTGATTTATAATTGAGCAACAAAAAGGGATTTAACGGTCACTTATTCAAATGTATTAATTTTTAATAGTTTCAAAGTTTATATTTATATTTTATAAATGGAGAATCAACCTTAAAGGGGGAAATTGATCGAAAATCAATTCAAAACAAAAACATTTCGGCACTTCTTTTGATTGTTTCTCCCTTTTTAAAATAAACAGGTCAAGTGTGTGCTAGTCAGCACACAGCGAGGGTCCGTAGGCCACACTATATAGTGTTTAACTGTAAAGTGTATAAACAGTGATTTTTTAAAATGCTAAAAAGCTTACTTTGAACCATTCTAAGGGTCTGATATTCTGAAAACACACTCTGATAAAGTATTTTTTTTGCCACTGAACCGGACTACAACCATATAAATACATCGAAAAGACCATAATTATAAAAAATAAAATAATATCTTTTTCGAAATTTCCAAAAAGTAGTATCTTTACTTTTGGTCGAAGAATGTTCAGGAATTTTTTCAGATTTTTTGCACTTCACATAAGCGAGATAGAGGGGGGGGGGGACACGTTTCACACCCACTTCAAACTCGCCTACGCTCGCCCTATCAAAGTTATAACCAAAGAATTATATATGTTTGTAATCAGCTCGACGTACCCTTTCATATGATACCCCTCACGGTGTCGAAAAAAATAAAAAAATTTTAACCATTAAGTTTCTTTACCCTAATTTTCTTGAAATTTTTTTTTTTTAAGTCACTATATTTTTAAAATATGTGGGCAGGTACAAGAGACATACATGCCAAATTTCAAAGTGATCGGACGAAAGGTGTAGCCGTGAGAGCACGCGAGAGGACGGACGGACAGACACACGGAAAATATAAGGGTCCTTGGTTTTGCCTACGGACCCTAAAAACAGAGGGGAGTAACAATCTAAAGAAGGTGTACGGAATGTTCTTCTTTAGTCTGCTACTCCCCTTTTCAAAAAAGAAGGGTGATATTCCTTTGTCCCAAAGTACATCGGACTAAACATACCTTTTTCTTAATATTTATTTAATCAAAGTCATTTTCATTTTAAAACAACACAGGGGAGTAACAATCTAAAGAAGTACCAACATATCTACGGAGGCACACAACATTCTAAGAGGCGACGCTCGGTGTTAACCTGGGTTTATCGCCATATAAATTGGCACTTGCTTAAAGATATTACATTATATAAATTTAATGCAGCACACTTTTCGGTTTATGAGAAATGACTAAAAGAAATTCTTTGTTTGACTTGCCAAAAGTCAAACAAAGAATTTCTTTCAGCCATTTCTCATAAACCGAAAAGTGTGTTGCATTAAATTTATATGTTTAACTTGCCAAAAGTCAAACAAAAAATATAACTAAACATAAAGATAAAAAAAATAACAGATTAACCTATAGTGGAGCTGGGCCTCCTCATACGCTAACCCCATGGTATCTATTACATTAATAGTTGTGTGCTATATAAGCCCTTTGGCAATTATTATTATTATTAGGATTTTTATTATCATTTTATAAACCATAAGTAAGTCCAACAAAGTCTCAGTAAAAAACAATTAATTTGGAATCTTAAGACTATTTTTTGCTGAATGATTGAATTTAAAGACTATTTTACACGGGATGATTGAATTTTACGAAATAACAATGAGAACTTCAGTTTGTAATGAAGTGGTCATCTATGACCGTTTATACATGCACACCTCTTGCCAGCCCGATAAAGTATTCAACGAGGACCTTGAACGAAACTATAAGTAAATTTTAATATTGCCTACAGAACTTTAAATATGATTTATTAATTATTTAGTAATTACTATTGTCATAAAAGGAAGTGCGATTGGTTTCGGAGGTATCCTCATGACAAATTTTTCTTATTTGTATGACGTAAAAAAATGTCAGCGAGCACCTAGGTTCTAGGGGCTAAGAGAAACCTACCTACAAAATTTTATGTTCATACGTTCAGTACTTCCAGAGATATTGTAATATTTAGGTCAATATGTTTACTTAATTATTAGAACTGCCGGATTATAATATTATTGTGATCAATTAAATTTGTGTTTTTTATTCAGTTTCTTTGTTTTAGCAACTTTATTATTTTTGATTTAATTTTAAATGTGAAAGCCTTTTAAATCTGTGAAACTATTTTAATTAGTTAAGAAAATTTAGTTGATATTTGAATCGTTTCCTAAGAAAAACCGACTGCTTAAAACTTTAAAGGGGAATGCGAGAGAATATCAAGAGTTTTGAATGGTAGCTCCCCTTGAAGCTGTTTCTATCGGTACATCCGCTTTAAGGGAGTATAGCAAAAACCTTGGTAAGAGGAGAAGTGGGAGGAAGGGCTAAGGGCGATGTAGTGTAGGAGGGAGTGGAAGCGAGTTAGAGGATTAGAGTAGGGGGGAGGACTGTTGAAGCTAGAAGTGGGAGTGAGAGTTATTGGAGGTGTTAAAGAGAAGGGGGGTGGAGAGTTATAGCAGCACTGAAGGGAGATAAGGAAAGCTTACTGGGGTAGGGTTAGTGAGAGAGATAGAGGGGATATTGAAAAGAGGTAGAGTTTGTGGAGAATCATCGAGAGAGGGTATAAACGCCATTGTGATATAGATAGAAATACAGGAGAGACTCTGAACATCGAAGAACTAGGTGGCGCAGGCAGAACTGAAAAGAGATCGATAGGTTTGAACGAGGTTTAAAGGGAATGAGGGAGAAGTTTGAAAGGTTGTTGGGAAGGGGTGCAAGAAAGGTTGTAGTTGAAATAGAGAACCCGCCTCTTATAAACGAGTCCAAGAGAGTAAGAAGGGTAAAGGTATTAAAGAGGGCGAGAAGGTGAAGTTGATCGAAAGGCCGTAGGAGAGACTGAGGTGGGGAAGGTATTGATGAGAGCGAGTAAGTGCTGTGTAAGGTAGAGAGAGTTATGTGCAAGCAATCGATGGGTGTAACAAAGAGAGATTAATCGTTAGCATAAGATACAAGTGCAAGAAAGAGAGAGAATTATCGAAGTTATTAAAGAGAGTTCGAGCGATGTGTGAGAGGTATTAAACAGGCAAAGAGGAAGGTGTGACTTCTCCTTCCTGGACTCTCTCTTTCCATCATATTATTGTAGTAGTATGCAAACGCTAAGACTAAGAAAGGGGGGGGGGGGGACGTGTTCTTGCGCTAGTGCAAGTTGCGGAAAAGGATAGAAAAGGGGCAAGAGTAGTTTTATCAGTCAATATACGGGCGGAGATGCAGGCAGGAGTGCAAAATGTAAACAGAATTACCAAGGCAGAAGAGAGAAGTTAGTGATAGTCCAAGGGGAAACCAGAGGAGATAGGGGAGTAAGAGTGAGTAAGGAGAGGAACTATACCTCTCTCTCGAACTATCTCAATCTCTCTGATCCATCTCTTTCTCCCACTACCTCTTTCTAACTATCTCCACCTCTTTCCCCTACTAACTCTTTCTAACTATATCTCCATCTCTTTCCTCAACTAACTCTTTCTATCTCCATCTCTTTCCCCTACTAACTCTTTCTAACTATCTCCATCTCTTTCCCCTACTAACTCTTTCCAACTATCCCCATCTCTTTCCTCCACTAACTCTCTCTAACTATATCTCCATCTCTTTCCCCTACTAACTCTTTCTAACTATCTCTATCTCTTTTTCTCCTACTAACTCTTTCTAACTATCTCCATCTCTTTTCCCTTCTAACTCTTTCCAACTATATCTCCATCTCTTTCCCCTACTAACTCTTTCTAACTATCTCCATCTCTTTTCCCTTCTAACTCTTTCCAACTATCCCCATCTCTTTCCTCTACTAACTCTCTCTAACTATATCTCCATCTCTTTCCCCTACTAACTCTTTTTAACTATCTCCATCTCTTTCCCCTACTAACTCTTTCTAACTATCTCCATCTCTTTCCCCTATTAACTCTTTCTAACTATCTCCATCTCTTTCCCCCATTAACTCTTTCTAACTATCTCCATCTCTTTCCCCCATTAACTCTTTCTAACCTCCCTCTCCCTCACTCTCTTTAACTATATCTTTTTCACTGTGCAGTCTCTTTCCTCTACTACCACTTTCTAACCTCTTCTACGCCCAATCGGGGGGTGTAACAGAATGATTTCAATCGTATGTAGGAGGCAAAACCATGGTAAAGGGTAGTTCTATCAGTCAATATATGGGCGGAGTTGTAGGCGGGACTGCAAGATAAATACCGCGTAGCAGGTTATACAGGCACAAGCGCGACAGTCGCGTATCTGCCCTCTCACGTCGTCCAAAGGAAAAAGAGAGAGCCAAGAGAGAGGTTTCAGTGGGACGAGGAGCATCTATACCTCCCACTTTTACACTCCCTTCATCTCTTTCATACTCTCTCCATCTCTCTATACTCTCTCCATCTCTCTATACTCTCTCCATCTTTCTATACTCTCTTCATCTCTGTATATACTCTCCATCTCTCTCTACTCTCTCCATCTCTCTATACTCTCTCCATCTCTCTATACTGCATTCATATCTTACTGCTATGCCTGACTTCCTCTATCTACCTCCATCTCTCTGTACTCCAAGCTAGAACGACGAGTAGAACGTAAAAGAGAGTAGGTTTAAGTAACTGAATAAAGAGCATAGGGGTTGAAGATAATGCTTAAAGAGGAAACAGGCATAGAGCTATAGCTTTTATTGATTATAAGCATTACAGACATCTGAGAGCAGCATAGAACTTAGCATCGCGTGGCTCAACTTTCAATGCCCTCAACATTTAAATTACTGTGAAGCGTGACTGATTGGATAAACAAATAAAAATAATAAGAAAAGGTTGTTCCTCTTTTTCGGAGGATATTATCCTGTGAAAATGTTCAATTCACTGTCTCACCTCATTCACACTAACAATACGTGCAAACGTTTAGGTATACAAAACATTGTGATTTGTAAAAGTTGTTTGTGCAGTAATAAAGATAGTTTAACAATTTTATTTACTTCGAAATTTCCATTTTGTAACATTCCGTTAGTTGTTTGTTCAACTTGTAACTTTCGATAACCATTCACACTAACAAAGCGTGCAAAAGTTCAGGTCTACAAAAATATGTAATTCTAAAAAGTTGTTGGTCTCGTGAAGTAGGTAGTTGTTCAGTTTTATCCGGTTCAAAATGTTCAACCTGATAACTTTCGATAACCATTCACACTAACGATGTGTGCAAACGTTCAGGTTTACAGAAATATGTTATTCGAAAAAGTTGTTTGTCACGTAAAGTAGGTAGTTGTTCAGTTTAAACCGGTTCAAAATGTTCAACTTGAAACTTTCGATAACCATTCACACTAACAAAGCGTACAAACGTTCAGGTTTACAAAAATATGTTATTTTACAAAGTTGTTTATCTAATATAGAGAGTAGTTGCTCAGTTTTATCCGGTTCAAAAGGTTCAACTTGTATAACTATCAATAACTATTCACACTAACAATGCGTGCAAACGTTACGGTTAACAAAAATTTGTAATTCTAAAAAGTTGTTGGTCTGGTGAAGTAGGTACTTGCTCAGTTTTATCCGGTTCAAAATGTTCAACTTGTAACTTTCGATAACCATTCACACTAACAATGCGTGCAAAAGTTCAGGTCTACAAAAATATGTAATTCTAAAAAGTTGTTGGTCTCGTGAAGTAGGTAGTTGTTCAGTTTTATCCGGTTCAAAATGTTCAACATGATAACTTTCGATAACCATTCACACTAACAATGCCTGCAAACGTTCAGGTTTACAGAAATATGTTATTTTAAAAAGTTGTTATTCTAATATAGTAGGTAGTTGTTCAGTTTTATCCGGTTCAAAATATTCAACTTATAACATTCGTTAACCATTCACACTAACAATGCGTGCAAACATTCAGGTTTACAAAAATATGTAATTCTAAAAAGTTGTTGGTCTGGTGAAGTAGGTAGTTGCTCAGTTTTATCCGGTTCAAAATGTTCAACTTGTAACTTTCGATAACCATTCACACAAACGATGCGTGCAAACATTCAGGTTTACAAAAATATGTCATTCTAAAAAGTTGTTGGTCTGGGGAAGTAGGTACTTGCTCAGTTTTATCCGGTTCAAAATATTCAACTTATAACATTCGTTAACCATTCACACTAACAATGCCTGCAAACATTCAGGTTTACAAAAATATGTAATTCTAAAAAGTTGTTGGTCTGGTGAAGTAGGTAGTTGCTCAGTTTTATCCGGTTCAAAATGTTCAACTTGTAACTTTCGATAACCATTCACACAAACGATGCGTGCAAACATTCAGGTTTACAAAAATATGTCATTCTAAAAAGTTGTTGGTCTGGGGAAGTAGGTACTTGCTCAGTTTTATCCGGTTCAAAATGTTCAACTTGTAACTTTCGATAACCATTCACACAAACGATGCGTGCAAACGTTCAGGTTTACAAAAATATGTTATCTTACAAAGTTGTTTGTCTAATATAGTAGATAGTGGTTCAGTTTTATCCGGATCAAAATGTCACTTGTAACTTTCGATAACCATTCACACTAACAATGCGTGCAAACGTTCAGGTTTTCAGAAATATGTTATACGAAAAAGTGGTTTGTCACGTGAAGTAGGTAGTTGCTTAGTTTTATCCGGTTCAAAATGTTCAACATGATAACTTTCGATAACCATTCACACTAACAATGCCTGCAAACGTTCAGGTTTACAAAAATATGTAATTCTAAAAAGTTGTCGGTCTGGTGAAGTAGGTAGTTGTTCAGTTTTATCCGGTTCAAAATGTTCAACTTGTAACTTTCGATAACCATTCACACTAACAATGCGTGCAAACATTCAGGTTTACAAAAATATGTAATTCAAAAAAGTTGTTGGTCTGGTGAAGTAGGTAGTTGCTCAGTTTTATCCGGTTCAAAATGTTCAACTTGTAACTTTCGATAACCATTCACACAAACGATACGTGCAAACATTCAGGTTTACAAAAATATGTTATTCTAAAAAGTGGTTTGTCACGTGAAGTAGGTAGTTGCTTAGTTTTATCCGGTTCAAAATGTTCAACATAATAACTTTCGATAACCATTCACACTAACAATGCCTGCAAACGTTCAGGGTTACAAAAATATGTAATTCTAAAAAGTTGTTGGTCTGGGGAAGTAGGTACTTGCTCAGTTTTATCCGGTTCAAAATGTTCAACTTGTAACTTTCGATAACCATTCACACAAACGATGCGTGCAAACGTTCAGGTTTACAAAAATATGTTATCTTACAAAGTTGTTTGTCTAATATAGTAGATAGTGGTTCAGTTTTATCCGGTTCAAAATGTTCAACATGATAACTTTCGATAACCATTCACACTAACAATGCGTGCAAACGTTGAGGTTTACAGAAATATGTTATTCTAAAAAGTTGTTTGTCTAATATAGTAGGTAGTGGTTCAGTTTTATCCGGTTCAAAATGTTCAACTTGTAACTTTCGATAACCATTCACACTAACAATGCGTGCAAACGTTCAGGTTTACAGAAATATGTTATTCTAAAAAGTTTTTTTGTCTGGTATAGTAGGTAGTGGTTCAGTTTTATCCGGTTCAAAATGTTCAATTATAGTAACTTTCGATAACCATTTATACTAACGATGCGTAGAACCTTTTAGAACGATGCGTAGAACGATGCGTTCAGGTTTACAAAATTGTGTTATTCTAAGAAGTTGTTAGTAGAGATGGGCATAATCGATATTTTTCAATCAATCGATTATTTTTAATCGATTATACTAATAATCGAATGATTTCACAATCGATTATTTTTTTGAGGAGGGGGTTAAAGTAAAGAAAAAAGGGGAGACAAATTGTTGCGATACCTAAAATACGGGGAACTTAGCGGCCGTGCCGGACGCCCGACGAAGCGCGGGTTTTTGCTTTGTCGGCAAACGACAAGATAACGAAAATTCTTTAAACTACTACTCATACTCATAATCGCTGCTTCATATTCTTCTTATCCCTTATCACTTTCTTGATCTCTCCGTACTCTAATTAATATAAAACTTTCTTATATATACTACGTTTCTACGGATTGAATCCTAATTTGGAATTTAACTAGTTAGGTGTTTCCATAAGTATTATTGAATCCGTATTCAATACGAAATAAAAAAAAATAAAAACTTTTTCTTGGTTACTTTTGCTAAAGGTTATAAATAATTTTGTAACCTTCACCTTTTATAACCATGTTTTTATTACGTATTCTAACATATTTGACTACAGTTTCTACTTCTACAGAAATAAGCTGACACGCGCTCTGCGCATGTCAGGATCGAGTTCAAGTGTTTCCATGCAATTCGATCCTGATACGATCCCAGAATTTAGTGTATCGTATTGGGATCGGTATCGTATTTAATCTAGGTTTCCATGAACACTTTGGATCCATAAACTGTATTCAACCTGTATTCAATCCGTATTTAAACATCGTGGAAACGTAGTAACACTGTTTCAGTCACATTCGTTTTCGTTCCTTGCACAATTATTTTACATAAGCAAATAATTTACATTGCATTAAGTGATTGGGAAATTTAGTTTTGTATATTGAGGTGATTTTAGTTTTTCAAAAATTAAACTTTTTTTTGGCACTAACCAATTATGTATCTTATCTATATACTATATAACTGATTTTTCTAAAATGTAGTTATTGCTTGCTATACTTAATTAGTATCATATTATGTTAAAATAATTATATTTATGTATGTGTTAATAAGTTTCAAACTATATAGTTAGAATTATTTATATAATTACTTTTAATTACCTTTAAATTATTTTTCTTAAATATTATAAGAATAACTATTTATTTAATCCAAGAGAGAGGGGGTTAAGCGAATTGTTACCTATGAACTTATTGTATTGAGTTTTTTAAGGAAAAGAGAGATTTACTAGATTTTATTGGATAATTGAAACGCGGTGTGAAATCAATATTTATTTTAAGCCTATATTGGAATTACTTAAAATGTAAAATATGTTATAACATATTTTTTATAAATAAATATAATACATGGAAACAACCATGAATTTCGAATTGTTTTCATAATTATGAAAAGGTGCGTATTAGGACGCGGCATCATTCCGATTTCTGATTCCGAATGACAGTGCTCCGTATCGGTTATTATTGTAACAGGGTTAGGTACTAGGACTAGGTATCCGAGATTGTGAAAAGATTCGAAATGCAAGCGCCGACATTTCGATTCCGAATGACAGTGCTCGGTATCGTTAACTAGCAACTGGGTTAGGCACTAGGCCTTGGGCCTAGGCATCCGATTGTGAAAAGATTCGAAATGCAAGCGCCGACATTTCGATTCCGAGCGTCCGATTCAAGAATAAAATTATATTTAGTGAACGAGCGATGGGTGGAATTTCGATTACGAGTGATCGGACCCGGAGCCGAACACTCGATTATGAGAACGATTTCGAACAATAATCGAATTGAGTTGAACTAACTTCGAGCGGAGCGATCAAATAATCGGTCTCATAATCGAGTGTTCGGACCCGGAGCCGATCACTCGATTATGAGAACAATTTCGAATAATAATCGAATTGAGTTGAACTAACTTCGAGCGATCAAATAATCGGTCTCATATACCGATTATAAATAAACGATTACGAGCATTCGATTATTGTTGCATAATCGATTTAAACGATTATTTTAATCGATTATGCCCATCACTAGTTGTTAGTCTGGTGAAGTAGGTAGTTGTTCAGTTTTGTCCGGTTCAAAATGTTCAACTTGTAACTTTCGGTAACAATTCACAGTAACAATGCGTGCAAACGTCTATGTAATGTCTATGTAACTGTTGTGTAGTTATAACATATTCGAAATTAGAACTTTTAACTTTATCCTACCATTCACACAAGTGGTACTTACGTAAAAACTTTTAGGTTTAGAAACATACATTATTCTATATTACATTATTCGCAAAAAGTTTTTGTCTAGTGAAGGAGATTGAATAATTTTATAAGGTTTTATATTTCCACTCAACATTTTTTTTGGAATAATAATTCTGAAATTTCCACTAAAAAATTTATTTGGTTCGAAATTTTCTTCAACCATTCACACTAATGTTACGTGAAAATGTTTAGGTTTTCAACAATATCGTAATATTTGTCTAGTAAAGTAGAGGTAGTTCTACAGTTATTTTTTTTTACTTCCGGGGAGCTTTTAAACCAGACCACTTAGGTCCATTGAACAAACCCGGGTTAGAAACCAGTCTTCACATTTGTGTGAAGTCTTTGGTCGATGACCACGTCTTACATCTCGGTATTTAAAAATCAACCAAGAGAGGGGATCATGGTCCTCAGGCCGAAACCTAGTAGCGCTACTCTTTCGAGCAGCTACACATTTGTTTAAACAATTTTGAGAACATTGAGCGGTGGATCCGGTCCGGGAAGTGAATCCAAAGCTGTGCTCAGGCGGAAACCCATCCAACTACTGACTACGCCTTATGCTGCTTAACTTGAGTGACTGAATGCCAATCACTCTCTCCAACTGAATACCCAGACCTCCGTTGTACAGTATTTTTGGGTTCAAAATTTTCAACTTGTAACTTTCCGTAACCATTGACATAAACATGAAAACGTTTAGGTTTAAATAAACAGGTTAAGTATGTGCTAGTCAGCACACAGCGAGGGTCCGTATGGGCCACACTGTATTGTTTAAGTATAGTACCCTATTGATGGTGTTTTTTAAAATGCTAAAAAGCTTACTTTGAACTATCCTATGGGTCGGTTATTCTCAAAACGCATAAACAAATTTCTGATAAAGTATTTTTATGCCACTGAACCGGACTCCAAACATATAAATACATCAAAAAGACCATAATTATGAAAAAACGTATTTTGTCAATAAAAAAAAAAATATTTTCTTCGAAATTTCCAAAAAGTGGTATCTTTACTTTTGGTGAAGAATGTTCAGGAATTTTTTGCACTTCACATAAGCGAGATAGAGGGGGGCACTTTTTCCACCCACTTTAAACTCGTCTACGCCTAGCCCTATCCCTATGGTTATAAGCTTAACCAAAAATTATATTTTTTTGTCATCAGCTCGACTAAACCTTTCATATGACACCCCACACGGTGTCGAAAAATGTTAACCCTTAAGTTTTTTTACCCTAATTATTTTGAAAAATATTTTTCTTTTTTTATCGCTATATTTTTAAAATATGTGGGTAGGTACTATACACATATATGCCAAATTTCAAAGTGATCGGACAAAAAGTGTAGCCGTGAGAGCAGGCGACAGACGGATGGACGGACAGATACACGCAGGAAAATATAAGGGCCCTTGGTTTTGCCTACGGACCCCAAAAGTAAGTTATTTGAATGTAGTACAATTGGACAAGATGGTTGTTCAGTGGAAACACCAGTTTGTCCACAGGCTGGTCGTCAACTGGAAGCGTATACGAGGGGTGACGCGCATATAGCGCTAAACGTCGATATATAATACGAGTGATAAAGCAATTGAACTTCCTTTAAGAGATTGTTATCTATTGAAGAGATTGAAAGTGAGGTGTAGTTGAGTGAGTTACGTGCCAAGAGGAATCCAACCTATAAAACAAGGTTAAGAGGAAGTACCAATTGAAGGGTGAATAGATGGAGGGAGGTAAAGGATGTTATAAATAAAAGATTTCACAATAGCACCTACTCTAGTTCTATGATAAATCGGGAGAAGCCTGTTTCTTCCAAACTTTTACAGGGGAGCCCCCCCCCCCCCCCCCCCGAAATAATTATATAACTTGGCTACCCACAATACATTTGAAAAAAAAAAAAAAAACAGTAACGTGCATTGGCATTTTCTGTAAAAATTTGCCTATTCAATTAAATACATTGAATTTCATCAGGGTTCGTACAATATATATACAATAAGGGTAGGCCCGGATTTTTGGGAAGGAATTAAATAAATAAGTACGTGGAATTATATTACGTGTACACTAACTAAATCAGCCCGATTGCAGGCTGGTCCCGGACTTTTGTCGGCAGAATTAAATACATTAAATAAACAGGTCAAGTGTGTGCCAGTCAGTACATAGCGAGGGTCCGTAGGCAACACTGTATAGTATAAGTAGTACCCTATTGATGGTGTTTTTTAAAATGCTAAAAAGCTTACTTTGAACTATCCTATGGGTCTGATATTCTCAAAACACATAAACAAACTTCCCATAAAGTATTTGTTTGCCACTGAACCGGACTACAACCATATAAATACATAGAAAAGACCATAATTATAAAAAAACGTATTTTAGCTGAAGAATGTTCAGGATTTTTGTCAGATTTTTTGCACTTCACATAAGCGAGATAGAGGGGGGGGGGGGGGGACACGTTTCACACCCGCTTCAAACTCGCCTACGCTCGCCCTATCAAAGTTATAACCATTGAATTATATATTTTTTTAATCAGCTCGACGTACCCTTTCAAAAGATACCCCTCACGGTGTCGAAAAAAAATTAAAAATTTTGGCCCTTAAGTTTTTTTACCCTAATTTTTTTGAAAAATATTTTTTTTAAGTCGCTATATTTTTAAAATATGTGGGTAAGTACAAGACACATACATGACAAATTTCAAAGTGATCGGACGAAAGGTGTAGCCGTGAGAGCACGCGAGAGGACGGACGGACAGACACACGCAGGAAAATATAAGGGTCCTTGGTTTTGCCTACGGACCCTAATTATATTACTGTTGTGTACACTTGCTAGACCGGCCTAATTGCTGGCTGGGCCCAGATTTTTGCCAATAGAATAAAATGCATTGAATTGAATAGGGATGCGTCCACTACACTAAATTGGTCTGATTACCAGTATGGTCCGGATTTTGACGATGAAAATAAATGGATGTGGAATACGCAGCACTAACTCGGCCCAATTGCCGGCTGCCCCCACATTTTTACAGATGAAAAAAATAAACTAGTCATGCACCATGACTTAATGAGCGAATTTTCAAAGAAATCTGCGTATTATTGGCTTATGATAATATAGGAAAATTTGATTTATATACAGTATGTCCACGGATTGAGTTGCCTATATGTACGTATAAATTCCAAAAAAAATCAATTTTCGGAGAAAAGTCTCTCTTTATAAAATCTCCTGCATGTTCTTAAATGAAGATTTATAGTATTACTTTTTGTTCAAAATGTACCCTGTACCCAAAAAGTACAATTTCCTAAAATCGTACAAGAGGAAACCGGTCCAAATTTCGACTATTCGAGAAAAAAGTATTCTTTATAATTTCTTTTAAATACTATTCCAAATTTATTTTTTTGCATAAAAATGCCGAAAGTTAAATTTCAAAATCCCCCCCTGCCATTGACAAAAAAGTAAAATTTGTCTGATTCTAATACAAGAGGGGTCGATTAAAGGTCTCATTGAGTGCACTAAAAGCTGCGGTGTTGCTTTTTTTGATAGAAACGACAAAAGCTATTAAAGAGGAAATTAAATTGGATTTTTTTTTGTTTAAAGAAATAAATAATATTTAAATAATAAATACGATTTCTCTATACTTCATGTTGTTTTTATCAAAAAAGCAATACCACATGGAAGAAATATATTTTTTTTTTAAATCTCTAATTAGTAAATGATTCCGATAACTGAAGAAGCATTTTTAGGGTCTGCAGGCAAAACCAAGGACCCTTATATTTTCCTGCGTGTGTCTGTCCGTCCGTCCTCTCGCCTGCTCTCACGGCTACACTTTTCGTCCGATCACTTTGAAATTGGGCATGTATGTGTCTTGTACCTGCCCAAATAATTAAAAATATAGCGATTAAAAAAAAAAAAAATTTCAAAAAAATTAGGGTAAAAAAACTTAAGAGTTAAAAATGTTGTTTTTTTTTTCGACACCGTGAGGGGTATAATATGAAATGGTACGTCGAGCTGATTACAAAAATATATACTTCTTTGGTTATAACTTTGATAGGGCGAGGCGTAGGCAAGTTTGAAGTGGGTGTGAAATGTGTCCCCCCCCCCCCCCTTCCATCTCGCTTATGTGAAGTGCAAAAAATCTGAAAAAATTCCTGAACATTCTTCGACCAAAAGTAAAGATACCACTTTTCGTAAATTTCGAAAAAAATATTATTTTATTTTTTATTAACAAAATACGTTTTTTTATGACTATGGTCTTTTCGATGTATTTATATGGTTTAAGTCCGGTTCAGTGGCAAAATAATACTTTATCAGAAGTTTGTTTATGTGTTTTGAGAATATCAGGCCCATAGGATAGTTCAAAGTAAGCTTTTTAAAAAACACTATCAATAGGGTGCTACTTAAACTATATAGTGTGGCCTACGGACCCTCGCTGTGTGCTGACTAGCACACACTTGACCTGTTTATTAAATATTATCTTTCCGGGAAAAGCACCACCTTCTGTAATTTCGTTTTCCGTTTGTTAGTCGTTACGGTTTTCCATGGTTGTATTTAATTATTGAAAATTTTATTAAAATGTACGATAAAAATAATCCTAGTCATCGGGTAATCGAACCCCGATCTCTCGTCATTTACAAATATCGGGCCGAAGACAGCGCTTTAAGTTTACAGATATTTTCTTATATCCTCTTTTCAGACTCAGGGGACCTAATAAAAAATAATATAGCTGTTTAATGTTAATACTTATGTTTTAGAGAGAACGCACGGTTACTATTATAATTCTTCAGTATCTTGATATTTCTTGAGACGGTATCAGATACGATATTCTTCGAGGGGAACGTTGCCGAACAATTTTGAAGGAGGATGTTGGAAGGAATAGTAGGTATTTATAGTTCGTCCCTAGTCACAACAGACGGCAGCACGTGTTGGAGAGGCAATATTATAATTCGATCCGCCTCAAAGCAAGCCCGTTAAAACAACTCAGATAGGTCAAACAAATTCAAATAAGATTTTTTTTTAATATTTTTAAAAGTTTTAAAGCAGTCAGGCCTAAAAAGGCACGAAAAAATGTTACTTTTACGATATTCCTGTTTAAAGTTTATTTTCAAAATTCCTTTTAAACAAACTATATTAGAATTAAAAAAAAAAAACGAGAAACAATTTTTTTTTCTGCCACAATCAACATTAACTTTTTCTTAGACATGCAAATGGCGCCTTTGATCTAATATACATATTATAAACATAATGCCTTTCAATTTAGCTAAGTTTAAGAATAAATCGCTTCTTAAGCTAGTTGATGTGTCTACCACAATACATATTATATCTTAATGTCTTAATTTAAAAATAAATGAGGCAAAAAAACCGTTCAAAATAAAAATGATATGTATTATAATTATAAGTGTATAGACTTCCGCGGATTGACTCGTAATAAATAACTTGGTTTTCCGGATATATATATATATATATATATATATATATATACAGGGTGGTCCAAAAGTCCCCCCCCCCCCCCCCTCTTAACTTTTGAACGTTTTGAGATAAATTAATGAAACTTGGGGAATCTCTACCATGCAAAGGGAAGTTTGTTTTCATGCAATCACCCACTAGGGGCAACCACCCACTTTGCCCCCAGGCCACCCAACTTCAAAATTTCAAATTGGAGTCTATATTTTTGATAGCATGTTTGGATTCCACGGTGAAAAATAATAAACTTTTACTTTAAACTATTTTTTCTATCTCCAATATTTTGCCCCCTGTAGGGGGGCAAAGATAGCAAAATATCCCTTCCGAAATAGTAAGAAAATAACACTTAGATCGTTATAAAATCTAAACGGTTTGAAATAAAGTAATGAAACTTGAGGAATCTGTACCATGTAAAGGGAATCTGTATGTGTGTGTGAGTATGAGTTTGAGTTTAATTAGTGACAATAATTATAAGGGTTGAAAAGATAAATAACTAATAATAATGGGTTTCTTAAACCAGGATTACAGGACAATGGAGGAGCTCACTTGAAGTTTCCTTGTGTGGTATGCCACTCTTAAGTAGTGGTACACATCATACAATCCAGTCTGATCCCTTGTAAAACCTTTGAGTAAATCTTAATCTTCTGGTAAATCGAAGTCACAAAGGATTATCAACAGAATAACAATACGAACTTTGAGTTAATACCACAATGCTTAACAACCCTAAAAATGCTTCCAGAAGTGGAAGCAAAATATCTGACTTAAATTCCTTTGTAATGCAGAATTAACAAGAAAACCAAGAGCTTCATGACCAGACCAGCCACTCGAATAGTTCACCCTGCAGAGGAGTTTCTGTACCTCACCTAATCTAACACCAAAATCCACATCTTGAGAATAGCCATAATCTGGATTCAATTCCAAGAGAAGTGAGGAATGTTATCATCTTTAATAGTCACTAGAGAGAGAAAACATTATTTGTTAGTGATTGAAAATGATAATTTGAGAATATAGAATCCATAACGTAGCTGTTCGAAGTATTCAAGAAAATAATTTAATTGTCGCCCCTCGGCTTCCAAACAGGTCATTGTGCTTATTTACTTTATTTTAACTGGCGCCATCACAACGTTAAGCATAGAATCTCAGAAGCCCTAAAAGAAAGGAATTATATTTGCTACGACGAGGTGTACGCAATAGATTCAGAAGGTTCTCCAATATACTCTGACATCATCATTTTCCATCCGGATAACAAAACTGCCATGATCATTGACCCTACAATAAGGTATGAGAGTAACGATCCTGATCAAGCTGTATTAGTTCATCAGGAGAAAATAAACATATATGAGAAATGTATAGAGTACTACAAGGAAAAGTTTCGGGAATCCCACGGAGACAGAAATTTTCAAGTTCACGGACTTTGGTTTGGGGCTAGAGGCACAATACCAATGAAAACCAAAATATTTTTTGACAAAATCAGCACCGATCGAAATTTCTTAAGACTCCTAGCTGAAAATATAATTTTAGATTCTCTAGGTATTATAAATAACCATATTTATTAATTAACTATAAATATTATTTGTATTGTTTATAATTTGTGTTATCTAGTTTTTAAAGTACTGTTATACTTCAACTAACTGTACGATTGTATTTTATTCTATTTGATGTATTTATTTAACAATTGTCTTTAGATTGATTAGTATGCTGTGTTAATAGCAATCCTTTAATGAAGGATAGCTCCACTTTGGACTTTTTGTCAATAAAGTGTTTCTCTTCATTTCTTAACCCTAGAATGACACCGTTATTTCCACATTCTAATCAGACACCGTGGGGTCTATATGACCCCACTTAGGTTTTCCGCTCTATTTTTAAACGCGTGAAATATTATTGTAATATAAAATATTAATTTCAATCTACAGGGCCAATGCAATGAACAGAAGAAAGAAAAATAAAATTTAAAAAATTATATTGACTTATAAACTAATGCTAATAATGAAGCAAGGTATGAAAAAAAGTAACTTTTTGTTTTAACAAAGCTGGTTTTAAAAATTAAAATCTAGCATAAAAATGGCAAGCTAACAAATTTCCTACTATTTATTTTATAAAAAGAAACTAATAAAAGACAGAACGGATTGAGTTGCCTATATGTACGTATAAATTCCAAAAAAAATCAATTTTCGGAGAAAAGTCTCTCTTCATAAAATCTCCTGCATGTTCTTAAATGAAGATTTATAGTATTACTTTTTGTTCAAAATGTACCCTGTACCCAAAAAGTACAATTTCCTAAAATCGTACAAGAGGAAACCGGTCCAAATTTCGACTATTCGAGAAAAAAGTATTCTTTATAATTTCTTTTAAATACTATTCCAAATTTATTTTTTTGCATAAAAATGCCGATAATTAAATTTCAAAATCCCCCCCCCCCCTGCCATTTACAAAAAAGTAAAATTTTTCTGATTCTAATACAAGAGGGATCGATTTAAAGGTCTCATTGAGTGCACTAAAAGCTGCGGTATTGCTTTTTTTTTATAGAAACAACAAAAGCTATTAAAGAGGAAATTAAATTGGATTCTTTTTTGTTTAAAGAAATAAATAATATTTAAATAATAAATTCGATTCTAATAATTCACAAAATTATACAAAATGTCCTCAGTGAAGCTTTTAGCATTCTAAGCATTTGTAGAACCGATGCTCATCACAAATAGCACCATGGCAATCACTGCATAGCATTCTTGTCTTTTAATCCTTGCCTTCATGGTTTGACTAGGGAGAAGCCTAATTCAAAAATAAAATCCTTCCGCGGTAGATTCTTTTTCCAGTTGGCCATACAATGAAAAATAGCAGCGTTAACACCTGCCTGATCAAGCATATACCAAAGAAAAACCGCTGAGGCCACCTGCAGGCCAAACGAATCTGTCCCACATTATGTTTTATTATAGCTCAGGATGATTTCAGGGTTGCCTGTATCAGGAGCGATAGAATCATCTTGATGGAGGGTTGATTAGAGTAACAATAAATTAGTGTTGGCTGAAAAAAAATTGGTGGGTAACTACACCGTGGGGTCAGCTAGACCCCAGAAGCACTTGACTTGCTCACTGTTCAAAGATTATACAGAAACTGATACCTTTGATTGGTGAAATAGGGGGGCAGGAAGGTATAGAGTATTTAGACAAGGAAGAAAAAACATCTGTGATTCACAGAAATAAGATCTGCGCTTAAGCTCTTTTACTTGGGGTCATACAGACCCCCGGTGTCATTCTAGGGTTAATTCAATTGTGCTAATTTTATTATACATCAATTATTTTTAGTAATAACTAAAGTCAACCAAAGTTTATCGGTAACTAACGGACAAAACATTATTTAAATAGCACCTACCAGAGGCTAGAACCCGATCATTTAACAGTAGGGAATCAGCCAAGTGGTATTAAACACACCTGACACCTCTGTCCAAACAATGACTCGTCTGGTTTGATTACCAGTGAGCTGAGGCATCATCTATACTAATCATTACATAGAGTAGTTGTGTAAAGTGACTGCTCTCTTTTCCCTAACCATTTTAGAGTATAAATTTGTTTTTATTGACCGGGTATTTTGTGGCAATCGTACATAATGCTAATTAACACCTGAATAAAACATGCAGGTTGTTTAATCTAATATATGTCATTGTCTAACCAAAATATACTTGCATACAAACCATCAGACATTCGTTTCAGTCTTTTGACTATCTTCAATGACAATTATACATAGATAGTCACTGAAGATAGTCGAAAGACTGAAACGATCATCTTATCTTTATATGTATGTATATTGTGGTTAGACAATTATATATATTAGATTAAACAACCTATGAACTTTATTCAAATTTTAATTATTATTATTATTTTCTACAGTAACTTAATGTAGTTTTGATTAGGGCTTAAAAAAATATGAAACAATGTTTTAGTATTTGTCAGAAGAGTTGGTAAATATCAGAGGGTATTACTTCATTCATGGCTGAAACCTCAAAAGTTGTAATTTACAAGCATAGTGGATGTGTAATATGAATCACAGCAGCTTATTTAGGAGTCATGGAGAGAATACAGACACATATACACAATTTATAATTAACTCATTGGGGCAAAACCAGAGGGGCTCTTTACTACTGTAGTGATAGCTAGCACAAGGTCTAAAGTTTCGTTCAGTTAACCATATCTGGATCACAAGCAGTAGCTTAGGAGCAGAACCCACAGTGCGAGCAGGCCCTTAAGTGAGTAAGGTGCTCCCCACTCAGTGCATTAACCCATTCAAGGTGTCTTCCAATTCAGGGACGTACCTCTTCAGTGGTTTTAAATAATAAAAAATGAGATTACACAATTTGTTGTTGGGACCCTCTATAGATACAAATGCCTGCGGGCCTGGTGGACCCTTGTAAGAGGGTTCTTCCCGAGACACGAGGAAAAGAGTGGCGGAGAGGCAGAAGGGTGTGCTTGGATCCACTAGGGATAAAAAAAAACCCAAGAAGTCCCCCAACCCAAGAATTCCCCCCACAGTGGACCCAAACCCGTTCAATGGGTTAAGTAATAAGAAATAAATTTCAGGTGGGCATACCTAAGCAACCAGCTACGACACTGTTCACAAGATTGACGGAAACTACTTCTATTGAGTAGCTGCTCATTTACCATACTTACAATGCTAGGTAAGCAAACCAAACTCAGGTCCTGCCAAGGGGTGTAATGAGGTGGTATGACCTGGGTAAAAAAGATTCAACCTCAATAATTCTAAATTTCTGCTTCAGCAATTTACTTAAAATGGATTTACAATAAACAGAAAATTCTTATTAAAAATGAGAAATTTATTTCAAAATAATAAAAAAAGAAGGACATAGTTTGGCAATGGGCAAAAAAAAAAAAAAAAAAAAAAAACTGGAGGAGAGTGGCAATGTCCCACCCATTTTGGTGGACAATGTGATTTTTATGGTCCTGAGTAAAAAATTAGTTTAATTTGTCACTTGATGGGTTAGTTAATGAAATAATACCCAATCAAAGTGGTCACCTATCAAATGACAAACTAACATCAACTTGCATTTTTTTTACTTAGGACCATGAAAATCACATTATCTCCACAATTTTTTTTTTTTTTTTTTTAAATGCCTATTGCCAAGCTATGTCAAGCAGACAAACTTATAATACTATATATAGTACTCCTCAGTTACCCGTAATAGGGGCAGAAGTATGTGAGTAAATCAAGGTTGTAGGGTAAAGAATGATTCATGCTATAGCGAGTCGGGACTGTGAAGGAGCCGAGCCAAGTCCTATCCAGGTATAAATCCTACCCGACATTCCACATCGATTCATTTATTTATATGACACATCAATATATGAAATGTATCGATACTAGGATCCACCCCGTATAACTGACATTTATTGAGACATGCTTCATATAAGTATTATTTTTTATTATACTGCTAAGACAGAACGAGGCTAATATAATACACAATAGACCAAATATTTCATCAAATTGGCGGCAAATTCATATTGTACGTGCCATCGAAATTTCTTCGAGTTGGACCTCTACCTGGTTTATAAACAGGAGGGTTGTTTTTCTTCAGGAAATGAGCGGAGTACCGCGAAACAGTGCGGAGCGGCTATTGAAAATTCATGGGTACACAAAATAAAGGTTTTTAATTTAATACGCGGGATTTTATCACTTAACCTCAAAGTGGTGGCACGTACAATCCGAATTTACCAAATTGACTTAAAAAAGAGACCGATAACTTTACCGTCATTTAATAGTCCAACATTGGCAACAGTAAAAAGGGGTTTAGTATCGGCAGTTTCACTATAATTATAATAAATGCTTTGCATCTTGGAAATACAACAGGGGAACCTCATTATCTTGTTTATTACTTATTTTTCTTAGCATTCCTGTTTAACCCTGCACATCTAACAATACGTCTCTGAGGCGTACAAGCTGACTTTAGTTGATAGCTCTCGGTGCACAAGCGTGCCAGCCATTAGTCCTTCTAGGTATGCTATCTCTGTTTAATTAACTTTCAGATTGCGTCAAAGTCGGGTCTTTGCTGTGCTTTTATATATTAGTAATTTACCACTTCTTTTAGTCTACTGTGCCTCAGGGACCCTATCGAGCCTAACCTTATCAAGCTTGTTGCCTTTAATTGGATTTTTTTATTGTTCCTAATATTTGATTATTAAATGTGTACTTTATTTTTATATCTATTCATTAGATTATCATCTTATAATTTTAGATTTAAATGCAGCAAGTGCTAGTGAGGAAAAATGTAAAATGTATATTTTGACCAGCTCTTTTCGGGTTAAAGGGTCAGTTTGGTAATCATTTTCTCCCTAACGAGCACCTTTTAACCATTTTATTAGACCAAGAAATGTTTCAAGTTCATGATTTTATCAGTATTTAAATTTTAAACGCGTATAAGTTGGTCTAATTTTAAATTACATCTGAGAGGCGTAGTGTTAGAAATAATGGACTATTAGACAAGTGTTAGTAAGGCAGGGTTAAAGATTAAGGTTCTACCACCCTTTGAGGTTAGAAAAAACAGTAAAATTAAAATGTTATTGGTTCTAAGTAACATAACATAACATATCATAACATAACAAAATCCAGCCATTAACTATAAAGTTTTGGCTATTGGCAAAAAGCAAAAAGAAAAGGTAAATAGATAATTATTTTAAAATTTGCAGTTTGTCTTAAACTCATCTACTGAGTAAAAAGCTTCATTTTTAAGGTATTTTTTCAAATTGTTTTTAAATTGATCCAATAGTAGTTGTTTAGTTTCTTCCGATAAGAAGTTATACAGTTTGATGGCGAATATTCTTGGTGAGTCAGCAGATTTTTGAAGGCGACGTTTGGGTAGAACTATTCTATTATAGTTACGTGTTGAGTAGTGATGGTTGCGGTGAGATCCATAGGGCTTCTCATGATAAGAAATAAGCAGATTAAAGATGAACAGACATGGTAAAGTTAGAATAGATGCTTCAATAAATAGATTTTTACAGTGAGTCATATTTGGTACATTAAATCAAATTCTCAGCGCTCTCTTCTGAAGTATAAAGATTGATTCTGCAAATCTACTGTAGGCCCAAATTCTTGTGCAGTATGCCAGAATTGAGTGAAAATATGCAAAGTATGCAAGGCGCAACGTGTTGAGATCCATGGAGATAGAAAGCTTCCTAAGTATATAGAGAGTTTTTGAAAGTTTTTTCAAGATGCAGCTAATATGATGTTCCCAGGTTAAAGTTGGGTCAAAGGTTATTCCCAGTAATTTTAGAGTAGATTTTTTATCTGGATTTTTTAAGGAGAAAATTAATACTTGAGTTTTATCATTATTGACTGTAAGCTCATTTGTAGAGAACCAGCCTTCAGCGAGACCTATAGTCTTGTCCATTTCATTCAAAAGCAGGTCTCCTTTTTTTAGATTTAATTAAATAAGTGTTATCATCAGCATAACGTACACATGTGTGGTTCAGATCTGGCAGATCGTTTGCGTAGATCAAATAAATCAAGGGCCCTAAAATTGATCGAAAGTTACTGGTAAGAATTCTGATGACACTTGGTCAGTGTAAACCATTTGCTGGCGCCCTTGAACAAACGACATAATTAGATCTAGAGCAAGGCCTCGTATACCTGACAGGTAGAGTTTCTCTCTTAGTATCTCATGTGAGATACTGTCAAACGCCTTACTCAGATCGAGTGTAGCAACTGCAGTTGCTTCGTTATTTTCAAAAGAGTCATACACAGCATTAGTTATTATTTCTAAAGCATCTACCGTTGCCTTACCAGGTAAAAAGCCGAACTGATGTTCATGAAATATTGAATGTTTTTTTAAGAAAACGAGAAGACGGGTTTTAATTACTCTTTCATAAATCTTAGAAAGTACCGGTACTAAAGATATAGGGCGGTAATTACCTATTTCATTACGAGCTCCTTTTTTATAGATGGGAGTAATTTTGCTTAATTTAAGGCAGGTTGGAAAATATCCCAGGCTGATAGAGTTATTAATTATTTGACTACAAGGAGAAGATATAACATTTGCGAGCTTTTTGATAAAGCAGTTACTCAAATCATACAAGTCGGTACTGTTTGAAGATTTCAATGAGTTAATAATTTTATTTACTTCATCTGGAGTTGTAGGATAGAGAAATATCGATTCCTTGACAGGTTTGAACTTGCTCTGGGGAGGCTGAATGTTTTGTTTAGTATTTTTGAGTGTTTCGTTAAGATCTGAGGCTATATTGGCAAATAGTTATATATTGGCAATAGTTGTTGAATTCATCGGAGGTAAAGTTTAATTGCATTTTATGACTAACTGTAGGCTTTATTTCACTGTTAATTAATTTAAAAAATTTCCTGCTGTCACCAATATTATTTTGTATGAAATTAGATGTTGCTTCAATTTTGCATGCCCTTAGTCTAGTTTTATAACATTTTCTTAAAAGAGAAATACGCTTTTTGATTCTTGGATCGTTTAATCCTTTGTTTAAAGATGTAAGCTCAATAAGTTGATTTTTTATTTCCTTTAATTCATTGTTATGAAATTTAATGTTACTATTTTTGGTAGTGACTGTTCGTGTTTTAACAGGAAAACATCACTTTAAAGTTTCAATAAATTTTTTCCATTGGTCTTCAATGTCATCAGTAGAATTACTTGATGGCCAGAGAGTCTTAATTAGTAGGTAATTTAACATATGTATACTTTCTTCTGAAATAAAGCGACTAGATAAAGTTTTTTTATTTGAAACTTTTTTAGATTTTTCCAGTATTTTACATGTGAGTCCGAGGTGATCTGAGAATTGATATTTAAATATTGAAGCACTAGAGGTAGCGTTTGTAAAAATATTGTCGAGGCACCTCTGACTTGCCGGTCTTGTTACTTCACAAAAGAGAGGTTTTAGACCAAAAGCTGACATAGTATTTAAAATTTTAAGAGTTTCTGGATGTCCCTCGTCAAGAAAATTAACAAAATAAGATATCAGAAAATTAACAGAGTAAGATATCAAAAATCTAAGAAACAGGCTTCATTCCCAATTTTAATTCTTCACAATTTGAGCCCTATTTCAACTTCCTATGATAAATAGTACAGGCGCCATTTCAATACAACGATAAAACTCGTTTTATTGAAATAGTTGCAGCATTTATTGTTGTAGGGAGTTGAAATAGGGCTCAAATTGTGCAGAATTAAAATTAGGAATGAAGCCTGTACTTAGATTTTTGATATCTAGGTTAGAACCAATAAAATTTCCATTTTAATGATTTTTCTAACCTCAAAGGGCGGTAGAGCCTTAAGAGGAAACAACTAATCTACACTTAAAAATTATAACATATACATCACTATAAAGATTATAGCAAAATGTCTGGACATTTTTTTAAGATTTCATTTACCTGTTGAGGATTCAGCAGAAATTCATAACTTCTCAAATTTTCAAACATTGCTCCACCATCGTTGACGATCAGTTAATCTATTAACAGATTTAAGAAGTAAAAATATACCCGAAAATATCTCATATTCATCCGATTCAAAAACAACAAAAAAAGTTTCAAACTCTCATCTAAACGGCAAAATACATTGTTGTTTAACTGCCCAAGAGATGTAAAACCGGTTTTTAATAGAAAATACCAAATTATTAATTAATTTTAGTACACTAAAACTTAACAACATAATTAATCGAGAACAATTTTAATAAATAGACATCCGAAATGAAATTTTTTATAAAAACAGGAGATCGGCGCTTTATGTTCAGTGATGCCAACCTCAGCAATGTATTATTCACTAAGACTTTTCTTTTTTTTTTATCTAAAATTACATTTAGTTTTTGTGATCAAATTGTAATTTAAAGTTGTAATAATAATAATAATATATGTATTACTATTATCAAAAATTATAATATAACTATACTTATGAAAATTATAGTTATTATTATTTATCCCCTCATGTTATGCACAGCACTAGTAAATAACACATATATATGTGCATGAAAAAAATGTAGGTAGGTCTACATTTTTTAAACTTCCAACATTTATTTGAATTATGTTAAAATGCATTTTTTAACAGTCTTCAATCGAAGTCTCCATGTATGTCCACTGTTTGTATAAGGAAAATAAAATTTATTGTCCTGTGTTAAAAGTTATATTATGTAAAATAAGGGGGTGGAATTGAAAAATCAATATCTAAGCTGCACAAGCGCTGTCGCTTCATATTATTCCGATGGAATATTCTAGATTTGTCTTGTGAGAAGTGCAGGAGTTATAGTGGCAATGAAAATTAAACTTTTATCGATCGCTTATTGTCATATCAGTGATTTATTTTATGAACATGCTGATAACCGAGTAGTTCCAGTTCGTGATTGAGCAGCGGCTCGCGCGCAGTCGGTAAAAGAACACGAGTTTCTCTGATAATATATGATGAATCATGAATCTGATTACAGCCGATTGAACTTAGGAACGTTTTCGGTGAAACGAAAGAAGAAGAAGGAGAATAGAGTTCGCCTCTGTTATACCTCCATATTTTGACTTCACTAACAACAGATTCAGATACCCTTTCAGTCTTTTACCGTACTTTGGTCATTAGTTAGTATTTTTTTTTATTATTTATATCTTTTCGTGCAATGTACAAGTTTCGTTGTGATTTAAGAGGACACACTTCGGATGTCCGGTGCCTGGTTCATTACGATGAAGAAGTTATAATATCAGGTTCGAGAGACAAGACTTGCAGAGTCTGGACATCAAATAAGTAAGTGATTTACAATATTTCTCTTCAAGATTATAAACGAATATTTAACCGATATTTTATAATTTATAACACTTTAAATCTTACACTGCCATATTGCGTGTGAATTTCCATTTC
This sequence comes from Gerris lacustris, assembly GCA_951217055.1. Taxonomy (NCBI): domain Eukaryota; kingdom Metazoa; phylum Arthropoda; class Insecta; order Hemiptera; family Gerridae; genus Gerris; species Gerris lacustris. The sequence continues at coordinate 56,035,663 of OX578285.1, forward strand.
GTACTGATATTTACTACTATACAAGTCCAGTTGATGTTGCCGGTATTTACAGTGGTGGTTTGTTTTTGTCTGCGATTTTCAGTCTGATAACAACTATATTAGTTACTTTCATTGGTTAAGAGTGTGTCTATCGTTGTATTATGATAAACCTGATTTTGAAACATATTTAGTTCTATAAATTTGTTTATTTTTACACCCTCCCGTTCTACTATTTTTTTATACCTCGTTCTGAACCGAATTCGTCGTAGGTTTTTTGGACAATTCCGCTGTTGAAAGTTCTGCGTTACTGTCCTCTGTTTTGCTAGTTTAGGTTTAATTACGTTGTTATTGATCAAAATGTTATGGATTATGGGCTGTATGTATTACAGACTAAAATTTTCGCTTTCTCATTATTGCTTCTCCATACCTTATTCAGTTCATTTTGATTGAGGATGGTTGTAAAATCACGTCCCTTTGAATATAATTGCATTAGATAAAGGGACATTATGGATGTTTGGATTTAAATTTTATGTATAACCTTTTACATGCAACTTTATTCCTAGCAAGTTGGTTGTATTTACTGATATTTTGTTGTAGTCAAACATAATGGTAGTGTCTAACCACAATTATTTGTGGTTAATAGATTAAACTAACAGCGTGTTTTATTTATTTATGTGTTGTTTATTCCTAGCAAATAATATCATTTTTACAGAATTCAAATCTTGTGCGCCAAAAGTAACATGAGCCTAGATTTTCACATTTTTGAACCACGTACACCAGATTGAAGATGCGAATGCTGCAATAAACCTTTCTTAGACCCCCCTCTGCACTTTCTGGAGCATTTAGACTCACTCGTATCTCAACTGAAATTATAATTATCTTCTATTCGTCTACCGTCCAATTGGACATGGAAAAATTAGAGTACGTACGGAAATATACTTACCTAGGAATCCAATTTTCTTCAACTCTCAAATTCATATCCTGCAGTAAGATCATGAAGCAAAAAGCAGTTCAAGCCATCCACAGAGTCATGGATATTCTTAGGTCAACCAAGTCAGATTCTTCTCTAATGAAGCAACACTTGTTTAACTCAGTTATTGGCCCCACCTTGCTCTACGGGCCTGAAATTTGGGCGTTGAGATATCTACGCGAAATTGAATACATTCAAGTCAATTTTTATAAGCGTACCTACCAATTGCCATGGAACACACCAAACCACTTCATCAAATTATAATTCGGGCTAAAGCCTTTAAGCTGTACCGTTCTTTCTCGGGCTGTCAATTTCTGGAAGCAGATCGCGAATAGCCCGGCAAACAGTCTGACTAAAGCATGTTACTTTACTATGATTAATTCTGAGAAGAACTCTAGGAGCAAAATAGAATACAGTTGGTTGACTCAAATAAAAGACCTGGTGTACAACACTGATTTGGACAGTTATAACTTTGAAGAAAGCCCAGAAATAAGTAAACAAAGTATAAAATCTAGTCTAGAAATATGGTCAAACAAATGTTTCTCACAAGACATCGAAGCTGTTGTGGCATCCTCCTACAATCCCTTCTACAGGCGGATATGCAACTTTAACTTCTCAGGCGAAGATCATCTCAAATTAAGAATAAAGATGCCTATGATCAGACTGATTACTCAGCTCAGATTAAGTAACAAACAGCTGCTCAGAATTTTCCTGAAGGGTATTAAGTATCAAATTGATTCGGATGCCCTTTGCACAATTTGTAACAGGCAAACAGAAGAAACAATTATTCACTTCTACTTTTCTTGTCCCATTTATCAGGACCTAAGGACCCACTACATAGCAAAATATACTAGTAAACACACAGAGCTAAGTCTAGCTCTAACAGATCTACTCAATGATCTGACCTACAAGAAAATTAAAAACATATATTGCTATACGAGCGAAGCGTTAAAACTAAGATCCTTCATCCTGAACGAGTAACTACAAGAGTAGACTAGTCACTAGTTAAACTTAAATCCCAGGGCTTGTAAGACACCTTTGCGCAAAAAATTAAAAGATGAAAGAAGTTAACACTCATATAAATATTATTTTATATAACATAAAAACTTTAAATTTATTTTGTAATTTTTATTTTTTAAATCAATGTGTTATGTAATATCTATGTTAGGACTATGAACTCCTATTTGTACAGTTTTGTAAAAAAAACTTAAACAAATACACAAATATTCTATTCTACCGTCCAATTGATGTGTTCATGTGCAATCCGGATTCAAACTCTCCAAGGCTTCCTGATAATACCGAGGGCCATACCAGGATGTCTACTACTCAAATTTTCTTGGTGACAGACAATCGGTTCTGAAAATCACATAATTTGTTCACTCCGGATCAATTCCTGCAGCTCAATGCTTGTGCTAGAACTTTTAAGGTCTTCAAGTATCAAAACAGATGTCAGCCTGATTTGTACACCTAACAACCTTGGCCACGTCGTCTATAGTCAATCCTAGTCTCCCGATAGCTTTTGAATAGCCTTATGATTTTATTTCCGTGTTTATACCTTCCCACTACCCATCTATATTTAAGCTGGAATGGCAAGAAAACATATGGCAACTCATTACTGGGATGGAAAGTGAATGAATTCAGCTATGCAAGCATGGGGTAACTCTAGGTACGGAAAAATACTACTCCCTAGGTACGGAAAAAAACTCACTAGTTTATTTGTACTGAGGGTGTTTTTTTTTTTGGAAGATTAAATTTAATTTTCTTTTTTCTAAAATGTGGGTTTCTTTATTAATTTACATTTAAACTATTCAAATTTTGTTTATTTTTACTTCTCCTACAATAACCTAATGAGAAAACCCGGAAAACAATTTCAAAGAATGATTGAAATTAAAATAAAAAAATAAAAATTGTGGAAATCCAGGTGTGTGCTTTAATTTTAAGCAGGAGTATATGTTGACTTTTCCCTATTATGCTGGAAATAAATACAATACTATTGATATTAACTGTAAACTAGTGAAAGAAACAGAGCCCTGTCTGTAGAAGATTCACTTGACTTACCTCATATGACTTCTCATAATTGGTTGATCTCCTTGAGGGCATATGGCCCAAGAATTTCTTGAGGATATCTTCTATAAAACATTTTATAGAACATAAATCAAAGCTTAGCAAATATTCTATGAGATTATGTATGTCCATGCTTTTTTACTTCAATTCATTAAAAAAAAAAAGTTTAACCGTTTTTGTAAATTAATTAATAGAACCAGTTCATGTGTAAACCAGCACATGAACATGGATGTGGTTTTAAAGTAAATGTTCCAAGCTTTCCAATACGTCGCGTCAGAGAGGTTAGGTAAAAGTGACAAAGGTTGCTGTGACGTCATGCGCCCTCCACGATTTTTCGTCAGGTTATCTTTTCTGGCTCATAACAAACCATTGTTTACTAGAGTTCTGTAAGCATTTTATAGTTTTTTCCTCTTTTTATTCTATTAAAAGCTTTTTTAACCTTATCATATATCAGTAACATCATTGATAAGCCAATAAATGTATACATTTTAGATGATAAAACAAATAATTCTCACAAATAACTCAAAGATGATGTAAAATAACTTACTCACAGATGTGCTCTTTTTACTCTATTAAAAGATTTTTTAACTGTTTTTAACCTTATCATGTATCAGTAACATCATTAATAAGCCAATAAATGTATACATTACAGATGATAAAACAAATAATTGATTAAAAAATAATAATAAAATAAAATAGCACTGATAAAACTCAGTCGTATATCCAATGTTATGAGCCAGCTGACCTAACAACACACACTATTTTACGTAAGTGACGTCACACTTCCCCGGCGTATTATATAGCTTAACACCTACCAAGGTTGATATCGGTCCATGGAAAACAATTACAGTGTTAAAGAGAAATATAAGAACCTTTTTTGTGGACAATTGAGTAATCTTTAATTGTATAATAATTTTTTGATGGTAAATCCAATCTTTTTCTAGATACTTGCAAAGAACAGAAAAATTGGACCTATTTTTTATGATGGTGGCCATAGCTCCCTTCAGGACTTTTAATGTGTTCATTTTTAAGTATCAATAAGTAACTATGTTAAATATCAAAACTTTTCGATTTGTTTCCACAAATTTTTTCTTTGTCGACTTGCTCCATTATATCCTTAAAGAGAAAGGGAGCAAGACAGTCGAGACATGAATATCTCTTTTTACACTCTTCTGTTTGTGCGTTACGAGTTGTGACTTTTGACACGTGGCCATCCCGTGTGAGGAAAAAAAAAAAAAATTAAAAAAAGTAAGGCCACTTTTAATGCCGCTTATCCTAAGTGACATTTCTGTTTGCCTAGTTGGCCTTCTAAAATTCAAAATCCTGACCTCTCATTGGCAGTCACCCCAATTTTTCGATTTTCCCTTGCTGTCAAAAGTTTCTACTCATAATGCTCATACTGTAGCGCTCTCTCTGCTGTGATTTGTTGCTCTGCAGTAAACCCAGGTATCTATGTTTCCTTCTTGGCGGCTGGGTGCATTCTTATACTTTTTATATTTTACATTTGTCTTATCTCAGTCAAAAACATTTAAGAATTTCAAATTAACCTCGTCTTATTAATTCTCATTGTCCAATGCACTTAATTCCTTAAGTTTTTTTTTTTTTAATTTATTATTTTTAGTACTTGATATTCTGGGGGTAGGTTTGTTTTTAAAATCCACTAAATATACACAGGTATGACTTGCTCCAGTTTGTCCTTAAAGAAAAAATAAATATATAAAATAATGTATAGTAGTCTGAAAATAATGTTAGGCATTATTATTGTTCTCTTAAGTTTCCTTTTGTATGGAAATATATTCCTCCTGGGTATTGTAAATTAATAAGAATAAATCTTTCTGTGATGTCAATATTTAAAAATAAATTTTAATAAAAGTACATTTAAATCAAATTATAATTATTGTTAACTACGGGAAACAGACAGAGAAAAATACACTCCAGTGCTGGGATTTGAACCACAGGCCTCTATATAATTATACATTTGATTTAAAGTAAAATTTAATCTTTCTGAAGTATGAATACTACCAAAATCGTAAAATATGAATTTCTAATTGATTGTACTAGGTACAGGTACTAATTGGGTACTTTATAATTATAAGCGTTATTTCTCGGTCTAGTTCTATATGTCATTAATGTTGACTTCTCAGATTTGTAGAATATTGAAAGCTTAAATTCGGGACAAGGTATCATTAACGTCAGAGAAAATCATTCTCCCGCGTAGCTTAGTTGGTAGAGCGCTATACTGGAAATATAGAGGCCTGTGGTTCAAATCCCAGCGCTGGAGTGTATTTTTCTCTGTCTGTTTCCCGTAGTTAACAATAATTATAATTTGATTTAAATTAAAATTTAATCTTTCCGTAGTATGAATACTACCAAAATCGTAAAATATGAATTTTAAAAGTACATTACAAACCGATGTCCATTAAGATTTAAATGGTATTATGTTATTTATTATAAACAATAAATATCTGTCATTAAACTTCGAACTGTAGTTTTTTGACAGAGGAACATCCCTCTCCAATTTTCTTTTTGATCTGTCTAGAAAAAATATATCTTAAATATTAAATAATAAGGGATTCACATGTATATTTTTGATTGACCTTATTGTAGAGGGATGTTTTCATGAAGTGTAATAGCAAGTAGAACCTTATTTATTAAGATTTCTTTGTAACGCCCACCAAGACGGTGTGGTGAAATTTACTTTGCTTTTGATAGATGGCTTTTTTATTTCTGACTGTGAAAGTGCTTGCCTGTCCTCTATATACCTTCACAACCATCCCGTTAACAGGACTCCAAGCACATAATCAATAACTGGAGATATCGCAGTGTTTCTGGTATATTAGGTTAGTTATTGAGTGTGGTTCCTTACTTTTATTATCATAAACTATTATATCTGGTTGTATAAAGAGGTAAATTAGGTGGAGTTTCAACAAATACAATTATATAGTCAGAAGAACAAAATTAACGAAGTAAAAAAAATATTGGAAGAATTAGACCACCGGACTGGAGATTTAGAGATATTATTACAATAAATAAAATACATAGTGCAAAAATTGACCATGGTGTGAAGGGGGGGCCTTATAATTTGGTTTGCTGATTATGACCAACTATAGTGGTCAAATCGGTCTGTATTAATCCAATCTTCCTGAATTATTTGGTCTATATTGGCTATTGTGTTTTTTAGGGTCCGTTGGCAAAACCAAGGACCCTTATATTTTCCTGCGTGTGTCTGTCCGTCCGTCCTCTCGCGTGCTGTCACGGCTACACCTTTCGTCCGATCACTTTGAAATTTGACATGTATGTGTCTTGTACCTGCCCACATATTTTAAAAATATAGCGACTTAAAAAAAAAAAATGTTTTTAAAAAAATTAGGGTAAAAAAACTTAAGGGTTAAATTTTTTTAATTTTTTTTCGACACCGTGAGGGGTATCATATGAAAGGGTACGTCGAGCTGATTACAAAAATATATAATTCTCTGGATATAACTTTGATAGGGCGAGCGTAGGCGAGTTTGAAGCGGGTTTGAAACGTGTCCCCCCCCCTCTATCTCGCTTATGTGAAGTGCAAAAAATCTGAAAAAATTCCTGAACATTCTTCGACCAAAAGTAAAGATACCACTTTTTGGAAATTTCGAAAAAAATATTATTTTATTTTTTATTGTCAAAATAGTTTTTTTTTTTTATAATTATGGTCTTTTCGATGTATTTATATGGTTGTAGTCCGGTTCAGTGGCAAAAAAATACTTTATCAGAGTGTGTTTTGAGAATATCAGACCCATAGAATGGTTCAAAGTAAGCTTTTTAGCATTTTAAAAAAAACACTGTTTATACACTTTACAGTTAAACACTATATAGTGTGGCCTACGGACCCTCGCTGTGTGCTGACTAGCACACACTTAACCTGTTTATTTGACAATGAACTGACCAATTTTATTTACTACCAGTATTTCCACACAATCTTGGTAGAAAAAGCAAATTTTGACTATTACCTCTGAACTGTACAATTACTTAAGCTGATTAAAATTAATTGTGCTTTGACCTTTTTTCTTTTGTTGTCATTAAAAAGAAATTTGGTTTTGAATTCTTTTTCATGTATATATATATATATATATATATATATATATATATATATATATTTTTTTTTTTTTTTTTTTTACTTTGATAACCATAAACTAGTTCCAGTAATATATTTAGTAGTTCCAACCTAAGATTAGTTTATGCTTTTGGGGATTGAAATGTTTTTTCTCTAAATCACCAGAAGGGCCAATCTGTAACTTAAGTTGATTGATATCAAGACTGCGACGTTGATAAAGGTTTTGTTTCATATAACAGTGTTGTTTAAAGCAATGCTAGTGCTCATTGTGGTCTAACACCGATCTACTATTAATGTATTCTTGATTGTTTCTTAAATTATCTTGTGTTGATTATAATTGAGAAATAAGAACATAAAATGGATTTGGCTTTATCAAGAGTTTTAGCTGCCTATATATTGCCCTTTGTTTTCCATTTTCAATAAATAAATCCGACAATAACAGCATTAATCAAGGATAAAGTAATGATAACAAAATGATTACAATTTTTATTATTAGTTTGAAATGGGAGATACAGTAGTTACTTCCTAATGCGCAATTGATTTATTCAACAATAGAATCGAAGACTTACAATAGAAGTAGAAAGATAAGAAAAAACACTTTTAAACAATGTCTATTTAGAAAATGAATATCACGATAAAAACTACAAAAGGTACAAATATGTATAAATTTAAATGCAACAATACAACAAAAGATTCTATTAATTTGTAATCTATCTATTCTTCTATACTATATTATGTATATATAAAAGCCAAATATCACTCACTCATTCATCACAGTAGCTTTAGGCAGGCAATAGCTAGAGAGCTGACATTTTGCATGGAGGTTCCTCTTACCCCCTAGGTGCTCGCTAAGAAATCTTTTCATGATTCGCCATCTTGATTCAAGATGGTGGCCATTTATATGCAGAATTCTACATGACGATATTTCCTGAACCAATTGTACTAGAACCTTGGAATTTGGAAGTTAGCTTCCTTTTAATTATATAAACAGCATTTTGAAGGGATATATATATATATATATTTTATTTGAATCCTAAGGGAGGAAATAGGAGCAGTGAAAAAATGAAAGGGAATTGAGCCCAGACCGATCTTCTGTAATTAGGAACTTAGTACACGGTTTGTGAGAGACACCAAGGGATGTGCCACGCAAGCGTGACATATAGGAACTGTTCCAACATCAGACATTACGTCATTAATATGTTGGCTCGGCATTATGCCATGTCCTGCATCGTTTCGTCGCGTCCGACTCATCAGGGGCCCGACGATGCCCATCCAACTCTGGACCTATACCAGATGAAGAAGATTAGATATAGGACTTATCAGAGGCGAGCGTGCTCTCATACCGCCATACTTGCTTGGCTGGCAAAACACATCAGCAATAGAATACCGTGTTTGCACACTGCTTAGTACTTAGGAAAGAGCTAACCTGTGATGAAACTTGGTTAGTCTTGCCAGCTCAGAAGACACCTCCCACTATTAAAAAATTAAAGATGACCTCTCCTATCCAGTTTGAGGTGAAGAAGAGGAGACAGCTTCCCACTTGTTGGAAGTATCTGAAAGATACTAGGTGTTCATGCCACTGAACAAGTTTTATTTGCTTTAATATATATAATCAGATCGGCAAACCAGCGCTTTGTCATGACATGCCTGGGTAGATGAACCCGCTACGCTTCTTATAGTTTCGCCCCGGTTCTGCCATCTATAGCCCAATAATGTGGGGCTATAGTTGCAAGTCTCCATTTAGAACAGTGTCATAATGCCAAACATTATGAAACTGTTATTTTTAGGGTCTTATATTTTCCTGCGTGTGTCTGTCCGTCCGTCCTCTCGCGTGCTCTCACGGCTACACCTTTCGTCCGATTACTTTGAAATTTGGCATGTATGTGTCTTGTACCTGCCCACATATTTTAAAAATATAGCGACTAAAAAAAAATATTTTTCAAAAAAATTAGGGTAAAAAAACTTAAGGGATAAAATTTTTTAATTTTATTTCGACACCGTGAGGGGTATCATATGAAAGGGTACGTCGAGCTGATTACAAAAATATATAATTCATTGGATATGACTTTGATAGTGCAAGCGTAGGCAAGTTTGAAGTGGGTGCGAAACGTGCCCCCCCTCTATCTCGCTTATGTGAAGTGCAAAAAATCTGACAAAAATCCTGAACATTCTTCGACCAAAAGTAAAGATACCACTTTTTGGAAATTTCGAAAAAAATATTATTTTATTTTTTATTGACAAAATACGTTTTTTTTTATAATTATGGTCTTTTCGATGTATTTATATGGTTATAGTCCGCTTCAGTGGCAAAAAAAACTTACCAGAGTGTTTTTTGAGAATATCAGACCCATAGAATGGTTCAAAGTAAGCTTTTTAGCATTTTAAAAAAAAACACTGTTTATACACTTTACAGTTAAACACTATATAGTGTGGCCTACGGACCCTCGCTGTGTGCTGACTAGCACACACTTGACCTGATTATTAAAAGTATGAACACGCTTAGAAGAAGAAAAAAGAACACTGCACATAATTAGTAGACGTTACAAGTGGAAGTCCACAATTGTTCACGTACATTAATTCATTTTATTCATACATTACTTTTGGGTATCCAATACTTTATTACAGCAATACTCTTATTATCAATTGACATTATTATTATCATGCAGTGACTGAGAGATATTACCGGAACTCATTCACCACTTCATACCCTATTTCATACACACACACGACCCTCCTCTTTACACTCACACGACCATGCTTCATCACATCACCTCATCTAATCCACCACACAGTTAGGAATTATTATTATATTATATATCTATCATCTATTGTAAGCCTTTATTTATTTCTCTACATTATATTTTCATCATATTCATCCAACAACCTTGTGTACTTATTTATTACCTACTTTATTTTTTAAGACCCTATCTTAACCACCCTATACCTACAGTCCACTCAAACCGTAACTGACCCGACAGATGTTCTGTACCCGAACATTAGTCTTGGATGCTACGCTTCCATACCTTAGGGCCTCTTCTTCTCCCAGAAATCTCACATTTTAAAATGATTCTCCAATAGTTGGAATCGATGATTAAATAGGGATTTTAGCAATTATAAGTGAAATCAAATTATATCTAGTTATACTCGTATTTGAATTCAAGGGGATGTGGATAGAAATAAGGGGGAAGGGATGTAGTAAACTCTGAATTCAGGTATCTAGATATTCTTGCGTAGTAAAATATATTTAATGTTTCTTAATGGTAGTTTATAAACCAATCTAATGAAAATAGCACAACACTTTGTAACTAGGTACGGGAAACCTGCAATATTATCATATAACTATTTTGGCACTTTTTTAAATGAATTAATTAATGTCCTTTTTATTGTTCTATAATATTAATAATACTTCTTATATGAACAATTTTGGCTGTTTTTTTTTTTTTTTTTTTTTTTTTTTTTTTTTTTTTTTTTTTTTTTTTTATTTATTTATTTTTTTTTTTATTGATAGTCTATATATTTTGCTCAGCCTAGTCTTCTATTCCTTCTTTACCATCCTAAAATCTTCTTATTCCACCTTCCATCTATAGTCCTTTGTAAATGTCCTTTCCATTTCCTTCTCATTATCATCTCTCTTACACGTCTATAAATGAGTTCAGCAAGAATGCAGCTGGTTTCAAAGTTTTGTTTTAGTTTCTGTACCGATGTTGGTCTGAAATAGTCTTTATATTTAATGTAGACTTGAATTGAGGAATTGACACTGGATAATTCCTCAAGTCATTGTGCAATATTGTTCTAAGTATCCTTTGGTTTGGTTTTAACGTTGAATTTTACCTTTGTAATTTTTTTATTTATTGGTTTTAGTCCCGGGGTCCTGCTGTATACTCTTTTAACTCTTGTCAGCAACAAATAATTCATACTTTCCAAGGCTGGGTTTTTTGACAGGTTGATTTTCCACTTTTATAATATTTTTAAGTTTTTAGCTCTTCCTTAGAGATTCTAAGCATTATTAGTGATCATGGTAGTATAATAAATGCAGACAATCATAATGAACTTTTGATAAAGATTAAATCGCTAAAACTCTGTCAATTATTTATTTCTTTAGTCCACTAGTCTTCGTAACTATCCCTGAATTTAAAATTTTCTTAAGTGATTATTTAACAGTTTACTTCAATGTATATGTCATACTGGTGAAGTGGTTATTCAATCTAGAATTTAATGGAGCAGAATCATTCGTTTCTTGTAAAATCTGATAAAAATCAATTGTTTTTTTTTGTTTTTTTTTTTTTTATATTGTGGCTTTCATTTATTTGTATTTATTTTCCAGTGGAATCTTTGAACCCGGTAATATATTATGTGGGCACACAGAATATATTGCCTCTCTCTGCATTTTACCGTCCTCAGAAACTTATCCAGACGGCTTAATTGTAACTGGCAGTAATGATCATTCTATTTGTTGCTATACTCCAAAGTCCACTGAATGCCAGTTCAAATTGATGGCACATACAAACACAGGTATGTTATTTTTATTTCTAATGTGATTAGTTTGTAACAGCATATGACAGGTTCATGGGTAGATTTATAAATTACCTTATTAAAAAACTCTTCATCTCTAACTTCTAGTAGTTGGAAAAGACCAATTCTAGTTGCAATTCTTACATGGAGAATTCATTTCATCAAATTAGAATTAAATTCTAGTGTTGATTGCATGATTTAAGTGTATACACTGACAATAATCTAGGTACAATTCTTACAGAGACAAGACATGTTTCACACTATTAATCACATTAATATTTAAGTAAAGTAGCTGACTCTTTAATAATTTAGTATGGTTTTGTTAAAAACTGGACGATGATGTATGGTATATGTCAGATAACATAATTATTTGTCTATTTATTTACTTATTTGGTGCTTTATTTGTATTTATTTTTTCCTTCTCCTTTATTTCCATCCTTTTCCCATTTCCTTTATAGTTTTTTGTTTTCATGCTTCTGTCCTTTTAATTATTGTGGTTGCTTGGACTGACATTTCAGTGTCCTGTGTTAATATTTCAGTTTGCTGTGTCAATCCTGCTATAAGTGGAATATGCGGTTTACTATCCTCATCATGGGACTCATCAGTTATTATGTGGGATATGATGACACGAACTGTTGCATTTAAGATATTCGGACAAAACAAAACTCCAATATGGTCTGTTATCCAACTAGAAAGTGGTACCATCATTACTGCATCGGCCGACAAAATTCTAAGAGCCTATTCAACCAAAGGAGCATTTATAAGATCTTTTTATGGTAATGTATTTCTTTTTATGTATATATATATATATATATATATATATATATATATATATATATATATATATATATATATATATATATATATATATATATCATCATATAAATATTTATTTGGCACAGTACAATATGCATATGTTACTTATGTGTAAATGCTAACACATTGAATAATTTATTTTAATAGAAAACAGAACTGGGTTTTTTATGTACATAAGTATGAAATGTAAACAGCATTGTTTTTTCACTTAAAAAATAGCCACAAATTTAATATGAAAACCCTGTTCAAATTAACTGAGTAAATTTCATGTCAGAACACTGACCTGTTATCAGAAAACTGAAAATTACTAATTTAAATGGTGATTGACAAATAATTCAAATTTACTATTTGAGATGTATTTAATTTAATTAATTTGACCAAACATGTAAATATCTATGAAAATAACCACTTAACTGATAGTTAATTTTGGTTTTAGCTCAATAAAGTATTATAATAACCTTTATTTTTAATATATTCCTCAAATTTGAGTTAGTTACTCAAATTCAACATTTATGAATAAATTAGGGACGAGTGTAGTTGAGTGGTTAGCGAACTCGCTACTAGGAAACCTAGGTCATACATATCTGGCGAGTTCAAATCCCAGAGAGGTGAGACATATTTCACATTGATGATCACATCAAGTAGATGAGAAAAGTGGTCAGATCCCCTGTCCTGTAATAACCTATTGATGTGAGGTTAAAGACATTAATGAAACAGCCAAAAAATTAATGAATAATTTTTTTTTGGACCTTGGGTTTCATTGCATTTGTATACCTAATGTTTATGGGGCTTACTGCTTTTGTATAAGTATCAAAGGCAATGTATTTTTAGGATTAGCGAAAATTCGGATTAGGCGGATTTTTGTAAATTAATGTCATATATTGACTTTAGGAGGCAATAATATCCTAATTTAAAAATAACGAATTCTAGAAAACCTTCTAGAAGTCTAATTTATCTTACGATAAATTAGATAAAGCGCTTTTCCTATGGTTTTCTCAAGAAAGACTGAAAGGAATCCCTATCATTGGCCCTCTAATCCAAGAAAAATCCGCCTAATCCGAACAGGAATTAAGGATTTTCGGATTAGCAGGGTTCGGATTAGCGGGCCAACTCTACTGTTACTCCACTGTAAAAATCCGCCTAATCCGAACAGGAATTAAGGATTTTCGGATTAGCAGGGTTCGGATTAGCGGGCCAACTCTACTGTTACTCCACTGTAAAAATCCGCCTAATCCGAACAGGAATTAAGGATTTTCGGATTAGCAGGGTTCGGATTAGCGGGCCAACTCTACTGTTACTCCACTGTAAAAATCCGCCTAATCCGAACAGGAATTAAGGATTTTCGGATTAGCAGGGTTCGGATTAGCGGGCCAACTCTACTGTTACTCCACTGTAAAAATCCGCCTAATCCGAACAGGATTTAAGGATTTTCGGATTAGCAGGGTTTGGATTAGCGGGGCAACTCTACTGTTACTCCACTGTAAAAATCCTAATCCGAACAGGAATTAAGGATTTTCGGATTAGCAGGGTTCGGATTAGCGGGCCAACTCTACTGTTACTCCACTGTAAAAATCCGCCTAATCCGAACAGGAATTAAGGATTTTCGGATTAGTGGACCAACTCTACTGTACTTCTAACTTAATGTAATATTTTTTATTTCAGGTCACTCTGACTGTGTTAGATGCCTGTTCCCAGTTAATAGGACCCACTTTATATCCTGCGGTAATGATGGACATGTATTGAGATGGAATACAGAAAATACATCGTGTGATGCTGCTATAGATAGTGTTCACCATTTCCTTTACAGGTAATTTGGAGTGAAGCTGGATATTGACCTTCAACTGCGGAATAGGATAGAAGAGCAGCCTAAAGACAGCTGTCCAGGCACCTGATATTTCAACATCTCTGCATAAACATTTGTTTATTTAAAAATTATTTTAATTATTGAAAAAAATTATTATTTGCAGTGATTTTAATTGAGGCATAAGTAGCCATTGAATTGTATAAACGTATAGCCATAGTTGCTCTTAGTTGACACAAGTTGAAAATGAATCCCTGTTGGCGGGGGTCCTGTTTTTCTGTGGTGTCGTTGGTGGAAACTAAGTGCCAACACTAACATTCACTCGTGGGAAAAGCCCCATTTAACTATTTGTTATTATATATAACCTATTGTTGCCAGTGGTGGTGCGGAAAGGTGTTTTATCGTGTGAAAGTAGCCTTAGGCAAGATATATCTTCCATAGTAATAACCACAAGAACAGTTATGTAAAGTGGCTGAACTATCTGTTTTTAGGGTTTTGTTGGTAAAATGAAAAAAAGAAACCCTTATAGTTTCATTCCGGGGTCTGTCTGTGTGTCACTCTGTACGGTTCCAGTAACTTTTTAATCAAAAGAGATAAAAACATGAAACTTTTCAGTATTAAAATTCATTTTGACGCCCACCCAGGAAAAATTTAGCGAACTCAAAATTATCAGCTGTTCAAATCCAAAATGGTGGATAATTCAAGTCATGTGAAATTTTTTTTATTTAAATTTTGAGTGAGGTATCAAATGAAGGTATTGAAGAGTAGATTACAAAAATATATAACACTTGTGGAAAGTGTTGTAAGTTACCATGCCATTTTGTCAAAAAACATAAAGATTTTGTGGCCCCCCCCCCCCAAACTATATTTCTGCTATTACTAATAATATGCAAAATGTGCAGTCTGCTGGGCCATAGAAAAAAGTAAGAATATCAATTCGATCATATTATTATTATTATTATTATTACTTCTAGAGTTCTTGTCAAATCAATCAATAATCATAAATCTCTACTATCAATAAAAATGCAAAAAAACAATTTTTTATCTCTTATCCTGCACCTATTATAATGAGTATTCTAAATTTTAATTATATTGCATTTTTTATTTTTTCAGTGTGTGCAATTTACCTGGTAGTGAACTTATCGCCTACGTAGGAGAAAGAGGAGGCATTTATATAAATACAGGAACCGCCGGGGGTACTGGGTCTGACTTCATCCCAGTACCTTGCACTTCTGTTTGGAGTGTTACTATACTCCCCGATGGCGATATTGCTGCAGCTTGCAGGTAGATTTTTGTTTATTAATTTCTTAACGTTTATTTGTAAATTGTACAGTGTCTCAAACAGATTATTTATTAATGACACGGTCGAACATGACGTTTCATTGCGATTCATCTGATAAATAATTTATAACCTGCATAAATTACCATTTTGCATGGGTATTAAACTATTGTTGTAATATATTTTACTATCCTAAAATTATTGGGTACCAGGAATGCGGATGAAGTTGACCCCTCGATATCTTTGACGGCTAACGCACATGGTTTTCTTCTAATGCTATAGAATCGCTGTCACTTCCTTATTTGTTAAATAAAGTGTAGCGGTTTAAGTGCCTAGACAGGCACGGGAGCCTAAAACGAGCCTCGTCGGCGCATGTTCGGTCCACAGAGTGGGAAGAGGCCTCGTAGTGGGGACGGACATCGGATGACCGAGGCAGTTGGTAACCCGGAAACCAAAGTGAACTATTAAATAATAATTCACGGATATCGGTAAACCGCTCGAAAACCAATCTATATTAAACAAACTCGCCGTAATTTGTGTTCTACTTTCGAACTGCAAGGTATCGGCAAAAGTACGGATACGCATATAAACATTTGTGATCAGGTACCATTTACTTATATATTTAAATATTTATATTATTTCTATATTGCCCATTTGAACCTCCCTGACCGTTACATTTGGCGCCCAACGGGCAGGGCAAGTAAATTAGTAAATTTAATTTTGTCATTGACAGAAAACTTTGTTAATTCTAAAAAAAAAAAAAAAAAAAAAAAAATTGTTTATTTTAAATATTTTATTATTATTTTTTTCTTTCTTCATATTATTTACAAATATGAGCAATAACGACGAAAAGAAAGTGGCACATAATGTCACTGATAGACAGGGAAAAACGGTAAAAGCTCCCCCACCGGGAATTGGGGATGGGTCGAAAGATTCCGAAAAAATAGTAGCTCAAGAAAGTAAAAGTACGATTGAATCGATTTTGGATCATAAACTAGAAGGATTCCTTAAAAAATACGATACCACTGCTAAGGAATTTCAGAAGGAAACAATTTCTACTATAAAAAAAATTGGTGATATGGTGACGGCCCAGACGGAAAAAATTAATGAGAGTGTTAGTAGGTTAGATATTTTAGAGGATAAAAATAAAAATATCGATAATTTGACCGAAAAAATGTTAGAAATAGCGCGTCAAAGAATGAAGAAACGGGGTGAACGAAATCGTCGAAAGGACGCCGGAAAAAGTAAATATTTCGTTCAATTCGAAATAGGTGACCAAGTGTTGGTAAAAGCAGCAAATATGTCTTGTGCTGAAAATAAAGAGACGGCGAAATTATTCGCATTATACCATGGACCCTATAATATTAAATGTAGAGTGAGCTCAGATACTTATGAATTGGCGGATATAAACAATAATACCTATAAAGGAACATATCATGTATCTAAGATTAAAAGGTATTATCGGGCGGTCAAGGCGAACGACCCTTTGACCGTAAACGACTAATAATGTTTTTCTCAAATAGAATAATAATTATCTCAATTCTACGGCCTTTGATAATTAATAATTATACATATGGAAGAATTATTTTCTTTAATTTTGTATTAGAAGTTAGAAAAGTTTATTTTTATTTAGATTAGAGTTTTATTATGATTTTATCTTAAAAGAGGTCATATAAAGTGATTTGTCAATGAGTCATTTGTTTAATTTGTTAGTTACATATAATATAGTAAGCTAGTTTGTTTATTTTAATTTCCGCTTACTATAAGGAGGTAATATTTCTTTTATTTTATCTATTGAAAATATAAATATCGCTATGAAGTTATGATACTATCTAATAATTATCTTTCTATTTATTTCATATTATAACTATTTCGTATTTTATGTTATTTATCTTTTTATTTACCTGGTTCACATTAGAACTTCATGAATCAAGAATTCATCAACTTGGTCATCATCATTCGAACTGGACATTCTGATGACCAGGAGGGGCTTATGTAGCGGTTTAAGTGCCTAGACAGGCACGGGAGCCTAAAACGAGCCTCGTCGGCGCGTGTTCGGTCCACAGAGTGGGAAGAGGCCTCGTAGTGGGGACGGACATCGGATGACCGAGGCAGTTGGTAACCCGGAAACCAAAGTGAACTATTAAATAATAATTCACGGATATCGGTAAACCGCTCGAAAACCAATCTATATTAAACAAACTCGCCGTAATTTGTGTTCTACTTTCGAACTGCAAGGTATCGGCAAAAGTACGGATACGCATATAAACATTTGTGATCAGGTACCATTTACTTATATATTTAAATATTTATATTATTTCTATATTGCCCATTTGAACCTCCCTGACCGTTACAAAAGTATTAGTGATGCTGTATGAATTTAAAATTCATGTGATTATATGCTAAATTTGAAACAATTCTGGTGAATAGTTTAGCCGTAATTTTAAACCCATCTTACTCATGACAAAAATTAATTTCTATATTTTTAGTTCCTTTAATGTTTTGCAGGAAAGTACTGGCTACTTAATGTGCGAAAAAATTGTAAAATTTGACGGAGTAGGTTATTTATATCGCAAATTATAGTTTGGTGAATGAAAACTCAAATTTAATTTTGTAGATCCATCTCTTGTAAAAGTGTAAATATTTTGGGATTTATAATTTAAAAATGAATAAATCATATTTATAGTACTTAGAGTAAATCTACCTTACATTATAGCTTTGTTTAATTATCAACTGTATTTTATTCATTATATTCAACTAAATTTGTATATAGTTATTCGTTTGTTTAAATTACAGTCTAAAGTGAAGAAAAGTAGTTTTTTAGGGTTTCGTTGGTAAAACCAAAAAAAAAAAGAAACACTTATAGTTTCGTTCATGTGTCTGTCTGTCTGTCTGTCTGTCACTCTGTACGGTTCCAATAACTTTTGAATAAAAAGAGATTGAAACGTGAAACTTTTCAATATTAAAGATCGTTTTGACGCGCACACAGGAAAAATATAGCGAACTCAAAATTATCAGCTGTTCAAATCCAAAATGGCAGATAACTCACGTCTTGCGAAAAAAATATTTTTTTAAAATTTTAAGTGGGGTATCAAATGAAAGGTATTGAAGAGTAGATTACAAAAATATATGCCACTTAGGGAAAGTGATCAATTTTCGGCGCCATTTTGTCAAAAAACATCGAAATTTTGCGTGTCCCCCCCCTCCCCTAAAATCATATTTCCGCTATTACTAAAAATATAGAAAAATATGCAAAATGTGCGGTCATGGTGGGCCATAGAAAAAAATAAGATTAGCAATTTGATCTGATTAACTGGGAATTCAAGATGGCGGATAATTCATGTCACACGAAAATAATTTTTTTTTTTTTAAATTTTGTGTGGGGTATCAAATGAAAGGTATTGAAGGGTAGATTAAAAATATATATACCACTTAGGGAAAGTGTTTAATTTTCCCCGCCATTGTGTCAAAAAACATCAAAATTTTACGTGTCCCCCCCCCCTAAAACTATATTTCCGCTGTTACTAAAAATATAAAAAAATATGAAAAATGTGCGGTCTGATGGGCCAAAGAAAAAATAAGAATAGCAACTTCGTCGGATTAACTGGGAATCCAAGATGGCGGCTAATTGCTGTCATGGGGAAAAACATATTTTTTAAAAAAATTTTGAGTGAGGTATCAAATGAAAGGTATTGAAGAGTAGATTACAAAAATATTTAACCCTTGTGGAAAGCGTTTAATTTTCTACGCCATTTTGTCAAAAAACATCCAAATCTTCCCCCCCCCTTACTAATTTCATGTGTACAACACCAACGAAACCCTTTTTACATGAGACTTCACACACTACCAATTTATTTACACTATCAAGTATACATGTCATATACTTATTTTGATGTAGAGATGACATTTCCCACCCCTAAAATCCCTGAAGAGGGGAGGATTTTTAAATATTTTATTTACTAATATAGCTCACATCCATAAACTTATTTTTAGGTAAACCAAGTCCATTTAAGGCCATTTAAATGGCCAAATGTAGACTTTAGATTAAATAAATACTAGATTTAAGTTTAGTTCAACTTTAATATTGGTTGGTGAATACGCCTCTAACAAGACATAGTAGGGGATGATATAATGAACCAATGCTTTAAACTCATACATTTATTAGTAGTTAAAAATAAATTGCATTTATATATATAGATATTAGAGTTCTTAAGTTATAGAAACAATACATACTTCAGTGGTGTTATGAAATTAATTGAAATTAATTAATGTGCAAAAAGAACTAAGTTTAGGATTTTAAATGTAAGAATCACCACATATATAGGAGAAGTTGTTTGGTTCATTCTTACAGACACGTGACAGTTAACACGAGCAAATAGCAAACACTAAAAAGACTTCCTTGAACTTTATAAAGAAATAATTCCGCAAATGAAATAACGGTGGTTCTTTAACGAGGACAATAGTACACTAGCTTTAAGTGTAGGGAACACTTCTACTTTCTGACTGCTAAAACAAAGCACAGATAACTCCTCATAAGCAGATATCATATAAAAAATTATTGGGTCAATAGAATGCACCATCCCTTGAAATAAAGTAACTTCATTCGGATTGCACTTATTTTTAATTTTTACTAAAATTATAATTCTAGTTTGTTTAGATGACTTTTGATTAAATTTAGTTTTTAAGATTTGATGAGATTTTTCAAATCCCTTAGACATATTAATAAAAGCAATTACAAATTAAAGAAAATGGATATCAACCAAAATTAAACAAGTCACTAAGTCTGAAATTAATTAAAAAATCAGTAGCGAAAACTAACTAACAGTTGCAACAATAATTTAAAAAATTAAAAAGAGAAAAATTAGGATTTTTTTTTATTAAAATTTAATTTTAAAGTAATCAAATTTGAGAAAAGTTAAGATAACATGAGTAAAAGTTAAATTTAAAGGTGAATTATTTTTAATGAGATAATATATCTAAGCTTAACTATATTATGCAGGATTTATATTGATAGAGAATTAATAAAAAGAAGAAATATTTTGAACAAACAAGATTCATACATGTAGAAAAGATTACAGGAGCCAGGGTAGCCGAGCGTCTTAAGGCGCTCGCTCAGCTATCAATAAGTTGAGGCAACTCGAGGTCCTGGGTTCAATCCCGTGCCATGATACTCTGAAAAAACAAAAAAATTACAAAAACAATCAACAAATTATAACAAGGAAACAATTAAAAATCACAGCTCTGGTCACTGAAAAGGCAGTGGCCACAAGATTTATTAAATTAAATGAAATTATAGCTAGCATACTGTACGCATGTCATTAATAGTGAGTGCTGACACTGGACAGTTTCTCACATCATGATTACCATGCCATTTATACCAAAGATATCATTATTACTTGTAACAAATGCTATTGTAGGTATAATATGCAAATAAATGGGAAAAAAAGTTGTCGATTTGGTGGTTTTTGTTAGTAGTATGATTGGCGATCGCAGTTTTCCCATTTTTAGCTTGTATGTGATATATATGTTGTTTTATACGGCTTTCTAACTGTTGCATCGTTTCCCCGATGTAAAAATTCAAAATCAATTGTAAACAAACACGACCAGTGACAGCTAAGGAAATCCACTAGGAACGTAGTTTTTGTCTAAGCTGGGCATCTTCAGGTCTGTCTTTATTTTTAAATCCCTGATCAGACATATCGCATCTTCAGATTCAGATTCAACACACAAAAATACTTCAAAAAAGGACATTTTCATTCTGGTGCTTTTTTTTTGCAGAACAGTGTTATCGGTGTTTCAAAGAGCTATATTTCTTTAAGGATACAAGCGTAAACAATAAATGTTTTATTCACATTGTCTATAAATGTTCTATGTGCCCCCTGGGTAACTCAAACAATATCGAGGCAGTATTCCAATTCCTTCCAGACTCTCTCTAACATATCAGGAGTGAAATTTCATTTTTTCCAAAGTTGCAGGCATTGACAGTTAACTTATCCCCCAAAAATGTAACAAAGGGTGATATTTGGGATCGTGGTGGCCAATAGTGGAGTGACAAATCTTGATTCCCAGATCTTTCTATCCAATTTAAACTGCAAACGTGACTAGACAAAATAACTCGCTGCTATCTTCTATAAGCTCTAAACACAATCTAATGGTGACAAAATTGAAACTAGATTAATTCCTCAACACAACAGTAGGTTTTACAGTAGTCTCTGGTGTATAGGCACCAAGCTACTGCTCTTTGAAACTAATATTATTTTTGAGACAGCCTATATTACTATAATGTTTAAAATTCTACTTGTTTGTTTGGGTTAGTTTAAAAATACATCTTTCCACCACCTTTTTATTATTATATTTAGTCTATAGATGTTTTTCCAATCAAATAAGATGTAAAAGAATGTATAAACGTCCATGGTATCTTCTACTGGAAAACTATTTGATCACCTTGAACTAAAATATATCTGCCCTTTCTTAACCATATATCGTAGAGTGTACCATACCGAGTGTACTATATACCGAGGGGGTTGGTTTGTTTTGTTGTCTTCTCTTACTCCTGCAATGGTTATGGACTCTTTTGAGGGGGGCCCAGAAGTTTGCACTTGGACTCTTATAGTTTTGTTAAAGCTATTGATTGCTGCTAGTAGGTTTACTTTTTATGTCCCTTCTCTCCAAGATCTTCCATAGCTTGGTCTAAGGAACATTGTTGAATCCTTTCTCCAGGTCTAATACCTGGAAGTTGCACTTCAGTCTTTTCTTAAAATTTTCTTATAACAAAGATTGCTACTGCATCCATCCAGACCTCTTTCTGGAAATGTCCTTAATCTAACCTCCAGGAGTAGATTTTACCTATACCATTACGTATATATATGTGTAATAAACTTTTCTACTCTTCTTTTAGTGATGGAGTTATTCGATTATACACTTGTGATCCACGCCGCTATGCTGATGATTTTAACATGCGAGTTTATCAGAACCAAGTTCAAAAATTTGCAATTGCAGAATATGCTGAAAAGCAAAAGGATATGTTTCATCCCTACTTAAATGAGTAAGTTTTTGTTACCAATGTTTTTTTCTTTATTTTTTTGGGATATGTGCTTTTGCTAAAATATTGTATTATTTTTTTTTTTAAAAAAAAGTTTGTTTCATATTATGTATATAATATGTAATATTTGTTCCATCTTTTTTAGAGATTAGGGGGGTTGCGCCCCCCAATTTAGAGCTTAAATTAATTTCTAGATTTTATTTTTTTATATTTATAAATAATGAGCTTAATATACACTCCCACTCAAAGTTAACGCACACCCCTTGATTTTCACATTTTATTAATTTAATTTAAATCAACCTTTTTTAACGCCTGGGAATCAAAAAATCTCAATGTTCTAAATGCTTTGTGGTACCTATGTGTACCGCATTCCTAAAATAAACCCCAACCCACTTGTTTTGAGTTGCAATTTTTTATCGATACTTTAAGCTTTGGGAATCTATATATAAAGTCTGATTAGTATCTTAGCTCCGGTTTATTGGAGATAGACTAAGAGATACTCTAAAAAATTGGAAAGTTGAAACCAGAAATAAATTAGGGGGTAAGTTCTCCTAATTGAGGGGCAAGAATGAGAAATAAAATATAATATATATATATTAAGATAGAATTACGAGGTTGCACAAGTATAAAAGTATAAAAGATATTATTGAAATAGATGAGAACTTACCAAGTGTAGTGGAGACGATGTACCTGTGCCGGCGACAGAATTCGAACTCGCCTTCTCCCGCGGGAGTCATTTGAGTTATTTTCAAATAGTTTGTATAATGTATGTACACATACATTTTGAGACTCAACAGACCTTGAATAATTAGTGCTTTACTTTTGTTTTAGTTTGGCTGGACCGGAGCGACTTAATACTCCTGGAACAGTAAGCAATCAGATCTGTTTTGTTAGGAGTGGATTTTTAGCTATCATGTATTCATGGAGTACAGACAGATGGGTAGAGTTATCCAAACGTAAAGGTACATACCAGTATGATATTACAAAAAAGAAAATGCACAACGGAAAGGTAATTTAATTTATGTTTATTTATTTTTATTATTATGACTGTATAGTTTTAATGTGAAGAAAGGACTTATTTGGTAAAAATTTATTATTCCTTTAATGGAGCTACAGTGGATGCCCCTTAGTGTAATCATAGTTAATGTTATCAATCACTTAGTGTGGAGCTGTAGCCCTGGTGTTTTGGTGAACATCCTTTTTTCTCAGAAAGTAACCCTCTGTGTTTTAGTCTTTTTTGTATTCTAAAATCAGTTTTTTTTTTTAAATTTAATTTTAGTTTCAAAAGAAAATCTTTTAATGGTCTATTGGGTATAATTAAAAACTTTTAAGTTTCCATCACTTTATTTTTTAATTTTTTTTATTGATTAACTTAAAAGTTTTTAATTATACCCAATAGACCATTAAAAGATTTTCTTTTGAAACTAAAATATCGATTGAGGGTAATTCATAACTACTACACATGTAAATTTAATTTTCTCTCATGTGTTCCTAACCTATTGGTTCAAACTACTTTAATTAAAATGCTATTTGCCCATTTCTATTATTGGATTTATCATCGTTGCACTACAGCTCACAAGGGGCCAGGACCTATCAGATGGCTGTTTACTCCTATTAAAGTGATAGGTGTTAACAGGTCCTATTTAAACCTCACCATGCTGGGTGAATAGTGAATACCCATCCCAAGTTTACCTGGGATTCTTGCGTGAGAAGCAAATGTAGTGATATGCTAACTGGGGATCCCATTAAGAGTATAAATATCACCATTTTTTCATAATTTCTATCGTAATAAATTGGCCTCCATTTCCAATTGGTTTTAAATTTGGTTCCTTCTACTTTAATTTTGATTTAATATTAAATTTTAACTGTAACTTGGGAATAGTAGGAAATTTGTTGTTGTTTGTTTTCTCCCCTGTTTTGCCGCTATATTTATTGGTCTTTATTCATTAGAACACCCCCCCCCCCCCCCCCCTGGTACTTATAAAAGTTCAAAGCATGAGAGCGAGTTTACTCGCTACTCGCTCTGCAGCAGTTAAGCCTGGGTCACACTAGGCTGGTTGGACTCAGAATCATACAGAAATGTTTTAAGAATAACGGCTCCTAAATTTCAAGAATTGTTGGAATTAGGTGAACCTTTGATTAAAAAACCAGAAACCAAATTTAGACAGGCGATTCCATGTAAACCAAAGTTGGAAATTACCTTAAGATATCTCGCAATTGGAGACAGTATTAGATCTCTGGCATTGTTGTTTAGAGTACCGTATAACTCAATTTCAGTGTTTTTACCAGTGGTGCTGGCTGCTATTTATGAAGTTAATAAAGTGAAGTTAAATAAAGGCAATACGAATGAATAAAGGTCACGTGTTTATTTAACTCGTCGCTGATGCGCTACTAGAGTGGTCAGATTGCGCTGATGGCTGGCGGTAGCGAGTGTGAGTGAAGGTGTGGGTGTGGGTGAGGCTAGATTGAATCACGTGACTTGCTAGTCGCCGCTGCCTGGCTACCAAAAGTTAAACACGTCCAACTTCACCAGCCGCTTCCAATTACTCGCCGGCTGGCGGCACCAACTGCGAATTTTGTGGTCACACCAAGCTGATCAAAGGCTGACAGCAGCGGCTTACTCAATTCGCGGCTTGCAACCAGCCTAATGTGACCCAGGCTTTAATTACATACAGCGAGTAAAATTGCTAGGGAGTAGTGAGTAAATTCGCCATATTTGCCTGTGCCGCGGCGTTAGTGTTGTGTTGTCATTCTGTTAAGTAGTCAGTGAGCGAGTTTACTAGCTTAACTATATTAGACGGAGCGAGTTTACTCGCCAGCGAGTAACAAGCAAACTCGACCCGTGTAATCGAGGCTTAAGACCTTATTTCTGGTTTCAATTTTGACACAATTTTAAGACACATTTTTCTTGAGAGTACAGTAGAACCCCAGAATTCCGTACTCCAAAAATCCTTTTTAACTTTTGGAGGAAAAAAAAAGAAATATAAATTTTTTTAACATAAATACTGGGTATTCCTCGAATCTGAACATAGTAATATACCTGTAAAATACTAGGAACAATTTTATAAATATTAATAGAAAATAAAAGCAGAAACCCCGATAACCCGAACAATTCAGAAATCCAGACTGGCCCTGTTCCCAATTAGTTCGGATTTCCTGTGTTCTATGTATCTAGTTTTCTGAGGCTTTGAACCTCCAACGACCATTTAAATTAACGTTTCTATTTGCTTTTTATTTTTTTTATTTGCAGGCCTATGACTTCTTATTTCCTATAAATATTGAAGACAACCGACCAAATTTGATTCTACCCCTCACGCTCGGGGATGACATATTAGCAAAGATCTCCGAGTTCATTTCAGTTAATAATCTTGCAAATCACTACGGAGAAACTATTTATAACCATATTGCAACTACAATTAAAGATGATTTTATTAAAGCATCTATTTTGGAATCATCTGTAAACGGTCCAATTACCGGTATTGATTTTATTATTTTAAAATTAATAAAATTTATAAGATATGAATTAGCAACCGTTAAAATAATGAACTAGAATGAAATTAGTGAGAACAGTAGTATGAAATTAGAGAAAAAACTTAGTTTAACCTACTGGTTTCGAAAAAAAATTATTTACATCATCAGGGTATATTCTATTGGTATTAGACTACTAAACTAAACATACAATCTTAACTTAGTGAAGTTTGAAATGGGTATGATTTAGGAACTAGATTAAGAGGAAATGGAAAAGGATTCAAAGTGGGACAGGGAGGAGTTGAGAGGATTAACAGAAAGTGACCCCAGGTAAAAGAATGAACATTCAGGTACGGTAAAAGGGTACAACTGAGAAACTTACAACAAGACTTAAAAAATTAACTTGTTTAGTTATTAGCAGGGCTGCAAACTAGTCATTAAAGTCAGTAATTGTCTGCAATTTGAGGAAAGTCTGTATTAGGTCAGTATTTCATGAAATTGGTCAGTAAAGTCAGTTTTTTTACACCTTGCGGAAGCCCTGGGACAACACTGGGGGCCATTTTTGTTGTTGCCTGGGTATGGATTTGGCTGTGGCACATTGCTTGTATACAGTTTTCATAGCTTTCATGTGCAGCTACTACCTAACAGCGCCTTTACTTCATGTGAAGTGTATAAAGGGGTTTATGAATGTGGGAAAGTGTACTTTATGACTTTGAGGTTAAGTGAAATGGACAATTGTTATTTTGCCTTTTGTTACGACGAAACTACCAATGCTGCATCCTACAAAGAGTTACAAATAACTGTTAAGTATTAGTCAGAATCAACTGAAAGGATTGTAACGCTACGTTTGCAAACATTTATTATTGGTTCAGTACCTGCTCAAGATTTATTTGCCAAAATCGTGGCTAAATTGCCACGAGCTAAATTGCTTATACTTAGTATTGATGGACCAAATGTAAACAAAGCTGTTACAAGACTTATGAACAAATATATGATTTTGTTAAAAAGAAAAACTATAGTTGGATTTTGGAACCTCTAACATTCATGTTTTACTCAATGCATTTAAACGGGGCATGGAAATACTCAGTGATGATGCATCAAATCTATTTTTCCAAATTCACAATTTTTTAGTGGTTGGCCATCAAGGTGGGAAGATTTCACTGAAGTTCAAAAAGGCCTAAATTTGTCCAGTCATAAATGTATTAACCTTGTGTCGTCAAGATGGTTATCCTTGGAGCAAGCAGGCAAATGACTTTTAGAATAATGACCAGCATTTGTTAAATATTTCCTCACATTTATCTCAAAATATAAAACTGACCTAATGAAATCTACGAAGTCAAAAAATATCGTTACTCTGTTTAAAATGAACACGATGAAAGCGGAAGTATCTTTGTTTTTACATTATTTTTTTAAAAGGAGGCAATGAAATTGTCTGAGCAGCTGTGACTTTCTCTGGGCTTCGATGGGCACCCTTAGCTGCCCAGTTAATTTTCTCACACTTGATAGCACAGCATTACCTATTTATCATGTTTCTTTATCATTAAAAGTGGGGAGAAGGGTGGTCAGTTTTACAAATAATTCATTAATTATTTGATTTGTCTTTCATTTTTTTAAATGAGGATTGATGTCAGTAATGTTAGTTGGTATTTAGTCAGTATTATCACATATTTAGTCAGTAAAGTCAGTAAATTTGACCTTACAACCAGTTTTCAGCCCTGTATTAGTTATACTTCAGTCATTATGTACATTTTTACTTTTATTTTTATTGTGTTTGACTTAGAATAAATACTCTTAAGTTTTATTTAGGTGCAGTTAGTTCTTTTTACCTAGATTTTGTTAAATTTGTTAATATAAAAGCTCAAAGAGATTAGTTTATAGTTTGTCTTCTTCCTCTGTCCCTAATTTATTTTAATACTTTTTTGTGTGGGTTCGGTCTTTTAGGGTAAATAATAATTGAACATTTACATTTCAAAAACGGCTATATTTCGACCATTAACGGTCATCTTCAGGCCTAAAAACATCAAAATAATTCTGTAATATTTATCTTTAATAACATATATAAATAATAAGTTAAAAACAATCTACCTTAACATTTATAATTGAGGTTTTTATTATAAAAACAAAACAAATATAAGAAATCTTACCTTGGATTGAAACTGTAAAATTATTAACATAATTTAAAAAACTGGAATAATATCACCTATTTAGGTTCGTCACTATTTGTCAAACAATATATCACATAAAAATGTATCTTATACAATAATATGACAATAAAATTAACAGAATTAAAAATAAAAAATTAAAGACATGGTAATTTGTGGTAACCTGGGTGTAACCTTTTCTACTTTATTTATATTAATTCATTTTTAGTTAAGAAAATTATTTAAATTTAAAAAATTATATTTATTATTATATCTTTCTTTATTTATGACGAACGTAAATAGGTGATATTATTCCAGTTTTTTAAATTATGTTAATAATTTTACAGTTTCAATCCAAGGTAAGATTTCTTATATTTGTTTTGTTTTTATAATAAAAACCTCAATTATAAATGTTAAGGTAGATTGTTTTTAACTTATTATTTATATATGTTATTAAAGATAAATATTACAGAATTATTTCGATGTTTTTAGGCCTGAAGATGACCGTTAATGGTCGAAATATAGCCGTTTTTGAAATGTAAATGTTCAATTATTATTTACCCTAAAAGACCGAACCCACACAAAAAAGTGATAAGTTTATAGAGTTCACTAATAACAAACTACTTTTATTGTCAAAAACTGATATATATTGTTTGGGTCTTTTTCAAATAAAATGTACCTTTAGGGAAATCAATTTGGCTACTTTATAGAAAATTAAAATAAGCCTTAGACATGATAATATTGATTATTCTGACACATCAGGGACTTAAGATGACATTTTCATTCAAGAACAGTCAGTTTTCAAATGAATTTACATATAATGAACATATATACATAAAAGTCACATTTTTCTCGTAATGAGTGTTACTATCATAAAAACCGTATTTGTTAAGATTTTTTGTCTCTGTTTTTATGAAACGTTACTAAATTGTATATATGACGTAAATATTCTCTTCCATCCCACCAGAAATATTTTTTAGACTAAAATATTTGCAATTTTTTTTAAAAAAAGTAATGAGTGTTACATTTATTATGTTTTAATGTTTCCTCAAAGCTTCAAAAATGTAAAGGATACGTTTTCAGTGCATTGTAATAGAAGTTTTTATTATAAAGAAGAAGAAAAAATCATTTTTATTTATTAAAAAAATAGTTGGCATGGCTACCCACAAGACTTTTTTTTAGTCAAGTAACACTCATTACATTTTGGTAACAGTCATCTCATATTTATAAATTGGATCTAGAAAAAATTAAATTTTACCACAAACTTAAACATTAAACTTTTATTTACAATTTTTTTTCATACTGCAAATTTATTTTTTGTATAAACATTAAACTAAATCTTTTTTTTAAAGTTCTAGAATATACAGTATTGTAGAATAAATAACAGTACTATAACACTCATTACAGGTAACACTCATTACATTTTAACTTTAAAAAATCATTCCTCAGAAACTATGTTTCTTAATTAAACAAATTTAATGTGTACTGATTATATTAATTAATAACTACTAAACCATATTAATAACATAAATAAATGTTGAGTACAACAACAAAAAATGCTAGTAACACTCATTACAATGAATAAAAATACTCACCATTTGTTTTAGTGAAATATTAATTGTAGAGAAGAATAAAGTGCTATCAATCCAAAAAGTCGTTGGATACTGATGTAAATGTCTTCTTAATATAAACAAACCCTAATCCCTCCTTCTTTTTCTTACTCACCCTCTAATTCTGCCAACTCTTATCAGTAACACTCATAAACCCTTGGGATATACATATAAATATATTTGTTTCGTTTTTTACTAAAGTTTTATTTTTTCCCATCCCATTTATATAAACTTGGATATTTCATTTGGTTAAAAAAAAATTATAATAAAAATTCTTAACTACTGTGGGACGTAACACTCATTACGATTTTTAATATCAAAATTTTTTGAAGCAAGAAATATTCACCGTATAAACCATAAAATGACCCTGATTAACACAATAATTGACAGATGTTTGATCAAGAAACCTAAAGGTTTTTTATTTTTCATTAATATGAATTTTTTTAGTTACAATAAAATTGTAAAATCTTGGGACAGAAAAGGTACATTTTATTTGAAAATGACCCATTTATTTTGTTGACAGTAAATAGTTCAATATTGCTCTTGAATTTTGATCATTAGCAAGTTTAATCTTGGGAACAATTGATTTGATTTCTTGCAATTAATTCCTGCAAATAAATGTTTGTGTTAGAAATTTTCTCACCCAATGCACGATTTGCATTATGAAAAATCCTCTTTGCCTTAGGATTTAGAAGATGTCTTTCGGCAAAATCTTAATCCAAGAAACTAATCTCAACTGTCTGTTGCTATTGCTGATATTTGAACCTTTCAAAATGTTTCCAAAACTATTAAACAAAATTGCTAATAATATGTTCATAATAATGCTTTTTTTTTAGGTGAGAACTACTACGATTCCATCAACAAATACTTCCCCAAAACATCATTGGTTACATTTGAGAAAGCCAATATTGTACAAATTATAGGTTTGTTTTATTAAATAATGTTTTTATTTTTTTCATAATTTTTGTGTGTGTATATATTTAGAGAGGAAATATTGTGATTTGGACATTTTTTATGGGTTTACCAAAAAATAAGTGATTTTCTGAAAAAAAGGAGAAAAAGTAAGTGTTTGTTGTCTGTGCAGACACAAATATTTCAAATCAATCTCAGTTAAATTTGGCGTACTTGTTAAAGTACGTGACTTGTTAAGTAAGTTGTACATACAGTAAAGTCTCGCTAATCCGGGTTTGACGGGACCGGACCCAGTCCGGATTAAACGGAATCAGTTTTAAAATATAATCTAAAACAAGTTTTAGTTGAGAAAAATTATTAAAATCGATGTTATTATCGTAAAAGTTACTTCTACTAGTCTCAAAAACATCTTGTACAACGTATGTTCACTATTGTAGGACTGTTCTGTCACCAGTCCAAATATCAAATGAATTAAAATAAAATTACTATCTACTAAGCAGGTGCAGGTATAGAAGGGACTTCCAGGGAAACAAGCTGTGGTCCGATATGAAATTCGAGCAACGGCTAATCATTTCACAAAAAATTGAGACATTATACACACGTGGCTTGGCGAAATTTCACGGAACTGCGTTGAGCCTCCGCTACGTGTTTCTTAAAACCCTCTCACCATCTTACTCGTATTTTATTGTATTTCCTGGAATACACTACCTTTATATCTTCCGCCCTCCATGGAACCAAATGAGATTATTTGTCGATGTTCTTACTTATTCTAAATCTGTTAATTTTTAACAGAAATACCGGGTATTCCTCGTGTCGGAACGTTGGAATGTACACCTGTAAACTATTCTAGGAACAAGTTTATATAAATTTTAATAGACAATAAAAGCAGAAACTTTGATCATCTTAACAATTCATAAATCTGAATTTGCCCTGGTTCCAATTGTACATAGTTTTTAGCCTGTCCGGATTATACGGATGTCCGGACTAGCGGGGTCCAGATAAGCGAGACTCTACTGTAGGTGTCAGGTTTGCAGATGACAATACCTTCATAGATGTTGGTCCTAGAGATGTCTTGACATTAAGAATGAACTCTATAATAAGTAATGCCAAAGAGTGGTTCATATCAAACCAACTATCTCTGAATGAAGAGAAAACACAAATTATGTTCTTTTCTTTGAAGAAGCCTGATAAGTCAGCCTCAACTAAACTTCTAGGAGTAGTTTTTGATTCAACCTTATCATGGAATCACCATATCGAAGCTCTATCAAGAAAATTAGCTTCTACTATGTTTTTGCTGAGAAAATGAGCTATTTCCCTAGATGAGAAAACTTTAAAAATGGCTTACTTTGCATACTTCCATTCCCTTATATCTTATTGCGTCACCATATGGGGCACAAGTAGTAAATCCAATAAGATTTTTATAATGCAAAAAAAGGCTGTCAGGATTATATGTAAAGTTAATGCTGATGAATCTTGTCAGAAATTTTTTCAAAGCCTGCGAATTATGACCTTTTATGGTATAGTTATTTATAATTTGTTGGTGTCGGTGCACGAGGAGAGTGCAATGTGGCAATCAACTGATTGCACATACAACACCAGATTGAGTGACAACCTGATTATTCCTCAGCACAGATTGAGCAAAACTAACAGGTCTCCAACTTTGGAAGGGATCAGATGTTATAATAAACTTTCCAGGGAAATACGGAAGCTGCCTATCAAGAAATTTAAAAAATGCATTAAACTGTACCTAATTTCTAAAGCTTACTATTCAATCAATGAATTTTTGCATGACAATGTCAATATTGAATTATAATGTAGTTTATTTTCTTAATATTTATTTGACTTTGTCATGAAATATTAAAATATTTTAACGACAAATAAAGATTATTATTATTATTATTATAAAAAGAAACCATTCCCTAAGGGGAAATGTTAAAATGGATTTTAGCTCTAACTTTTCCAAAATCACTGAAAATTATTTCTCAAAAGTGGTTTTTATTTTTTAAATTTTATTGTAGTTGATAAGTTGACCCAGGAAATACAATATTTATGATATATTGAACTAAAGCAAATTTGACCCAGCTTAATAAAGCTTGCTTTAATTATAATTATAAAAAATGTACCCATGACTTAATTTTATATTTTAATTTTATTGTGATTGAATTCTTGAAAAGACTGATTACCTTTACAGAGTTATTAATTTATTTTTATTTTTCATAGTAAAACTTAATTTATTTGTATTGCTGTTTGTTTTTAGCAAAGCTAAATGATTTATCATCAAAACTGTCGTTGCAAATATCGGTTGAAGAAACTGAAACTCTCAAGAATTTGACTTCAACCTTCTATCCTTGCACTCCTGATAATTGTGCTACTCTGATAAGTTTGCTATCTTGGCCTGAAGGTAAATATTATAATCTTAAATTTTGTGTTACCCAGCTAAAAAAAACTCATTACCTAGTCGACCTAGTGCATTTGGGATCATATATAAAACAAACCTATATTTAAAACACTTTTCTTTTACATAAATATTCTATTACATAACTACTTAACTTGATCCACTAGCAAATAAAAAATAACATCTTTTAAAATATCTAAAACCTATATTCAGCCTCCTGTCTTGCAACATCCTCCACCAGTCCAACTTTGGTCTACTGTGGAGCCTATATCAATATTTCCAGATACTTGCCACTCTCTTAAGTACGCCGTGTTCCTCTCTGTCAACCTCCAACTTCACAAGGCTCCTTTTTGGTTGTATTAGTTCCCCAGTGGCCATTTTTAGCTTAACGATTCACACTTGGCCATCAACTTCATGGTGACTGTTGTCATGCCCTACAAGAAGGACCATGTCTCCAACTTATAAAGGGGGGGGGGATTATTCCCCCTTATAAGTTAAAAAGTCTAACTTTTTACTGTATGAGCTTTCTAAATACTCAGTCTTAAATCATTTCCTTAAAACCTCTGCTAGCCTGGCTCTTTATTTAAATTGATTTGTGCAGAATCCATACATTTTCTCCCACTTTCTCTCGACAACGCATTTCTCAGGCCTACAAAACGTATTTCATTGACACTAAAAATATATTAGGGCATTCTCTACGAGTTGTAAACCTTCATAAAGCTTGCATTAATCCTTCTGTAGCAAACGTTGAAACAACCTCCAGATAAATCACTCTAAAAACTGCGCAAGTGAACAATTCTACTCATGCTTTTTTATCTCCTCTCAGATGAAATGGCCCCGCATAATCTATTCCATGTTAATCACTGCAGCCTCTCGAGGAAGAGTAGGGGGTAAATGTGGTTGTAGCCCTATTTCACCGTGTCTTTGACAAATATCGCATAAACTTCCCTGTCCTAGCACAAACTCCTGCTCGTAGAGTTGGCATTTTGAGAAAAGCATGTCAATAGGGTGTTAGTTAATACGAAGAAAAGATTTGTATGTATTTACTTCTAAGGTGGTCAGATATGGAGGGATTTGAAAAAAAATAAGTATTTATAAAATCTGCTTATTTTTTTTTAAATCTCTTTATTGTCATAACTCTATTACATACATTATGTAACAAGAAGTCTTGATAATGAATTACAATTTATATTAACATTATGGTATTGACTTGATTCAGGTGGTCACCCAGTGGTGGCACTCCGTAACATGTTTTATTATATTCATGCTTATTTTTTATTTATTATTACATATAGACTTAAATGTTAGGTTACAATGTTTAGAAGGTCCCTAGGCCATTCTCTTTTTAGTCTCCGGCGAGGAGCGGTTGGGATAGTAAGTGAGGAAAGGGATTGGACATTTGGATTTGGGTGCAAGGCTAATTTGGTGTGAAAGTTTTTATATCGTTCTATGGCCAGGTTTCTAATAAAAGGAACATTAAGATCTTTATGAATTACAATATTTGGTATGTAGAATGGTAGATGATAAAGTTTCCTTAGAATTTTTGACTGTAGAGATTGTAAGCGACGGATGTTCGATGGTTTGGTGGAGCCCCAGAGTTCTATTCCATAGGCCCAGGAGGGTTTTAGAATTGTGTTGTGTATCTTATAAAACTGGAATTTGGTCTTAGGTGTCCTCTGAGAAAAATACATCAATTCAAAAACATAAAATTAGAAAGGAAAAGAGGGGTGATTAAATTCTGCTTAAAACCCTCTGCTGTAAAACCTCTTGAAATTTCTAGACGTTTACAGATCTTTTCATGAGAGAATTTCTGAAGGGTAGAAAATAAGGTATGGTTAAAAGTAGGTAAACAAGATTAGCAACTAAATTCCAGGAGCTATGGTGGATGGGGTTATCTGCCAGTCTCCCTTCCTCTTTCATTCAAATCTGATTGATTAAAATAATTTAATTCTTACATTACTGTTAAACAATTTTAAAAACAATTATTTTTCAAATGAGACACAATGAAGACAAAAAACACAAATAGAAGTTACTGTAGTCCAACTTGATCAAATAATAACCAAGGGACAAAGTTGCCCTGGTTAGCCTTTCAGTACAGTTATTATATTAATTTTTAATAACATTGTTTGTATTAATAACAAATGAATATGGTCTCTATGTAAAAATTCATTTATATGTTATATTGTTTAATTTTTTATTTGATTTTTTTTTTTTAAAGAATTAATGCTGCCAGTTCTTGACTTGTTGCGATTAGCGATCAGAAACAGTTCCTTCCATAGTCACGTATTCACCAATGAAGAAATTACAGATACAATTAGGTCAACACTAGCCATTAATTTACTTAATGAATTAAATCCAGTAAATCAACTAGTGGCTTTAAAAGTCAACTGTAATATGTTCATGTATGCCCCAGGAAAAAGAATAATATCCGAAGAATTTTCTAACATCATCACTTCTCTAGGTTGCATGAAATTTCCTGCTAATTTCTCAGCCTCATTGCAAGTAAGTTATATTACTATGCAAGTATTTACTGTATATTTTATACTTTTAAATTTGTATTACTGCTATTTCATAAGTTTATTTGGTTTTTGTGCCTTGTGAATCTGGGGAAAGGTTGAGAATAGTTATAGTCAGACCTCCATACAATGAAATTAATGGAAAAAGAGTTTTAGACACAAAGTTTGTAGAAATTTGGTTACTACAATTTTTTTTTTTTTTAGAGAAATAATGAGTGGTCCTCAAAGAGGAAGATTTTTAGCCTATACCAATTTCATCCATTGCAGAATTGCTTCATCTACGTCTTCATAATTACAACCTTTAGATAATTTTTTGAAAAAAAAAATCTCCACTTGTTGCGTATAGTTTAAATTTTGAATCCCGGTTTTCAAACTTGTACACACTAAACCTCAAAGCCATTTTGTGTTCTTCATTCTTTTATCTTCGTCTTTATATAGATTAGGTAATTTTTCCTAAAAGTGATGATTTTCTTTTATATATTTGTATGGTGAGTAAATGACATATTATAAACGTCCGAAACGAATTCTAAACTGAGACTTAAGAGGAACCTCCATACTGTGAAAAGATGATTCCCATTCCACTTAAACTAATAGAGGTAGAATAAGCAAAATTGCTAGAGTTCTAGATCAAGAAACGCTTAAATATGGTTCTAAGAAAATATAAGAATGCAAAAACACTGCTAGTATTAATTCACAGAAAGTTTGTTGGTCGGCTCTTCTTCTTTCTATGAATTTTGTTCTTTGTAGAGAAATTATTTTCGTTGTATAGAGATAATTAGGGTCCATAGGCAAAACCAAGGACCCTTATATTTTCCTGCGTGTGTCTGTCCGTCCGTCCTCTCGCGTGCTCTCACGGCTACACCTTTCGTCCGATCACTTTGAAATTTGGCATGTATGTGTCTTGTACCTACCCACATATTTTAAAAATATAGTGACTTAAAAAAAATATTTTTCAAACAAATTAGGGTAAAAAAACTTAAGGGTTAAAATGTTTTACAACGTGAGGGGTATCATATGAAAGGGTACGTCGAGCTGATTACAAAAATATATAATTCTTTGGATATAACTTTGATAGGGCGAGCGTAGGCAAGTTTGAAGTGGGTGTGAAACGTGTCCCCCCCCCCTCTATCTCGCTTATGTGAAGTGCAAAAAATCTGAAATAATTCCTGAACATTCTTCGACCAAAAGTAAAGATACCACTTTTTGGAAATTTCAAATAAAATATTATTTTATTTTTTATTGACAAAATACGTTTTTTTATAATTATGGTCTTTTCGATGTATTTATATGGTTGTAGTCCGGTTCAGTGGCAAAAAAATACTTTATCAGAGTGTGTTTAGAGAATATCACACCCTTAGAATGGTTCAAAGTAAGCTTTTTAGCATTTTAAATAAAACACTGTTTATACAATTTACAGTTAAACACTATATAGTGTGGCCTACGGACCCTCGCTGTGTGCTGACTAGCACACACTTGACTTGTTTATTTTATATAGTGAATTCGTGGGACATAAATGAAATTTGTTATATAGAGATTTCCGTTGTATAGAAGTTCGTTATAAGGAGGTCCAACTTTAGTTTCTTGTTTTTCATTATTTAAGTTCATTCTATTACTTACTATTAGAATCCAATGCCTATTAGTAGTAGCTATTGATAATATTTAAAGTCTCTGCCTTTAGTAGGTGTGTGAGAAATACTTTTATTTATAATTTACTATACCAAACATGAATATGAAGAGATACTTATCCAAAATATTTGTATATTTTTTCTTTTTTTTTTCAAGCTAGTATGTATATATCATAATTTCTTTTTTTTAGTTTGATTAAAATATTCTATTTTATTTTTTAGGTTGCTGCTAGTTCATTATTGCTCAATTTAACTGTCATATCAGAGACTGACCCCACAAAGAGAATCCAGTGCCTTAATTGTGCGACAACGTTACTGCCACGGTTCACTGACAAAGAAGCACTTTATAGATCATTCATTGCAGTTGGCAATTTAATATCATTTGAAGGCAGTTTCTTTATTCCTACATCTTTATTAACCACTCTGAAAACATTGTATTCCGAAGGCACTATTAAAGGATCTCAAGCTTACGAGTGTCTATGTGATTTGATGAAGTGTTTTCAAGGTTTGTTATACAATCTGATTTTATATTATTACTAGAGGTCGACCAAGAAGTCATGGAAATGTGAGGAGTGCGCTAGTGTCGTCATGTACAGTCAGTTTTTGATATAATAGACCACAGTCAAAAAACACAGTGTTGTTCTTTGGTTATTAATCATTTTATTTTTAATAACTTCTAATTGTTTTGCTACAGGCAACACTGAACCTGATAAGAAATCACTAATAATATACGATAATATCTTAATATTATTATTTATTGATTATTCATAATAATATTCTTTAAATCTAAATCGATTTTATTCTTTCTAATTTCTATTTTTTTCTTCCTCTTTATTTCTGAGTTTGATTTGTATTTAGGACAGTTGTGACTATAATTCGTATTGTATAAAAACAAACAAAACAGGAAACCTAACAGATTGGAAACCTTCTTGTTGTTGATATTCGTGAGATTTGACGTAACTGCGCATGTCATAGAAACTAGAAATGGGTATTGTCTTAGCACCCGACTGTACTGACTTCGGCACTACTCGGAAGTTCCGATTTTAAACGAAGTTAAGCTTTCCGTTTCTCCCGTGTTCATGACTTCTTGGTCGACCTCTAGCTGGATTTTCATGCTTCCCTAAGGAACGAAGGTGTTATTTTTAATTTAGTTTAATTTAGTTTTTTTTTTTTTTTAATTTGATGTGTTTTTAAACTACAGTCAAGAAACATTAAAAAAAAATATTTTACTTAGTGAGTTTTGGTAATCGATTCCGACTAAAAAAAGTTAACTGGAAAAGTTAATGGAGAAATTTAACTTTCCGGGAAAATTAATGTTTTTTTTTATTTCTTCTTATCTCCTTGAAACGCTCAAATAAAACCATTGGATATGAGCATCTATTAATAAAATATATTTTTAATTCAACCTAAGAATATGAATCAAATTATAATAATTATAATTTGATTTAAATTAAAATTTAAACTTTCCGTAGTATGAAAACTACCAAAAAAACTTAAGATTGTATTCCTAAGAATATGTTGAGTTTCTGGGGGGACGAGGGTAATTGCAAGAAGACAAAATGGATATACATTTGGGAATCCTTTAGGGACATCTAAATATTTTCAAACAAATAAAAATGTAATAATGAATTTGAATGAAATTAGTGAGGTAACGTTTTAATAAAAAAACATAGTTTATAGTAGAAACTATTGTTTATAGTATGTATTTATAGTAGAAACAACATAGTTTAACCAACTAGTTTTGTAGAAAAATTGTTTACATCATAAGGGTATATACTGTTGGTAATTAACTACTAAACTAAACTTACAATCTTAACATAATGAAGGGTATATTGTAGGAACTAAACTTACAATCTTAACATAATGAAGGGTATATTGTAGGAACTAAACTTACAATCTTAACATAATGAAGGGTATATTGTAGGAACTAAACTTACAATCTTAACATAATGAAGGGTATATTGTAGGAACTAAACTTACAATCTTAACATAATGAAGGGTATATTGTAGGAACTAAACTTACAATCTTAACATAATGAAGGGTATATTGTAGGAACTAAACTTACAATCTTAACATAATGAAGGGTATATTGTAGGAACTAAACTTACAATCTTAACATAATGAAGGGTATATTGTAGGAACTAAACTTACAATCTTAACATAATGAAGGGTATATTGTAGGAACTAAATTTACAATCTTAACATAATGAAGGGCATATTGTAGGAACTAAACTTACAATCTTAACATAATGAAGGGTATATTGTAGGAACTAAATTTAAGAGGAAATGGAAAAGGATTCAAAGTGAGGGACAGGGAGGAGTTGAGAGAATTAAAAACTTCCCTTTACATGGTACGGATCCCCCCATGTTTCATTAATTTATCTCAAACCGTTAAAAAGTTAAGAGGTAAGGGGGGAGGGGGGGGGGGGGGGGGTGACTTTTGGACCACCCTGTATATTGCATTCTAAGAAGATGTATTTTATTTTGTGCAGACTTACCTAGATCATGTACCCGCTTGAAATTTCAAATAAGCAGCATTGTTTTATCTTTATTATTTTAACAAATCAGGGTGTCTACCAGTCGGGAAAAGTCGGGAATTCAGGAATATGCCGGGATTTTTGTGAGGTCAGGGAAAGTCGGGGATTCCGTTGTTTGGTCGGGAAAAATGACAGTAAATTTTGAAAAAATAACGTACAAACGGGCCTCCGTAAGAACAAATATATTATGTTTTTTTTATGGTTTATTCTTAAAAATGTTATCTTGTTTCAATGAAAAGAATAAAAAAAAAAATTATTTATGTATGTTGGCATTTTTTTTTTTTTTTTTTTTTTTTTTTTTTTTTTTTTTTTTTTTTGTAGAAATAATTATTTAAAATCTGGGATGATCAAGGTGAATCCTTTTTAAATAGTTATCTTATCTAATCTGGCCTTCAGCTGTACTAGATAAGATAAGGGAAGTCCGTTGCTAAACTTTTAGTTATATCTACTCCCCTCTCTATTAATGCCTTTGCTATATCTATTTCTCTTACTCACTTAAACTCTTCCTCCCTTCTTTGCCTTTTTTCTTATTTTCTACCCCTCCCTTAATTTCGAATCAAATAAAAATAACAGTCTCAGTTCAGTTCTGTAGAGCTTTCATGCTCATTGTTTCCAACTTTAAAAACAAATTTTTTCAAACAACAAATTCAGTTTTTTGCTAATATCCCGCTTCCTATGGCTCGGACACGAATCAAGGTGGTTATCCAAATTAATGATAACAAAATTTCACTCAAAATCAGTCTCATTCGTTTTTTATGTACAATGGATGGTTTACGGAATATAAGGCGAAGAATATTTAGTATCCGTCACCGCACCACTTTTTACGTTTTTTTTTTTTTTTTTACGAATATCTCGCTTCCTATGGCTCGTACAAAAATTAAGGTGATTATCAAAAAGAAAGATAAATAAATTTCGCACAAAAATGGTCTCATTAATTTTTTACGTACAGCGAACGGTTTTATCATAAAACCTAGCTAAAAATATTGCCTAGTGTTTGTTTTTGCACGACTTTTTACGTATTTTTGTGAATATCTTGCTTCCTCTGGCTCGGAGACCAATTGAAGATCAGATCAAAATAGAAGAATATAAGATTTCCCACAGTAACATTATGTTCATTTTTTACACACAATGAACCGTTTGGAGAATATAGAGATCCGAAGTTTCCACACAAGGTGTAATATAACGCCCGATAACTTAGGCTTTTTTCCCCGAGGCAGCTCCACTGTGTGAACAGTTATTCTACAAGTGACATATCAAGTTTGTTTGGACTTAGTTTGAAAATATTCGTGCTCCCAGTTTTTAATTTTTTGCAAAGGTAATTGTTATGGTGACAATCGCAATAGTGAAACATTATTTTATGTGTAACGAACATCTCGGCAGTGGTCCTACCGTGGAGGATTGCATTGCGATTGTCACCATTGCAATTACCTTTGTAAAATATTAAAACACTGGGAGCACAAATATTTTCAAACTACGTCCAAACAAACTAGAAATGGCACTCGTAGAGTAAGGGTTCACACAGTGTAGCTGCCTACGGGAAAAGCCAAAGTTAGCAAAAGCAAGAGTCGTTTCGCCTTGTACGAAAAAAGTGGTTCGTTGTTTGTAAAAATGAACATAATATTTCCTTTGTGGAATTATGTAATCTTCAATTTTGATCTGGTCCTCAGTTGGTCTCCGAGCTGCAGAGGAAGTGAGATTTTCGCAAAAATACGTAAAAAAAAAAATCGTGCAAAAACTGGAGGAAGCGAGACATGTATTCGCAAGAATACGGAAAAAGTCGTGCAAAAACAAACAGTAGGCAATATAGTAAGCTAGATTTTATTCTAAACCGTTCGTTGTACGTAAAAAAATGTGGAAAATTTTGTTACCTGGATATTAGCAAAAACCCGAATTTGTTTACCTTTGCCCTTGAATATCTATTAACGTGACCATGATCTCGTTGCCTATTTTCAATATGTTTTTCAGAACGTCAAAATGAAGCGATAAAAAAAAACATATTATGCTCTGATTTTTTTGGAACAGAAAACCTAAAATGACTGGACTATTACCTTCATAATGTGAAACAATTTGTCAATACATATATTTTGAGTTAAAGTAAAATAAATGTAGAATTTTTTTGTACAATTAATTTCTAAAACTCGCATTACTACAGTAGATATATTTTTTCGGTTTGTTTACGAAATACGAAAGGAAAAATCAGTCTGAAACTACTCAGACAAACTATACGAGTTCATAATTACTTAGCCCAGTGTTTTTCATTTATCATTTCATCAAAATTTATCATAAAAATAACTTTTCCTCTACGGGGAATCGAACCCGGGCCCTCTCAGTCCGCGTTTAAAGCTACAGTAGAGTCTCGCTAATCCGGGTTTAACGGGACCGAACCCAGTCCGGATTACCGAAAGTCCGGATTAAACGGAATGTGCCTGTAGAACAAGCTTTAGTAGAGTAAAACAATAAAAATCGAGGTTTTTATCGTAAAAATTACTTCTACTAGTCTCCAAAACATGATTTACAACGTAGGTGTCCAGTATTTAAGTTAAGAGCTGTTCTGTCACCAATCATGTCAAATATGAAATGAATTAAAATAAAATGACAATCTATTACGCAGGTGGCAGGTATAGAAGGGACTTCCTGAGAAACAGGCTGAGTTCTGATATGAAATTCTAGGAGCGATAATAATTTCACAAAAAGTTGAGAAATTAGACATTGTTGGCTTGGCAAAATTTCATGGAACTGGGTTGAGCCGCCGCTAAATGTTTCTTAAAACCCTTCCCTATCTCAGTCACATATAATTGTACTTCCTGGAATACACTTCCTTTATATCTTCCACCCTACATTTCTATGGAACCGAAACAGATTTATCGATGTTCTTACTTATTCTTAAATCTGTTAATTTTTAACAAAATACCGGGTATTCCTCATGTTAGACTGTTTGAATATACACCTATAAACTATACTAGGAACAATTTTATACATTTTAATAGATAATAAAAGCAGAAACTACGATTATCTTAACAATTAATAAATCTTAACAGGCCCTGGTTCCAATTTGTACATAGTGTTTGGCCCGTCCGGATTATACGGATGTCCGGACTAGCGGGGTCCGGATAAACGAGACTCTACTGTATTTTCTTAGGAACTAATTTTTTTTTTTTTTTCGGAAAAACGGCTTATATGGTTAGATTCGTATTTAAATGGACTACATTTTTGAATTTTTTAATCAAAATCGTCGAAACCGTTTTCGAGAAATTGTTTTTTTCAGAGTTTTTGGAGGGTAGCGCCCCCAAAATTGGAGCAAAAATTCATTTCTCGATTTTGCCTCGGGATATGATTTTTCTGAACATGTTTGCTTAATTCCGTCAAAATTGGCCTAGGCTCCATTCGGCTCCAGGCGTCTTGTACAGAAGACAGATAGATATTTTTAAAAAAAACTTTTTTGGACTCAGGGGACCTCAAATCGTGTATATCCATCAAAATCGAATTTTGCGCCATCACAAAACTTTCTCTTTATTATGAGAAAGTAAAAAGGAAGAAAACACAAAGATTTTGAAAGAAGTAAGGTAGAAAAATCGTATAATAGAAATGTATTCCTCTCAAAATAATTGTTATCTACTCACGGCAGCAAACTGAAGCATTGTTGTACTGTTTTCAATCTGCAAAATGTGTTTTTTCTTGATTCTTTTGTAACATGTCAAACAAACACTCAGCAAAATAATAATGTGCCAGCAAAATATCAAAGTGTCAGCAAAATAACAAACATGTTGTAACATTTTAAGAAAATTTTACTACAAATAGGTTACTATATCGCAGGTTATAAACACTCCCATATTGTTCATTTTTATATATTTAAGCGTAATATTATGCTTAATATTTATATCTTTTTTGAAAAAAACTTAAATAATTATTATAGTAGTAAAACAAATTTTATTATTTCACAGTGATTATTTTTAAAAAATCGCTAAAAATTAAGATAAAAAACAGCTGTTAAAAGTGGCAACACTGAATTCGTTTTGCTTTATTTGTTTTATTTTCTTGATGACTCAAACTTTCGTTTTTTTTAAAAACTTTAATTTCTTTAAATCTTTTATAATATATTAAAATGGGAATTTAATAATAATTAGTGTAATTTTTCTGCCGTTAGTAGATAAAATATTGTATGTAACTATGCAGCAAAAGAAACATTCCTGACTCGTATAAAGATTACCTGCTTTGGCTACACCTTAGCAGGTAATTAACATTTTCCTGCCTCGGCTTCGCCTCGTCAGTCAACATGTAATTTTGAGTAAAATAGTAAATTCCCTGCTTCGGCTTCGCCTCTGCAGTAAATTTGTTTTAGCCTGTCCTCGCCTTCGGCTCGGAACTAAAACATAAAAAACTTGTCAGCAAAATTCTATTTTGCTGCCTAGTTACATAAATAACTATTTTTTTTTTTTTTTTTTTTTACAAT
The DNA here is from genome assembly GCA_951217055.1 of Gerris lacustris. Classification (NCBI taxonomy): domain Eukaryota; kingdom Metazoa; phylum Arthropoda; class Insecta; order Hemiptera; family Gerridae; genus Gerris; species Gerris lacustris. The sequence goes on from OX578285.1 coordinate 56,079,871, forward strand.
TTCGTTTTCCCTCATATTTTATTGTAGAGAGTAAAGAGTGTAATTGGGATATGAATATCAAGGAGCAGTTTTTACTTTCTCATATACGTATACTACGTATAAAATTTATGCATATGATTTTGAATTCTATTTTGAGATTTTGATGGATGGAAGTACAATTCGTATTTAAATGTACTACATTTGAGAATTTTTTTATCAAAATAGTCAGAACATTTTATCAACACAGGAGAACGAGGATTCTCCTGCGTAGCTTAGTTGGTAAGAGCATCTGTACTGGAAATACAGGAGACCCGTGGTTCAAATCCCGGCGCTGGAGTGTATTTTTCACTGTCTGTTTCCCGTAGTAAATAATAATTATAATTTTATTTTTATTTTATACTTTGTTTTCTTGCTCTGATAATGCTAACAAATTTAGCAAAACATCAGCTTAAACTTTCTCACTTTGTTTTATTTGACAGCATCTCGCTAACATACCCTCTCGTTTATACTTGAACTGTCACAAACCTTCTTCATTATATGTTAAGATTGTTTATTGTAGTCTTTAACCTATAGTATATATCCTGATGATGTAAATAAATTTTACAAACTAGTTTTGTTAAACTAGTTTGTTTTTACTAAACAGACCTCACTAATTTCATTCTAATTTAAAAATGTAACAAACCTATTAAATTAAAAATAACAAGTTTTTAGTGAGGCACAAGAATCCAGTTAGTAGATTCCTTTTTAGCATTATTAAAGTATTGCCAAATAAATTTAATAATTTATATAAACATAGCTTTGTTAAAGTGACAAAGTTCTTGTTTTATGCTACTATTCTATACTGTTAATATAATTAAGCTAATACTATTTTTATTTTTTTATGTGTGTATTATTTTTAACCCATTGAACACGTTTGGATCCACTGTGGTTCCATGCTGTGCTAAGGGTGCTGGCAGTTGGATCTATTGTGGTTCCATGTCGTACTAAGGCTGCTGGCAGTTGGATCCACTGTGGTTCCATGCCGTGCTAAGGCTGCTGGCAGTTGGATCCACTGTGGTTCCATGCCGTGCTAAGGCTGCTGGCAGTTGGATCCACTGTGGTTCCATGCCGTGCTAAGGCTGCTGGCAGTTGGATCCACTGTGGTTCCATGCCGTGCTAAGGCTGCTGGCAGTTGGATCCACTGTGGTTCCATGCCGTGCTAAGGCTGCTGGCAGTTGGATCCACTGTGGTTCCATGCCGTGCTAAGGCTGCTGGCAGTTGGATCCACTGTGGTTCCATGCCGTACTAAGGCTGCTGGCAGTTGGATCCACTGTGGTTCCATGCCGTGCTAAGGCTGCTGGCAGTTGGATCCCTTGTAGATCCCAGCACACCCTTCTGGCACTCCGCCACTCTTTTCCTCGTGTCTCGGGCAGAACCCTCTTACAAAGGTCCGCCACGCACGCAGGCGTTTGTGTCCACAGAGGATCCTAACATCAAATTTTTAGTGAAGATTAACTTTTAAACCGTGTAATCTCAATTGATGTAATTAAAACCCACCACACCCGTTCGTTTCTGAATTGTTAAAGCATAAACTTATACTGGGGGGGGGGGGGGGGGGTGATCAATCCTGGTCCCTTATAACTCAATTATACAAGCTTTTAGTTTATATTATGAGAAATGGTTTGTAAAAGCACTGCAAGTTGTCCTATCTAGAGAAATTCTGACCTAGATTCTCCTGCCATTTTTATGGAGGAAAAACACTGTCAAGTGTTCATCACACACGATGAAATATATGCAGAAGAGTGAAGCAGATCATGTCTCACTTATTGTACCTTCCCTATTGATTGAACCAATGAGAGATGAGCAAGAGGTTGTGACTTCATATTGTACCTTCCCTATTGATTGAACCAATGAGAGATGGGCAAGAGGTTGTGACTTCATATTGTACCTTCCCTATTGATTGAACCAATGAGAGATGGGCAAGAGGTTGTGACTTCATATTGTACCTTCCCTGTTGATTGAACCAATGAGAGATGTGCAAGAGGTTGTGACTTCATATTGTACCTTCCCTATTGATTGAACCAATGAGAGATGGGCAAGAGGTTGTGACTTCATATTGTACCTTCCCTATTGATTGAACCAATGAGAGATGGGCAAGAGGTTGTGACTTCATATTGTACCTTTCCTATTGATTGAACCAATGAGAGATGGGCAAGAGGTTGTGACTTCATATTGTACCTTCCCTATTGATTGAACCAATGAGAGATGGGCAAGAGGTTGTGACTTCATATTGTACCTTCCCTGTTGATTGAACCAATGAGAGATGTGCAAGAGGTTGTGACTTCATATTGTACCTTCCCTATTGATTGAACCAATGAGAGATGGGCAAGAGGTTGTGACTTCATATTGTACCTTCCCTATTGATTGAACCAATGAGAGATGGGCAAGAGGTTGTGACTTCATATTGTACCTTCCCTATTGATTGAACCAATGAGAGATGGGCAAGAGGTTGTCACTTCATATTGTACCTTCCCTATTGATTGAACCAATGAGAGATGGGGAAGAGGTTGTGACTTCATATTGTACCTTCCCTATTGATTGAACCAATGAGAGATGGGCAAGAGGTTGTGACTTCATATTGTACCTTCCCTGTTGATTGAACCAATGAGAGATGTGCAAGAGGTTGTGACTTCATATTGTACCTTCCCTGTTGATTGAACCAATGAGAGATGTGCAAGAGGTTGTGACTTCATATTGTACCTTCCCTATTGATTGAACCAATGAGAGATGGGCAAGAGGTTGTGACTTCATATTGTACCTTCCCTATTGATTGAACCAATGAGAGATGGGCAAGAGGTTGTGACTTCATATTGTACCTTCCCTATTGATTGAACCAATGAGAGATGGGCAAGAGGTTGTGACTTCATATTGTACCTTCCCTATTGATTGAACCAATGAGAGATGGGCAAGAGGTTGTGACTTCATATTGTACCTTCCCTATTGATTGAACCAATGAGAGATGGGCAAGAGGTTGTGACTTCATATTGTACCTTCCCTATTGATTGAACCAATGAGAGATGGGCAAGAGGTTGTGACTTCATATTGTACCTTCCCTGTTGATTGAACCAATGAGAGATGTGCAAGAGGTTGTGACTTCATATTGTACCTTCCTATTGATTGAACCAATGAGAGATGGGCAAGAGGTTGTGACTTCATATTGTACCTTCCCTATTGATTGAACCAATGAGAGATGGGCAAGAGGTTGTGACTTCATATTGTACCTTTCCTATTGATTGAACCAATGAGAGATGGGCAAGAGGTTGTGACTTCATATTGTACCTTCCCTATTGATTGAACCAATGAGAGATGGGCAAGAGGTTGTGACTTCATATTGTACCTTCCCTGTTGATTGAACCAATGAGAGATGTGCAAGAGGTTGTGACTTCATATTGTACCTTCCCTATTGATTGAACCAATGAGAGATGGGCAAGAGGTTGTGACTTCATATTGTACCTTCCCTATTGATTGAACCAATGAGAGATGGGCAAGAGGTTGTGACTTCATATTGTACCTTCCCTATTGATTGAACCAATGAGAGATGGGCAAGAGGTTGTCACTTCATATTGTACCTTCCCTATTGATTGAACCAATGAGAGATGGGGAAGAGGTTGTGACTTCCAATGGAAAAATGAAAGCAAAGAATAACTTAACAACACTTTTATTCATCTGTTATTATTTATTTTTAAAATGTATGATAATATTTTATTAAAATTCAACTGACACATACTGATCTATTTGAATAATAATAATTTCAATTTTTCATGTTTCAGACGATATAGAGGATAAATAAACTTCATCAGATGGACTGATTATGTTTTGTTAATTATTTGTAAGCAAAAAAACTACCATTTTCGTAAAAAAAAAAACTTTCTTTCTCAATATTGCTGTTACTGAAGTTAAGTTTGTATGTTTGGATGTACTATTCTTTTTTTTCACCTTTCTTACTATATATGTGTATTTATTTTTCTATTAATTATTTTCATATTGGAACTTCTTTATTTATCTCAGGAAAAAGTGTTTATCTGGGTTATATATAAAAGGAGGAATAAATAAGAAAAAAAAAAAATTATATATATTTATTTTTTTGTGATGTAGACGTTGAATTAGTTCTGAAATAATAAAAAATGTCTATGAATAACTAAGCTCTTTGTATATTTTTACCGGAGTACTAAGTTTATGTGTATTTGAGTATTCTAAAAACTGTCCTATATGTGTTCTTATTTATTTATAAGATTTTTTTTTTTTTTTTTTTTTAAAAATAGTGTACATCATTAAATGAATGTACCTGAACCCAAAGCAATATGTATTTTTGTGTTCACTTAATTTAAACAGTATTTTGCATTCATTCTTCTGGTTTTACTTTTTTTATGTCGAATTATTTAAAATATTTTTATTTCCAAATACTTTTTTTATTCTCACTTAAAAGATTCTCTTATTTTTTGTGTCCCATGTTTAGTAGTTTTTTTTATTTCAATTAATATTAATAATATCATATATACTATACTATTATTGAACAATTGATTAAAAAAAAATAATAATAAGAGTTACAAAAGTTTAAGATTTACTCTGTGTAACAATATTTTTGATTCTTTACATGATTATAAATCTATATGTTGAAAGACAAGTCGAATTTAAGCAGTGCTCTGTGCTGAGGTCATTATTCGGGCTTATTTAAGCATAAGCTGCACTGGTTGTTTCGATTTTACTTTATCATTAAGAAATGTGTGTTATTAGAGTTTTACTGTTACTGATGTGGTATAGAATATCCCCTAATTTTCTCAATTGTGTTTGTCAGATATTTATAAATTATTTTTAAAATAATCCTGCTCGTGATAAATAATAATAATGAGTTAAAATTTTTAAAAAAGGGATAAAGAGTAAAATAATATGTTGCAGAATATTGTTAACATGGAAAAGTTTAACAACAATAAATTGGAAAGTGTTATACTGAGAGCAGAGAAGTTACATGGAGATCAGACTTGTTGTATTAGTTTATTAAGATATATTTGGTGTTTTTATGTTTAATTCAATATACTCTATGTGTTTTCGTAATAATTATAAATTGAAAGAAATATTATACTGCAGAGTATTGTTATCATTGTGGGAAAATATCTCCTATGAGTAAAAATTGAAATTCTATGGAGAGGCAAAAGAAAGTTTCAATGTTGATGAATACCTCACCTGGGAGGTACTCAAAATATTTTATTTTTTGGTTTTATTTATCACATTGGAGATTTTGTCATCAAAGGGGGGGGGACTTTTTTGTTTGATAAGAATCATCCAAATCTTAATTTTCCCCAAAATTTACACATAGGATGTATTTTCCCACAAACTACGATAAGCAAGTTTACCTGACACTACTCGCGTCTCTATTTAAAACATGGTTATACTCACATGTGAGTATTTTGCTCATGTCAACATTTTGAGTTAATAGTATCAATATTGATATTACAGTAGAACCTCGATTAACCGTCAGGCACGGGACCAGAGCCTTGACGGATAATTTAAAAGACGGTTAAGCGAAAAAGGGGGATATTTTTAATTTATTAAAAAACGAATTGTTATTTTATTAACAAATAGATGTTTATTTTAATAAATAATAAATTTACATACTTTTTTGATGGAAGAAGTCTGTTAATTTTTTTGTTTTAACATACTTTGAGCTTTTTTGGCTGCCGAAAGTATGGGAAGTATGGGAGTGCCGAGTCGAAGGTCAAAGAAAGTGGGGTGCGCAATGGCGTGTGGCCTGACGGTTAAGCGAGAAAGACGGTAAATCGGGAGACGGATAATCGAGGTTCTACTGTACTATGAAGGAAAAAAAACTAATTTATTCCTTTTTCCAAAGTTATAATATGTAAAAGGTAAATAATAAAGTAAAATATTGTATTAATATGATGCAGAAAAAATTGAAAGTGTAATTCAGTGGCCTGCCTAGTAAATATTCTACATGCTACCGACTACTTCCATAAAACTGATATTTTTATAAATTTTTATAAATGTTAAGTTTATAACATTTATTTAATTATACCAATTAATATAATATGTAGGTATCTGTTTTTAAATGAGAAATTATAATGGCACAATTTTACCGAGGCAAGATTAAAAACATCATTTTATGTTCAATCAAAAGTAAAAAAATCAGCTAGATAAGGGGTCAATCGTCTCAGACCCCTATTCATATACCTATATTATATATAGTTTAAGACAAACAAAAATAATATGAGCAAAATACTCATAGCAAGAGTGACGCCGGTTTAACAAAGAAAATATCAACAGCATTTAATTAATGGTTTCAATATTCCCTAACATCTAAATTGTGTCTATCTGGGAATTTATTTAATATCATTTTTAAATATCTTCCTCTTTATGATGATTAGTAATAATAAAATAAATCAAATCGACAGCGTTTAGTAGTAGTGTCAGAGTAAAAAGCAAAGTTGGATTGAGACCAGACTAGTTGTATCAGTTTATTAAATAATCTATTATTAATTCAATATACTCTATTTGTTATGTGTACTCATAAAAAACAAGAATAATAAATAAAAAAAAGTTTATATACTACAAATATTGTTATAAGTAAGTTTAACATGAAAAAAAAAACAGCAGCATTTGAAAAATGGTTTCAGGATGGTTTGAATATTCCCTAACCTTCTGAATTGTGTCTACTGAGAGAACTTTATTAATATAATTTTTAATAGTCCTACTCTTCGTGTTATATAAAGACAAATAATAAAGAGTCAAATATTATGCTGCAAAAATATTGTTATCAAAGGCAAGTTTCACAAGAAATACTAAAGCACTTGGCAATATTATGTGCGTGGTAAACTGAGAACCTAAACTTTATTAAAATATATTTGTCGTTTTTATTTTTAATTTAATAAACTCTATGTGTTGTGTACTCGTAAAAATTATAAATTGAAAATGTAGTAGTTTATATACTACTGGAAACAAAATTATTCATTCAGACTAATTGTGGTAAAAATACATTTACCTTGACTTCATCAGTATTATGTTATTTATTAATTTAACCTGATTTGTACCCTTTCTTCCTGGTGTGGAATAGAGCCTTAACAGCAATTCTCACTCTTATGAAGTTAATCGTAGCAGGTAAAGGGGAGCCTGGGTTGCCTGTAGGGGAGAGTGGTTGGCTTTGAATCAATTAGATTAAGCAAAATCGGGTGTGGATGTGTTACTACTGACTACACAGCTCTGGGTTCAATTCCCAAACCGGACCACCTGCTCAATGTTCATCCAGCATTGTTTAAACAAATAGGGAACTTCTTGAAAGAGTTTGCACCATCAAGTTTCGACCTTGAAAATCATGGTTGACACTCTCGATTTGTTTGAAAAAGAATTGAGATGTGACCCATGGTTTACCCAACAATACTTAACATACATATATGTGAAGAGTTTAGTCTTACTACCTGGGTTTGTTCAGAATAGAATTTTATAATCAAATTAGGGAGCAGAGCTTCCAAATTTGGAGCTAGAATTAATTTCTCGATTTCATCTTAAGGTATGATTTTTCTGAACATTATGCCAAAATTGTCTAAATCGGCACAGTAGTTTAGGCTCCATGTATCTGCACAGACATTTTTTTTTTTTTTAAAAAAAAACACTTTTTTTGGATTAGGGGACCTCAAAACTTGTTCATCAAAATCGAAGTTTCGCCCCTTCACAATACTTTCTCCTTATATGAGAAATTAAAAATGCTAATACCTACTTTTTTTTAACCAAATGTTTCAGCGAACCAGATTGTTCAGCTAAACAGATGAAACACATAAATAAATAATAATAAATAAATAAACCTTTATTTGTAGAGACTATACAGAATATAGTATTACATGAGTCAAGTATACAAAAGAATTACATTAATAAATACGCACAGAGAACTAATGCCAAATTGCCATGATAAAGTTTGATTTAAAATAAAAACTACAAACTCATATCACATTTATAAATAAATTAAAACTTATAACTACCTACAAACTAATATCACAAGACTTACATGCCAGACTTAAAACTAAAATGTTATCTACTCGGATATTCGATAACATTATAAGTACTTAAATCTAACATCACATGTATTCCTATGATCCAATTTGTTGGGACAACACAAACATATAAATAAATAATTGTACTATCTAAATAAATTAAAATATTCCTCTATACTATAAATAGGGTTATTAACAAGAAATTCCTTGATGATTCTGCAGAAATCCTCGTATTTCAGCTTTTTCACAGAATCCTCTAACCTATTAAATAATAATAGTCCCAGATTTTGGTGACCAGTTCTAGACTTATTCAGTCTGTGTTTAGTAAGCAGCAAGTCAGTCTTATTTCTGGTATTATAACAATGCTGGTCCTCCAAAGTAGCAAAGTCCTTTATATTTAATTTGATAAACTTCAAGCAATTGTATATATATAGATTATAAAAAGTGAGTATGCTGAGTTTTTTAAACAAAGGTTTACAGTGAGCATCCATTGCATCTCCTGAAAAGATTCTTATGACTTTCTTTTGTTTTAAGAAAAGTTCAGTGAACTTTGTTCAAGAAAAGTTCACACAGAACAGATGATGATGATGATTGTTTATAATAAATAAACTGGCTAATATTTTATGATTATTATGCATTTATGTAAATATATAAGTTAAGGTTTGTCAATACAGTATGATTATCTTTTTCCATAATTATCTTTTATCTATTATTTACATTCAGAAGACGAAGTAAATACTTATAAATATATCTATATTAATTTATTTTATTTCTTTTCTAATTTAATCTATTTTATTTATCTATAATTATTAGAGCTATTGGGAAGGGCATGGCTGAGAGGTTAGTTGTTCTCACAATGAAGCCAGTCAAGCTAAGGTTGCAGTTCAGCTTGAATGATAATACGCCATCACATGTTCTGATTCACCTCTAGGCCCCACACCAAGTGGCACACACCTCTGCCGAACTGGAGTGTGAATGGGCTAATGGTGTTTATCAGAAAAGCTTTATTGTTATGATAATTAGAACAGATAATCAGATGTGTTCATTTTTCCTGTATTTACCTGTAATAGTTGATGTTTAATGGCACATAATAAGAAAATGACATATTAGGAACCTAGAAGGATCATCTTATTATCCAGGAACTTGTTACTTATCATACATCAATTTGACCTACATACTTAAAATTGATTTTTTTTTTTTAGAAGATAATTCTATATACAGGCTTGGCCAAAAAACACCGCACTTTTTTCAACACTTACAGCTCAGCTTCTGTAATAGATAGAGGTATGGAGTTTACGTGGTCTGAAAACTACATTCTTTTACTTCATATTTCATATCTATAACTTAACAAAATATTGGGTGAAAGCCATGCAATGACGATTTGAATTAGGGTCTTAAAGGAAGTTGTTGTCCGGGTAGTTTTGATAAAATAAATGTATTTAAAAAATGAATATTTAACAAAAATACAAAAAAAAACTAATACATATGTTATAGATTTACTTGTTGTAATAAGTCCTCCTTGTTAATTTACAACAGCCTGCAATCTCCTTCTCCTGTGGGATATGGCCCCAGCAATAGTTGATCGACACATATCATCCCAGGCACGAAGAATCCTCTTTCAAAGTTTATCAATGTCCTTTACTCTGCCTCCCATGTAATCCCATAAAACCCATAAAATTCCATAAACTCTTTGTTTTAACCAACCCCAGACAGAGAAATCAATTGGATTGGCCGACCACTCGTCTGGATGAGTGAAGTCTGAGCAATTCTCTTACAAGTATTGAATTGTTTGCAAGGAACGATGGGACAGGTAAACGTGTAATTTGGCATTTGATCTTCAATTTCAGGTAAAATTGTGCTTAAAACATCTTCAATGTTTGTTATAACACTGAGGGACTCCTCCTACTTACCTACAAAGAACCCCCACTCCAACATAAGGTTATTTATTTTACCAAAACTATAATACCAGACAATGATTACCACTCGGACAACAACTTTTTTTAAGACCCTAATTCAAACCGTCATTGCATGGCTTTCACCCAATAGTTTTTTAAGTTATAGATATGAAATTTAAAGTAGAAGAATGTAGTTTTCAGACCCCGCAAACCCCATATCTTTATCTATTACTGAAGCTGAGCTATAAGTTAACAGCTACAAAAAAGTGCGATTTTTTTGCTCACCCTGGATATAAAATCCACCGTTGACCGATCCTCATAAAAGTTGGCACATATATGTATTTTTTCATGGAGAAGGGTTATATGATTTTAAAATTTAAATTTTGGAAAACAGGGGTACAGGGTGCAGGGTACAAAATTCAAAATAGTATATACCCTTTATGATGCATGTCATTGGAAAGATCTTTAAGAGTACAGTAATTGTTGTTACGTACACTTTTGTCTTATTTTCATATAAGAGGGGGTAAATTGGAAATGCAGGGGAAAAAATGTTTTTTAATTAAAAATTAGAATCTATGTTTTTCGCATGGTCAACTATATGTTGCTCCAGAGTAGCAACTCAAAAAACTTTGTACATCTATACACCAAAGCAGAAACCACTCGCTAATAATTAGCATTAGTAGAATAAATTGTAATTTATTTTAAGTTTTACATTTAAAAAAGTGTATATAGTTCATCCGTCTATTATACCAATAAAAATGATGATATCTCATCAGTATAGTAGTAGTAGTTACCTAGTACTTCCTACTAGACGGGTAGGACGAACCACTTGTTCGAACCTCGCAATCAGGCCTACAGTGGACCCATTTTACTTTCCCGTGGTGGAGAGTTCCAGCTACTTCACACATCATACATTTGTACATTGTACCGCCGAAGCGAGTATGATGTGGTCATTAGTAAGCTATATGAGCGTGCTTCAAAGTGTGGGGGAAGAGGACCCCTCAGGAGGTCCCCTCGCCCTACTCCGATCTCGAACCATAGATACAGATCACATCTCATGACACGGATCGAACCCACTAGACATCGTGGGGGAAGAGAACCCCTCAGGGGGTGTCCCTCGCCCTACTCCATCCGCGATTCATAGATGCATTCAGTGTATCACGGCCCGGGATCGAACCCACGACCTCGAGTTGCCTCGACTCAGTGATAGCTGAGCGTTGTCTTTACGACCTCGGCCACCCTGGCTCCCTCTCATCAGTATAAGTCATCTTCCATTATTCTACAACAAATATAGATTCTAGATTACATACACTTCACCCATATTTAAATATACAGGGGTAAATAATTATACACAGGCAGGACAATGTCTGTCGGGTTTTGCTGTTTTGCTAGTATAATATAATGCAGTGCCTATACCCTCTTAACCTGCCACCTTCACCTAACTCAATGCCCTACAACAAAATGGCCAGTTAAACCAAATTTTTCTGGCAAAAACTTTTAAAAAATTTCTATTTTTATTAATTTATTGTCCCAAAAATTTGACCTAGCAATATGACAACTGTTCAATTAACTGAACCAGAGTAGTGTCGACAGATATCTTCACAAAACAGTGGTAAGTTGTAAGCATACCTTTTGTATACCAGATCAGAAAAGCCGGTGACACAGGTGTTGTACGTGGAGTCACCCCAGCTGAGCAGCCTGTTAAACCGATGACCTATTGAACCAAGACTGGATTAGCGGGCTTGTACTATACATAGCTTTTCATCTTAAAAATATAAGGTTCATATTAAGAATTTAATGAAAGTACTCATGTTAAACAAATGTCAATTTTTAAGTTTTAGGTAGTATTCTTACTATGGAAAGATTAAATTTTAATTTAAATCAAATTATAATTATCATTAACTACGGGAGACATACAGAGAAAAATAGACCCCAGCACCGGGACTTGAAACACGGGCCTGTAACGGATATAGAAAGCCCGTGGTTCAAGTCCCGGTGCTGGGGTCTATTTTTCTCTGTATGTCTCCCGTAGTTAATGATAATTATAATTTGATACAAATGTCAATTTAATATACAATTTATTACACGTATTGCCTATCATACGTCAAAATGGCTCCTACTAAGGTAATAAAGATTATTTCGCTGCAGGTGTGTTGCTAGTTATGACAAAAACTCAGATGTGTAAAGGCCATTGATAGGGGAAATCACTGCAGAGGAAAAAGCTTTAGATAAGAAAGGTAAGAGGGTGAAAACATTAGTAGGTTAGCTTTCCAGAGTTAAAATTCTGATTTAGTATTTATAGAAAAGATAAAAATTGACAGTAGTGTGAGGGATGGCAGTAAGGAGGTTTTACTATTTCTTTAGTTTGTAACCTTACCTAAATGTACCACTTATGTAAACACTCGAATTTCCTCTCAGTTTTTGTTCTTTTACCTTATTTGTTAAGGTTATCTCTCTGTAATGTTTTCCAGTATTATTATATGAAGTGGCTTTGATACCATCTGGGGCGAATTCCATCAAAAGTAGCGAAGAAAATGAAAAGTGGTCATGCTTTCGACAGGTTAATTTTTCCAGAACCAGAGAGATCTATAATAATTACTGGATTTGTAGTTAGACTAACATCAGTCCATCCTACAAAGTCGTAATAAATGTACATAAACCTTGTACTAAACATGTAATAAATCCTTGATAACTCCTTGTAATAAAGGATATGGGGGATGCCTCAAATGAGATGAAATATAGCCAAAACAGATTGAATTGAAGTTATTAATACCCTAAAGACCTGAATAAGAATAAGCATAGTGTAGATATAAAGGGTAATATACTACGAATATAAAATCTATGCAGCATGATAATTTTTAAATTCATGTCTGCCAATAGGTAGGTATTTTTAAAATTGTATTCCCTAATAGGGGTATAGTAAAAATATACGGGGTATTGAGCCCAGATGAATCTTCTGGAATGTGGAAGTTAATACTTAAGAAGCGGCTTCTCTTTAGGGTGTAAGCAATAAACATGTATTTAATTAAGATAATTCCAATTTAAACCGGGAGGAGTGGGGGGTTGCACAAGAAAAATACCTCTGCTTGAAAATTAAAATTGTTGATAATTTATGCAAGGGGGTATAGAAATAAGGGGAGGGAGAACTTTCTTTATTTTTATCTTTATTTTAACACAACGACCACCAGGATTGCATGTAGAAGCCATTGTTTCAACTGAGACCTGGACTGAAACCCCGACGGTTTACCTATATGTGTGTACTCTCCACCTGCGCAGGTATACCTGACAGGTAAAGCTTTGCAGGTTCACCAGTCCGATGTACCTCAACGTGTTTGGACGGCTGTAGACGGCTTTCACACTGCGGGTGAGTCTGAGCGAGGCGAGATTGACGCCAAATTGCCAATTAAATCTACCAGTCCGTTTACAACCGTGCGTTCGCAGTATCCATACCACCACCACCTATTTTATTGTTCGTTTTTATTGTTTTCTAAAAAAAATTAATAATAATAATAATCGTTAATTTCAACCATAATTATTGTTATCTAAAGTAATTTTACATAAATAATAATACAAAGTCAGGGCCCTCAATAAGAGTTAATCACGTCTCTTATTACAAATGTTATAGTACATTACGCGTCGAGTGTGGAAAGTAGCATTTTGCATGCGAGTGTGGAGTTTGCACCCGAGCGACAGCGAGGGTAGTAAAACCACATGAGCAGCACTAGTTGCGTACCATACTTTATCTACGATTGTTAGATTTAAATAATAAATACAAAAAAAATAAACTTGCTGTATGTAAGTTCGTATCTCTTCTCTTGATAAAGATGGCATTAATCTTTTTTTGCCGAATTAATTAATTCTGGAGGAGTATTATTCTCTACATTTTCGTCAAAGCCACTTGATTCATTCATTGTTTTTCACTAAAAACTCGATATAAACAGTTACTTTAATAAAAGAATAGCAAATTAGTTTTTTTAAATGTAAACAAACTCGCTAATCGTGCGTAAAGCTGAAGAATTCCTTTTCTTTACCGCGCTAGCGTGGTAAAGAAGAGGAATTGTTCAGAACTATGAGACGCGCATGCGCAATGAATACAAGTACGTAAAGAATCACTTTCTACGCATCTAAACAGAGTTATAATGTTTATATTTCGTATCAATCGTAGATAAAATGAGTTACATGCTTTTATATTCAATACAAATCATTCATGCATATAAATTTAATTCCAAAATAAAATTGTATATTTTTAAAAATAAATTTGTTTTTGTTTTTCATATTTTGCTTTTGTCCCTTACTGTAGTTTGATAAATTGAATGATAATTGTTTATTTATTATTGTATATTTTAAATTGATATATTTATTTATGATTAACTATTGTATTAGGTAATTAAATAATACTAAAAAAAAGTTGTTTTAAATTTTTCTTAAACAAATTTAATGATTTTATCTGTTGGATTCGAATTAGAAAATCGGTATGAAACGGAGACGTTATTAGGCTCACGATATTATCGATGAAAATTTGAAAAAAAATAAAAAAAATAAAAAAAAAAAATAAATAAAATGCAACTGTACATAATTTTTTGCAATATTCTAAACGACGAAAAACAATTCTCACTACATATTCGTGGTTTTATTAGATTTTACAATATTTCTGCATTAGTACTAATATTGAATAAAAGATAACAAAAGATCTTTTCAAATGCTGCTGCTGCAAAAAAAAAAAAAAAAAAAAAATTGTTTGTCTTAAAATATAATAGGATAGTTTTCAAGTACATAATTTAAATTTTTTCGGCTGCCCCTCAGTTCTTGCTGGTTACACGTTTTCGGACGCAGAAAACGCTTTGCAAACAAACATGTTTGATTTAACTCTCCCGGCACGGCTCATACGGACTCACTCGGCGAATGTGAATAGCTCCTCATCAGAATAGCCCCATGCTGATACATATACATGTATGTTTCAGAAGCGGAGTCGGACACGTTCGGACTTGCAGTGTGAAAGCCGCCTGATTCAACTCGCCCGGCTCGGCCCGGCCTCGTTCGGTCCGGACCTTTACCGGCGTTTAATGTGAATAGCCCTATGCTGATTCATGTGTTTGTGTCTGAAGCGGAATCAGACACGCTCGGTCGCAGTGTCAAAGCCGCCTGATTCAACTCGCCCGGCTCGGCCCGGCCTCGTTCGGTCCGGACCTTTACCGGCGTTCAATGTGAATAGCCCTATGCTGATTCATGTTATTTGTTTCTCAAGCGGAATCAGACACGCTCGGTCGCAGTGTGACAGCCGTCTTAATTGGAATAACAGAACTAAGGGTCTTTATTTAGATAAAAAAAATATGACAAGTTAATTAAATTTAAATACCCTAAAACATAATAGAAGGATATTTTTTTTTTTTTTGTTTTTTGTTTAAGATTTTATGATATTTTGTATATGAGCGTTCGGTTATATTTCTATAAAATAACCGGTGGATCATATGATTTAATATCTTTTTAAAACATTGTTTTTATGATTTAGTTTTATTCTTTCTTTTGTCTCGGTTAGTTCGGAACCACAGTGGTACCTAAATCGTGTGAATTTCGGTCGGAACTATTTCCGCCTTTTTTCTTAAAACTATAACATTTACTGATTTAGTCTTCCAGATGTGTCGAGTTAAAGGTAAATACATTTACATAATCTAATAATTCACTTTATAAAGATGGCGAGATATTAACAAATCATGTCTAACATGTATGCAACGTGAAGTTCAAAGGTAACGCTTTTCAGAAAAAAATAAGAGATTTTCTTCTATATTGTATTTATCTTTAGATTTCATTTGACCTCTTTCTAGTTTTCCGTCAAAAGTTTACTTAGGATTTGTTTTTAAATGATTTAATGTCGTCTCAGTGTAAAATTACTTTAGCAAAGTCACATTTTCAATGCTAATTGTAAAAAAGAAACCAAGTAAAAGATTTAAGTTTTATTTATCTTTTTCATTTTGAAATCATGGATTAACATAATAAATGACAATATTATTATTATAATATTATTTAGCTATTATAATTGAAAAGCTTCAAAGACAAAAAAAGCATGAACAAAATATATTTCTACAACAAATTTCGAGTCATAAATACAATACAAGAACAAATTAAAAGTACAAGTTGAATATACCCCTGAATTTTCCGCTTTTGTTTGTGCTTTTGTTTGTGCTTTTGTTGTTCTCCACTTGTATATATTCCATTCTTACAATCTAACACTTATATTATTACATGTCGTGATGTTGTGGAACGATAGTAAGTGAGTTATTTTCAGAGACTTAGGATTTTAAAAGTTTGTGTATTAGTCCAGTAATTTTAACCTTTTACCTGCCATTGTTCTATTTTTGGAACACAACTTTAATTTTTTTTAACAACTTTTACTTTAGTTTTGGAAGATTATAATTTTTTCCTCTTTTTTAACATGTTGTTGAGTGTTGTTATATTTTTTTTGTTCACATAAAGTTATTGGTACATACTTTTTTATTTTTTTTAAACGTTGGAATTTTGGGTGTTAAGACCTTTGGATAGAAAATTACTTATATCTTCACTATATTTATTGATAGGCAGTCACCCATTTTTTTTTAGGTAAATGAATGTTAGTTAAACACTAAAATACCTACTTCTTAAAAAAATAATGAATGGGCCGTTTTCTAGGTACAATGAAAGTTCACTGTCACTGTTCCATAATTGGAACATTGGCAGGAACTGACTATACTATTAATTTTTACACTACTTCCTTAGACTATGGCGGCAAGGTCCTATAAAAGATTACTTATTAACTCTTAATAAAAATTATTTGAATTACAATTAAATTAATTCTTACAGTTTTATATAAAGAGGATATCAGAGCGTATTGAGATGATTAGTGTGACGTCATAAAAGCTTTCGAAAATTTAACTCAGTGTTTGTTATGTTCCTTTTTCTTATCACCTCTTATCAAACCCATGTAAAATGAATGGGAGAATTTTCTCAACTTTTTAAATAATTAATTATTAAATTATTATTGATTTATAAGAGTTTTCACCCTTTGAACATTATTGTACCAAGTCTTTTTTAACGAGTGTAACAAAGGAAACTTTAAAAACTTTCGTTTCAGTTATTTAAAATGAGTATTTGTGTGAAGGGTCATATCATCGAAAAAGCTATTTGAGTTATTAATCTTTATACTTGATTTTTTGTATTTCCTGTTGCCATAAAAATTCACAGGGTGTGTTCGTGTTCATGTTGTGTGTCCGAAAATAAATTTTCCTCAAGTTTTGAAACTCAATGAAGTATACTCAGGGACTCAGGGTACAGGACTTGTGTCAGATAGTGATACTTAATCTGCCAGGTAATAAAAGATTATTTGCTAATAATATTTTGTTCCTGGTTACTTACAATGTGCATTATATTTAACCGATGTTGGAACATAATTATATACTATACAATAGGTCACTGATCAGCCTAGGAAAAAGACGTTGATGACGAGACAAAGAGCAGACTGTTATTACTATTATTATTTGTGTATTTTTTGTTATCTATATTAACGAGTATAATAATGTAAGATATGAGTGCCTCGCATGTATACTTGTTTAAAATTTTGATTAAAAAACTAATTTAATACATTAATTTAATATTACTTAAGTACTCTGACATACTTTTACGAAGAATAGCTTTGTCCTCCGAAAAAAATGAAGTATAGATGAAATTTTCATAACGCTCGAGAAGGTGGAAGACATAATATACAAACTAAAATAGAAAAACGATTTAAAAAATAAACAATAAATAAGAACGGACCCGGACGGTATCACCACAATAAAACACACTCACAATAATACTTTTCTAAACCACTAGAACGGCAATTTTTAATGTTTTCTTATCTTACATTGTTAAAATAGACTTAGTATAATAACGTTCAAAGGTTGAAAAGTCTTATAAATTAATAATAATTTAATAATTAATTATTTAAAAAGTTGAGAAAATTCTCCCATTCATTTTACATGGGATTGATAACAGGTGATAAGGAAAAGGAACATAACAAACCGAATCGAATAAATTATCGAAAGCTTACGCTATCTTGTGACGTCATTACTAATCATCTCTATTGTACGACATTTTTTTATTCATACTATCCTATTACTTGGGTCAAACTTTCTAATAGGTTTGATGAATTTAGTTCAGTTACTGTATAGCCTTCGTTCGTATAGCTATATTCCTTGGGTGCTTTATTTTTTTAAATTTCTGTAGTCGTGATTTAGTGAAACGCATTATTTTCAACCTTTCCGAACTTTTGAAGAAGCTTTAGAGTACATGAAAAGTCTAAGGGATTCAGATCTTTCAGATTTGTCTGATAAGCACATTGAGATAAGTCAGTTACCCCCTGACGGTGACTGACACTGAACGAAATTGACGAAAACAGTTTAGTTCCATCTTAACCAGATTAAAAAAAGGGGGGGGGGGGGGGAGAGAGTGGATGCAATGTGGGCTTAGTATAATCACAGACAATTAACCAGTCTGGTTTTCTCTGATCTTAAATTACTTCATATCAAGGGCGGATCCAACTAATTTTGAAGGGTGGCTGGGTTCTCTTGTAGGGGGGTCCGGGGGCCCTCCCTCGGAAAATTTTTTATAGTGTACGTTACTTGAAAACGTCTTTTTAGCCTATTCTAAGAGCATCTAAAATGTTATTATATACAAATAAATTTAAGTTTTTTTATGAACGGGACATGAAAACCGGGATATTTTATTTAAACAAAATTATATACATACTAATAATATTTTATATTAAAAGTTGTACATTATATAATAGATTATTGTTTTATTTAAGTTGCCAGAAAAATAAATTGGTACATTTTAAAAATATTTTAGTTATGTGAATTAACAAAAAAAAAAAAAATAAAAAAAAAATAAAAATAAAAATAAAAATACGCACGCCAAATGTTTTGAAAAATACACATAGTAGGGTATATAATAGTCCAGTCAATAAGTACAAAAAATAGTATTCCTTGCGAAAGGTCGGGTATCTGCAATTTTTAAAATCTTATTCTACACTTGAACCCGTTTTCAAATTCATTAATATTAATTATTCGATAATTAAAAACTATTCTAATGACTGCTACTAACTATTTTAATTAAATTTAATTAATATGTTAAAGTAAAACTTTAGATTAAAATAAAAACCCTTAAAACAAGAAAAATTTAATTAAAAACTGGATTAAAAAATGATATATTGTAACCTTTCATTCAAAATAAACAATGGATAATAGTCGGAAAGAAATTCGTCCCACTAAAAAGTTCTGACCATGCGCAGTAATTTTATGCAGATTTTTCCAAGTTCAATAGACGATACTTTTTTACCCAGGAGCTCCATCCCTATTTTAAAGATAGATCCTTAACCTAAACGGGTTGATAACTTACTTACTTCTATTCTTTTTAAACACCAAAAAAAAAGATGTGGCAAAAAGATGGGCAAAACTAGGTAGATTATTTCTTATTTATTAAGTGATACTGACTTATTTAAAATACTTACTTATTTGAATACTTAAATTTTAAGTCTATGGCTTTGGAGTAGGAGGGGGGGGGGGGGGGGCACGTCTTTTTAAACGCCAAAAAAAATATGTTGGGCTAAACTAGGTATATAATTACTTATTTTGTATTTTTTTCACAATTACTTTAACATGTGCTGTGAAATTGCATACTTAAATTTTACTTCTTTGGTTTTTTTTTTTTGGGGGGGGGGGGGGGGGGGGGGGTACGTCTTTTTAAACGCAAAAAAAAATGTCGGGCTAGACTAGGTATATAATTACTTATTTATTTATTTATTTTTTTGACTATCACAACACTATTACTATAACACGTGCTGCGGAATTGCATACTTAAATTTTTGGTCTGCCCCCCCGTGCCCCCCCCCCCCCCTGGGTGCGCCAATGATCTTAACCAAAAGATGTGTGTGATCAAGTATGTGTGCACTTGCCAATGAACTCAAAAAAGAAGTCGAATATGACAATATACCTTCAAAAAACGAAATTAAAAAGATCAAAGATCGAAGAAATACAAGAGGTAACATTCTACCTCAAGAAATTTTTCAAAAGCCTTCTGAGCCTTCTATATCTGCAAAAAAAAAAAATGTAACACATCTGGATGTAAAAAAAAGTAAGGTAATACCTAAATGGAAGAAAAAAGTATTTTTTTTGAAAATAATATTGAACAGTAACTAAAGACAAAATTAGTTCCACACAGCCGAATTTGATCAATTATGAGCCCATCGATTTATTGCTTCCGAGCTTACCGAAGGTAACGGAAACTATGTGACCCTTCTGAAGAACGAAACATTTTTAAGTATCCGATTTCAAAAATTCCAAGACAGAAATCCGTTTCAGACATCAGGGATCATTTTTGGTTCCGTGACTGTCTGTCGGTCTGTAGTTGAATTTTTGCGAACCAACGTATCTCAATACACGTCCAATTTTAATGAAATTTGAGTGGTAGGTCATGAATAGCCCATTGTTAGTCCCACATACGTTTCAACTTTCTACGCTTATTTGTTTCTCTTCCACATGCTCACAAACATACATTAGCTATAGCTTCAAAAGTACTTATCTGATTTGTATGAAACTTTTATAGTTTATCGAAAGTAGCCCGCAGATAGCCCCAGATTACTTTGAACCGTCTGCGCTCTTTAACTTTTGCTTAATTGATACTTTAATTCAATTAAAAAATCAAAACAATTTTGACGGATTAAAAAACAGGGGAAACAGTAGCGTAACTATGGGCCCGCATTGCGGGGGGGGGGGGGGGGGGCAGAGCCAGGGGGCCCCTAAATGAACGACGAGGGGGCCCCCAGATCTAAACGGAAGAGGTTTTTTTTTTTTTTTTTTTTTTTTTGCTCATCCATTTTGTTTGGCGAGGGGGCCCCCAATACCCTAGCTACGCCACTGAGGGGAAACAATTAAACAAAATAGAAAATAATGGCTTGTAGAAGTATAAAACCAATAATAAAGTACGTGACAGGATGCAAGGAAGATAAGTGCCACACCAAAAATATTTATATTTTAATATTTATATACAAGGTAGGAGTAGGCTAATAAAGAAGAGAAAAACTTAGTAAATACAAACAAGACAAAATCAAAAGAAGCTTTTCTTTGTGAACATCTGTGAAGTATAGTTGAGACCATTTTTAGGGTTTCAAGGTCATCCTAGAAACCCCTATTCTTTCGGTAGTTCGTCAGACTGTCCGTCGCGGTCGCATTCTGATCTACGGAATATTTTATATTTTTTGTAATCTTTGAG
This sequence comes from Gerris lacustris, assembly GCA_951217055.1. Lineage (NCBI taxonomy): Eukaryota > Metazoa > Arthropoda > Insecta > Hemiptera > Gerridae > Gerris > Gerris lacustris. The sequence goes on from OX578285.1 coordinate 56,101,055, forward strand.
CAGGTCTCATTTCAAAGACATTGAAATGTAGATCACAAATATATATCGAGTTTCCAAAATGGCGGCCATTTTACTCCCGAAATTATTAAAGCAAAACGCAAAAAGGGGGGGGGGGCTTTTTTGCCCCCGCTATCCAATAAGGACAGGTCCTAAAAGTAAGGACCTTAAATATACAACTCTGTGGACCAATGATATTAACGGGAGATAATGAAAAAGTCAAATTTTAGGTGGCCGAACTATGGAGACCCAAAATGTTTATATTTTGTAATTTTTTAAGAGGGGGAATTTTAAAAGTATTGAAGTTTGGGTCTCAAATATATGAAAGTTGCACTTGCTACTCCGAATTTCAACTTTTTATACATATTTTAGTTAAAAAAAAAGAAGGAAATATGAATTTTAACGACCGAAGAAATCCTTTTAGTAGCTTGCTGTCAAGTATGTACTTAGTACTTGACAGGATTTTTCAACTATGTCGTGTATTTCATAATTTTTCAACTTTGGATAGTCCAAATAAAACTGAACAAATCATTGATTTTGTTGACTGCTGTTATCGACCACTCAAGTCTCCAATCACACTTCAATTAAAACATAAAAAACTTCAACTTTGAAGCGATTTCCTGGGTTCTCTGTGGATTTTTCTTGTGACCCATCGGGATACAGCTCTGTAATTTTTCGCTTCTCAGTCTCGGTACCAGGAAATTCTCTCGCAAACATAATTACCACACCTGGCTAACAACTTTAATATTAACTAATATAATTGTTAATTGAAGCGAGCGTAAGCGAGCTTCTTACATTCAACAAAATATGCATCTTGTCTGTCTGTCTGTCTGTCAGTAACGTTTACGCGTGTGACGATAACTTGAGTAAAAGTTGACCGATTTAGTTGAAATTTGGTATACATGATCCTCTAACTAATACTCAGGCTAAGTTCGTTGGAAAGCGTGATCCGTCCAAGAGTTCGCGCGCAATGCTCGCGTAAACGTATGCTTCAAATTTAAAATTGGAATTTCAGGACAGGAAAAAATTCTATCATCATGAGACGAACATATTCGATGAGACGAACATTTTTTTCAAATAACATTTTTTAGTAAAACCAACAACGACACCGCTATGAATTAATAAAGATAGCTAAAATTATTAAAGCGGACCTAAACGTTTATAATAGAGAAAACAACCTTTTTACCGATATCTTACAAATCCCTAATTTATTGGTGGCATCTCCTAGAAACCACCTAAAAACATTGATTTTTTTTTTGTGGGAGGGGGGCTAGATTTTTTTCAAAAATTATTTTCTGGGCCCATTCTTGATCCCACAGATGAGATTTGCAACTCTAATTTTAGAAATTAGAAAAAACTGTAGTGCGCCATTCGGAGCAAAAGGGGGTGGTTTGCCTGGCAACCAATCCTTAAAGGGTTGATGTCAAGGGATGAAATATCACCTTTTAACCATTTATTAATAAGTATTTATTTCCCCCTGAAGACACCATAATTTAATAAATTTATATATAACAATAAGGGGACTTCATAATAGGAATATTTATATTATCTATATACATATATAAAACTAAGAGTGACAGTGATTGACTGACTGACTGACTGATCACTAATTCTTCTACTGCCTTATTAACATAGTGATTTGAAATTTGGTACATAGATTGAATGTATCATAAATAGAAAAGTGCGGCCATTTTGATTTTGATATATGGTCACCGTATTGAATTATAACCGCCATCTTGGATTTAATCACACACAATTATCTAAGCTTCCAGTGGACCTAGAGATCTGAAATTTGGTACATAGACTTAGAGTAGGTAGCTAAAAAAGAAAATTAAAGGTACTTTTACTTCAACAAATGGCCGCCATATTGAATTATAACCGCCATCTTGAATTTAATCACACGCAATTATCTTAGCTTCCAGTGCAAATACAGATCTGAAATTTGGTATATAGACTCATTGTACCTAAAATTTAAAATTGAAGGTAGTATACAATAGAATAATTGAAAATTATAAAATAAAAAAAATTGAAATTAAATTTATTTTTTAATTTAAAATATATATTACAGTTAAACAAAATGCATTATCTAAATAATAACTGCAAAGTCGATAAATATAAAAATTAATTTATAATAAAAAACATTATATGAAAAACATACAAAATCAGCTGGACTTATATTTAATTATGATAAAATGTTTAAAAATAAAATACCTACTTGTACTAAAATACGAAATTATGTAACAGTAGGTAAAGATATATTAATTTTATTGTTTTAATTATATTTTTCACACATAGCGCCAATTTCTAGACGGATAAGGTTCGCGAAATAAAATGGAAGTCACTGAGTAATTTTCAAAAAAAAACTTAATATTAAGACTAAGTTTAATTTATGATAATAAAATATATAACGTTTCGTTATGGGGATTTTTTGTTTATTTGGCTGTTCACGGGTAGGCTAGTTACAAAGTGATAGAGACGTCCCGTGCACCTGTAAATGTGAGGCAAATAACACGCTTTATTACACTTTACTATTGCACTTACTATAACACTTTACTATTATTTTCCCAAGGATGGAGCTTATCAGAAGCTCGAAACTGGGAGTGTTAGTCACCAGAAAATTATTATATTTGTGTAATTTATTTATGTTTATATGTTTATTCAATCAAGTTTTATTATTATTAAAATACGCTTTTGTCTGAGAATCCTTTGAACCTAATTAGTGAACAGCTTCAGTCTGTTGAATCTCCATTTTATATCTGCTAGAGTTGCAGAAACTCTTTACTGTTCATAATATTTTGCTGAAAACGTTTACCGTAGGAGGGTACTTCACAATTCTATTTGTAGTGTATTCGCGACTATTAGCGGTTTACCGGATACATTAGTAAACGACGCATTGCTTAGTTTTGTTGCCTTATGATGCATAAGTCTTCCTTCTTGAAATAATGGGAAATAAGAAGACGAGCAGAAGATTAATTAATGGGGTATCGTAATGGGCAGAGGAGTTGATAACGTGTTAAAAGATTATAAAAAAAAAGGTAAGGTTGAATGTTAAGATAGGAGTATGGTTAAGGGTTGGAGGCCCCCTTCAAACCAGGCATGAGTAACAAGGCTCCGGTTATAAAACCATGAACCATCTAACGGATTGCCGTATGTATACATAGATATACAGGGATAGGAGCTTTGTTTTAGTGCAGCCACCATGATACCGACTCCTATCCATAATTACTAGGTGCTCTGCTCGCGGCTTTCGAGTGGGGGCCTTCCTTTGAAAATGGCCAACCTTACGTTGCCTCTCGTCTGGCGCTCTCTTTTATACGACCCGTTAAAAGAATTCTACCGTAATAGATTTATTACTGCTGACGTTTGATTTAATAAAACTAATTGAGGAGGCGAGAAACGACTGGTGGCAGATATAATGACGGCTATTAACAATGCTCGTAAACAAGTATAAAGTTTGTGGCGTTTTCCACTCGCTCTCTCTTCCCGCCACCCTTTCCGCAATAACTCATTAAATTTATGTAATAAGTGGAAGTAAGAACTTTTTCTCCCTCCCGTACCTAAGACTTTAGAATTATTCTGACGAACGTGTTAGCGATGCGACATAATTGTCTCTAACGAGGATACGGCCGGATAAAAAAAAAAACGATACTTAAATGAGTGTCGGCGGAGAGACATCTCGACGTTTTCCTAATAAACATCCCGAGACTTGACACTCCCTGTTAAAACTTAAAGTTTCAAGTCTGGATGAAATAAAAAAAAAAAAAAAAAATTAAATGTTTCCGACTTGGTTTGCAAGGTGTTTTAGTTGATAATCTTAACAGATTAGACCAAGGTTTATATCAGTGGTAAGCTGTAGTTTAGGTACTCTGTTAACTTGCTACCATTTCTTTGACATCCATATTGACTATCTTGCCAATATTCGATAACCCATCAATATTTGATTACCCTGCCCCTAGAGAAATCGATTGCTTTTTCAATAATGAACTTATGAAGATTAAAGAGTGATTACTCTGGCTTCAAAGTTTTATTAAATTAACTCGTAGAATGAATAAAAATGTCTTGTATTGCAATAAATCCTGTAAAATTATTTCCATTTGAACTACGCTCCTGTGTATTTTCCGCATATCTTCAACTCGATTGAACTAATGACGGCGGTTCGGGTTTAGGTTACTAGAATTAAAAATCATATTCAGAGTCCACAAGAGAATGAAAAATATCGTAATTATAAGCTCGCAGGCAAGTAAACACATTGCATCAGAAGGATGGCGCGTCCATAAATCGCTCATATGTTGAGAACTTCTGTATGACAAGAGAGTTAAAACTCGTCGCTAAGAAGTAAAGTTAATTTTGAATAGGGGACTATAAATATTTTATTTTCTGTTAGGTAAAATTTGTTGATGGTTAAACTCTAAGGAAGTATAATTCTGCTGATTATCTAAGGAGCTCTACTGCTGCTAATATATCCCAGATAGAATGTGTCCTATAAAATCTTAATAAACATAGTTGCCTTCATATCTTTAAAACTAAATTCAGTGTTGCTTATAAGTAATAATTATTCGTGTTGAGTCGTGAAGGGGTGAATAAAGGTAGTCGGAGTTATTTGTATAAAAATGGCCTGCAAACAAGGTATTTCAACATTTTTATCATTTACAATTAACTATATTATTTAATAACAATCCTTTATCAAGCCACTTATTCATTCATCTAACTTACTTTACAAGTATATCCGCTAACCTAATTGTCATTGATCCATCATTCCCTATTATTAATCATTTATAAAATTAATTTAATAATCAAAAGACAAAACAATCACCTGTTATATGGTTTTAGTGGTGTAATCCTGCTTAAGTTGTATAAATTTATACACTTAAGTTACTTAAGTGTATAAAAATAAATGTTTGTTTTGATTTGTTGATCTTCAAGTAGATATAATCCCATCAAAAAACATTTTAGCCTCTTTGGGGGGCGTTTTTGCCAAGTCAGAAAATGTTTTTAAATTTAAACGTGTATAGAGTGATTTGGGAAAGAGAATAGAATGAGGGACCGACAAACATCATGTACTGGATAAATTAGGCCCAGCAGAACTTACTCGGACAGTGGGAGACTTGGAGAAACCTATGATCTCACAACTTTTTACACTAATGTTTTTGTTGGGATTTCTCTTCTTTAAGTAAGTAATGGTGCTGCTACCAAGTTAGGCATTGCTGATGTCAACCATAAGTATATATATACAGTATATATACAGGGTGGTCCAAAAGTTCCCCCCCCCCCTCTTAACTTTTGAACGGTTTGAGATAAATTAATGCAACTTGGGGGATCCGTATCATGTAAAGGGAAGTTTATTTTCATGCAATCACCCACTTTGCCCCCAGGCCACTCAACTTTAAAATTTCAAATTGGAGTGTATATTTTTGATAGAATATTTGAATTTTACTGTGAAGAATAATTAAATTTTACTTAAAGCTATTTTTTATATCTCCAATATTTTGCCCCCTATAGGAGGGCAAAGATAGCAAAATAACACTTCCAAAAATACTTTGTAAAATCTAAACGGTTAGAGATAAATTAATGAAACTTAGGGGATCCGTACCATGTAATGGTAAGTTTGTTTTCATGCAATCGCGCAGTAGGGGCAACCAACAATTTTGCCCCAAGCAACTTGACTTCAAATTTCAAAGTAGAGTGTATATTTTTGATAGCAGATTCGGATTCTACGGAGAAAAATAATAATATTTTACTTCAACATTTTTTTTTCTATCTCAAATATTTTGCCCCCTACAGGGGGCAAAAGTTATAAAAATGGTAGATTTCAGCGCCTGGGGGAAAAATGGTGGTTGCCCCTAGTACGCAAGTGGATGAATAAACAATTCTCTTTATATGGTACAGACCCCCCAAGTTCTATTACTTTTTTTTAAACCGTTCAAAAGTTAAGAGGGGGGGGGGGGGAGACTTTTGGACCACCCTAAATAATAATAATATATTAATATATTGTATATTGTGATATAATATATTAAGGTTGTGATATAACATTGTGATATAATATCATTGTGATATATTACATATTGATATATAATAATATATTGTCACCCATTTATAAATATATTATTCCCTTAATCAATCGAATTAATTAGAATCCTTAATTAATTAATTGGTATTAAACTAAAATTAAATAAGTTAATTAATTAATCGCAGTGGAAGCGTGCTGGGCCCATAACCTGATGTAATAAGACAATTGTATTTAGAATCTTATTCGGACTCGAGTATATTATTAATACTATTCAATGTAACTTTAACAAAAATCAATTATAAAATTAAATGTCAAGTCACATGAGTGACATAAAGACAATAATAATAATAATAATAATAATAATACCATTTATTGATTATACATCAAATCGGCACGTAGCCGTGGTACCCATTATGGGTTTCTTAGGTTACATATTATTTATTATACATATATCTGAAAAATTACATAAATACATACACATATACATATTCACACTCACGCATACTTTCCTATAAATATTTACTATTTTTTAGTACATACTTTTTAATATACTTATAATTTCATACATTTCTTTTAATAATTACACTACAGTTTCCATAAAGATTAGAGTGATAGAAAAGATAAAACTAATTTAGATAACAATAATAACATACTAACTATAAACAATCATTAATAAAAGATTAACTAATAACAGACTTTAATACAAGGATTAATAATAAACAACCAAAAATAACAACATTAACAAGTGGTAAAAAGTATTCTTTAAATAAACTAAAGATGAATAAATTAAATAAATAGTAACTAAAAAAGTAATAACTTAAAGAAATAGTAACAAACATTAAATAAATAGTAGTAGTAATGAAAAGTAGTTAGTATAGTAGTTTTATTTATTTTTACAAAAATGCAATAAATATTATGAACAGTCTAGTCAACATATCGTTGACCAGAGTATTCACACCGCATATCTAACTTTTTAAAACTTTTTGTCTTACTATTATTTATCTATCTATGGAGCCAAACCTCGCTAAAAACCTTTCCCATCCGTTTCCATTCTTCTCTTTGTAGAGCTACTCTTTTCCATGTTACTCCGCCACAACAGATCCTCATATTATCATCCCATCTCATCTTCGGTCTTCCTCTGCTCCTCTTGTTGTCCCAAGGTGTCCAGTCCAATATTTCTTTTGTCCATCTTCCGTCTTCTGTCCGAATGATATGGCCTGCCCATTTCCACTTTTTATCGCTTATCACCTTCCCAATATCTTCTAATCCCGTTTTCTTCCTTATCGTTTCGCTCGGTATCTTATAAGATACCGAGCGAAACATAAAGACAATATCACACATTAAACTCCAACAGTAATTTTTCGTTGCCCCAAACAATTTTTCGTTTTTCTTTCTTTGTTCTTGTTTGATTGTTCTTTCTTTGGTTTTGTTTGATTTTTCTTTCTTTGTTCTTGTTTGATTGTTCTTTCTTTGTTCTTGTTTGATGTTTCTCTCTTCGTTCTTGTTTGATTGTTCTTTCTTTGGTTTTGTTTGATTTTTCTTTCTTTGTTCTTGTTTGATTGTTCTTTCTTTGTTCTTATTTGATGTTTCTCTCTTTGTTCTTGTTTGATTGTTCTTTCTTTGGTTTTGTTTGATTTTTCTGTCTTTGTTCTTGTTTGATTGTTCTTTCTTTGTTCTTATTTGATGTTTCTCTCTTTGTTCTTGTTTGATTGTTCTTTCTTTGGTTTTGTTTGATTTTTCTGTCTTTGTTCTTGTTAATCGTTCGTGTAACTTCTTCGACGGTGGGTGTTTAAATTGGACTAAATAAAATTATCAGGAGTAAATATATGTTTACATTTTAAGATGACTGTCAATTAATACTTTAAAATCAACCTCTACATCACTTTTTAGTTTTAAAGTTCTCTTCTTGGTAGCTCTAGTGGCGCTGTTTACATTTTTTTTTTACAATAGTCCGAATAGACGGGTTTTCTATTAGTCTTGAAAGGGTCAAATAACCAGATTTTTAAATTTTTCCTTTATTTGTACAATAAACTACCAAATAACTATAAACAAAATTTCAAGTTTCTAGGATTGTAAGAAGTGCCTTAGAATTATGAGTGAGTGAGTGAGTCAGTCAGTCAGTCAGTGACAAAATAACAAAACTTTAGGATCATATATCTTATGAATTATGAACTACTATGGGTAGAGGTGTGAAATTTTTATTTCTGGTTCTATTTGTCATGAACTTTAAATTAAAATTAATTTTATATACCTAAGTATGTTCAATAGGATAATTGAAGCGAGCGTAAGCGAGCTTCTTACATTCAACGAAATATGCATCTTGTCTGTCTGTCTGTCTGTCTGTCTGTCTGTCTGTCTGTGTGTAACGTTTACGTGTCCGACGATAACTTGAGTAAAAGTTGACCGATTTAGTTGAAATTTGGTATACATCTTTCTTTTACTAATACTCAGGCTAAGTTCGTTGGACAGCGTGATCCGTCCAAGAGTTCGCGCGCAATGCTCGCGTAAACGTGAGCGTCAAATTTAAAATTGGAATTTCAGGACGGGAAAAAATTCTATCATCACCTATTCGATGAGACGAACATTTTTTTCAAATAATTTTTTTTAGTAAAACCAACAGCGACACCGCTATGAATTAATAAAGATCGCAAAAACTATTAAAGCGGACCTAAACGTTTAAAATAGAGAAAACAACATTTTTACCGATATCTTACGTTCTAACGTAACGATTTTAATAAAACTTCATATACACCATCTAATGCACAATTGAAACTGGCATGCAAAATTTCAATTTGATACATGCAGTAGTTGTGTTGTAGCAAAGAGATACATTTTATAATAATTGAAAAGGAGATGGTGTGGTTAGAGGAATAGTAAGAATGCAGGGTGGTTCCCCTACTACTAGCCGCTGTTCTACTACTATACCCATTATCTATCAACTCATCATGATTCATGATTATCTATTTTTTCAATATTCAATGCATATTTATTACTTTACGCTCGCTTCAATGATAGAGCCACGCGATGCCTAGTTTTATATACCTAAGTATGTTCAATAGGATAATTGAAGCGAGCGTAAGCGAGCTTCTTACATTCAACGAAATATGCATCTTGTCTGTCTGTCTGTCTGTCTGTCTGTGTGTAACGTTTACGTGTCCGACGATAACTTGAGTAAAAGTTGACCGATATAGTTGAAATTTGGTATACATGTTCCTTTTATTAATACTCAGGCTAAGTTCGTTGGACAGCGTGATCCGTCCAAGAGTTCGCGCGCAATGCTCGCGTAAACGTGAGCTTCAAATTTAAAATTGGAACTTTAGGACAGGAAAAAATTCTATTATCACCTATTTGATGAGACGAACATTTTTTACTTATCTTCAACCGTAGCATTCATCATGATTAACAAATTTCAATACATATTCAATATTTTATTGCAATACGCTCGCTTCAATGATAGAGCCACGCGATGCCTAGTATAGAAGGGGGTCCAAATTGCCGTGAGTTTTCCAGAAAAGGATGGTACGGCTGTGCTGGACTTGGAGGGGGCACTGCCGTACCCCCAGATAACTTAAACGTAACGGCTCGTATTTATTGAAGCGAGCGTAAGCGAGCTTCTTATATTCAACGAAATATGCATCTTGTCTGTCTGTCTGTCTGTCTGTGTGTAACGTTTACGTGTCCGACGATAACTTGAGTAAAAGTTGACCGATTTAGTTGAAATTTGGTATACATCTTCCTTTTACTAATACTCAGGCTAAGTTCGTTGGAAAGCGTGATCCGTCCAAGAGTTCGCGCGCAATGCTCGCGTAAACGTGAGCTTCAAATTTAAAATTGGAATTTCAGGACGCGAAAAAATTCTATCATCACCTATTCGATGAGACGAACATTTTTTACAAATAACATTTTTTAGTAAAACCAACAACGACACTGCTATGAATTAATAAAGATCACTAAAACTATTAAAGCGGACTTAAACGTTTAAAATAGAGAAAACAACCTTTTTACTAATATCTTACGTTCTAACGTAACGATTTTAATAAAACTTCATATACATCGTCTAAAGTACAATTGAAACAAGTATGTAAAATTTCAACGTGATACAAGCAGTAGTATTTGAGTAATGAAGTGATACATTTATAATAATAATATAAAAGCTATTATGGGTGGTTAAGATTCTTATAGTGTATAGGTTTGTTTAGGAAGTAAAGCTTTGTACCGAGTACCCCCACTCTACCTCACACTACCCTCTTCCACTTATCTTCAACTATGACATTCATCATGATTAATAAATTTCAATATTCAGTATTTTATTGCAATACGCTCGCTTCAATGATAGAGCCACGCGATGCCTAGTATATATATTCAGGCGAGTATTTTTAAATGTAAGCCTACGGCTATTGTTGCAAAGAAATTACCAATAGAACTGGGATCCTTGTTGATTAGTTGGACAAACTTGTTTGCTTTGTGCCTCCTTTAACCCGCTGGGAGAGTTTCTCAACATGAACATCCTTTATCCGACTTAATTTAGACCAGGGGGGAGGGGAATTTAAATTTCAAAGAGATAGTTGATAAAGGGAAGGAATCGGTTAGATACAGTTAAGGAGAAATAATAATCAAAGTTTAGAAGCAAGGAGGAAGAGGAGAGGGCGGGCTTTCCTCTCGAGGTCCAAGTACTAACTTTATCTGCTGTGTATCTTAGAAAGCAAAGGCTGGTTCAATCAAGATGGCGTCTTATTATTTGTGTTAGGATTGAGTGGTGGGTTGGTTGGAGGAGCCTCGCGGAATATCGGTTGCCTTTGAACCGTGTTTGTTTCCACGGTTGCAAAGTAAACTCGGCTTCTGTCCCTATCTTTGCGGTTGTGCCCTTGTGTCCCTGTTGGACCCTGCTACTTCTCCGCTCTGTTTCTACTTCTACTACTACAGTCTCAGGCCACATTTCGCTTTCTCTTTATAAAATACCCCCCCCCCCCCCGTCGGTATTTTCCCGGAAAGAAACGCCACCCCCCCCCCAAAAAAAATATTTTCTAATTAAATATCTTATTGTCGGAGACCGGAGTTAAAAGTATATAAAATAAACAGGAAACAGGGTCTAAAAGATCAAATGTAAGAAATACAGCAAATCTAAAGAAATAAAATAAAAAAGTAGTCAAAAAGTAATATATATATATATATATTTTTTTTTTCCGGGGGGCTTTTACACCCGAAGACTCAGGCCACTTAAGTGGGCCCATCGAACAAACCCGGATTAGGGACCGAAATCTTCACACATTTTGTGAAGATGTGGTCGGTTACCATGACTCCCCTCCTGGTTGTATTACAACCAGGAGTGTCTCCGAAACCTGATGGCCACTCTTTCGAGGAGCTTCCCATTTATTTAAACAATGCTTTGCATTGTTTAAATTTCCAGCATATATATAGCTTTCTCACCTTTATAAAGGTAATAGGGGGTCCTCTGAAGCGCTCTTTCTTGAATAAACCTACAATAAATTTAGGGGATTACAGAGATTAGCCTATTTTCATTTTCATGATCACATCGATCACTGTGTTAAGTGGTTAATATTTTTTGCTCTAACAACCTGTTATAAAAACAGTGTATAAAAATAAATAAATTAAACAACTGCTTGCAAAGCTACCCGTTCCTAGCACCACCAAACATCGCATTTCCTTGGTAAATATAATATGAAAAGGAAGCTGCTCTCTCCTAGCAGCACTAACACATTGCTTATTTTTGGTATATATGAATGAATATTATAGGAAAACTGCCCTCTCCTAGCGCCACCAACACATCGTATTTCTTTAGTATATGAATGAATATGATGGGAAAGCTGCCTTCTTCTGGCACCAACAGATTGGATTTCTTTGGTAAATATGAATGAATATGATAGGAAAGCTACCCTCCTAGCAACACCAACACATCGCATTTCTTTGGTAAATATAATAAGGAATATGAAAGCAAAGCTGCTCTCCTAGCACCACTAACACATTGGTTATTTTCGGTATATACTCGTATGAATGATTATGTACCGTATTAACTATTATGTAGTATTTCTTAGGTAATTATTAACAAAATATTATTCGCATTTCTTAGGTAAATATTAACAAAACGAGCCTTTAAGCCCGTTGCCACAGGCTTAAAGGCTCGTTTTGCTTAAAGGCTCTAAATATAAAATTAAGTCCGTGGCCACGGGCTTAATTTTATATTTAGAAAAAAAGAGTAAAAATTAAGTATTCTTCTAAATATACTTAATCAAATATAAATTATTGTCCGTGTGTTTCAATTTTAATTATTTGTATTACGTACATACCTGTTAGACCGAGAGTGAGGAGATGTTAGAATATTTTATTTATTTATTTAATTTGACGAAGGAACGATGTTTTGGTTCCATGGATATTGACAACATATGTTTAGTCACAAGCATTACGACCCTCACTTAACTATATTACAGCTATTTTTATGTAACTAGTCAAGTAATTTTCACAATATGTATGTAGTAACATGACGTTTCTTCTAAATAAAGTTTTCACTTCTAGGCTTGAAAATGGCTTGTCGGGCCGAAACGTTGCCACCGAATAGAGAGTTGTTAATTCATATTACCCTTAAGGATCCACACTTCACACTGAATTAATTGAAAGGGTACAAGTACAGACTTATGATATAAATTATTGTATTATCTCATTCAGCAGTATTATAAAAAATAACCAATTTAGGTCAAATATTTGGGCGAAGACTAAATAAAATATAAATGAATTTGAAATTTAACTTTTTCGAAGTCTCATCTTAAGACTTTTTTAATCCTTATTCGGAAAAAAATATCTAAGTAGCATTCATTTTTTTAAATAAAAAATATTTATGTATAAATAATAATAATAAACCATTTATTAAATGTAAAAACTACATAAGTAGGTACATATTTAAGTAGATATTTAGTACAAATATAAGTAGATATTTTTCTTCGTTTTTTACATTTAACTCAGCCGAGGCTGTGGTAACCTCTAAAGGTTTTTTGAGTTAATTATTAGTCACTTTATTTCTTTTTAATTAATTAGTTTAATATCAAAATTTCAATTAATTATTTTTAGAGTATTGAGATACAATAAATATGAAGTATTTATAATAAAAGTTAGCGATGTTTGCAATAAATAAATATAAATAAAACGATAACAATGACTTATAAAATTTACAGATCCTCACACAAAATAACATAAAAACATAACATTACAATAAATTACACATAGTATTTCAATAAATTAATTTATAAATATTTTATATTAGAGACAGTTGTTTGAATTAAAATTCCTGGTGGAGCCATACTCCTTTATACACTTGTTCCATTCTTTTCCATTCATGCCTGTCTAACGCAACTCTTCACCATGTAGCTCCACCGCAGCATTTCCTCATTTCTTCGTCCCATTTGATTTTTGGCCTTCCTTTTGCTCGTTTACATGCTATTGGTGTCCACTCTATTGCTTTCTTTTGGATTTATGTATAAAAGGGGAATATTTAAGGAATTTTATGGATTGTCATCTAAACCACTTAAATTAGCAGTGGCATCATTTAAATATTTGAGTCTGCGCTCAGGGTATATAGTGAACAGTTGTTTCAGTCACCTATATCTGAGTGATCAGAGCATCGTCCATTCCTTTATAATTGTTACTTTAAAAAACATGCTCTCTTCCGGAGCTGTTCATTTCACTTTTTACTACTACAAAGGGAAACAAAAAGGCAACAGCTTTCAAACAGTGAATTAACAAATGAAAAGTCCTTTTTTTATACTTTACTTTGTGCTGTTTTTTTTTTTTTCGTATATCAGTCTCCGTTTTCTCTTTCTATTTACCGGAGGAGGAGGGAAGGCCTTTCTATCGGGACTTATTCAAATCGGAGGATCCCGATGTAAACAATGCTCCCTTTAGCCACGGACCGTAGCTGATGAATTGGAAAGATAGCTGGCTTTGAAGTCCTGACCCCTGGGCGGGGTGGAGTCCCTTCCCCGCCCCGGCCTCGGAGAAAGGGGTTAGAACGGAGAGGAGCGCGGCGAGGAGGCTGCATAATAAGTCAAACAGTAGGCGAAAGACACAAAGATAAGTAAATACTGGCATTAGTTAGTAAGGTAAACTTGAAACCCAGACACAGGCTCCCGGAACCCTTCATGTCGAAAAGCAAAGGGCCCATTATTTCAACACAAGGAAACATCGACGGTCGGCTTCCACCCCCGTCGGGGTTTATTCAATAAAACTCAAAAGGTTTTTTTCGACACTTTCCTACGGTCCCCCTTGGTTAGCTTACAGACACTTGGAATAAAATAAATGTCATCGCTTCCAAGTCTAAATAAAGTTTCCAGTTGCATCTACGTTTAACTTTTCTCCGACTTCCACTTGTATATTTTACAGAGTTCAATCATCGGTAAAAGTAAACTCCAATCAGACGAAGTGTATTTAAAGAGGTCCGTAATATTTGTAATTTTAATAAAATTAAAGATCTGCATAAAGTTATTACTGAAGGACTCGAAACTAATAATAACTTCCGTTTATAAGGAAAAAGCATTACCACCGGCCCTGACTCCATGGGGCTCAAGGGCCTCGAGCCCCCCCAAAAATTAAATAATAAATATTACAAAATAATTAGTAAGATTTAAAGTGACTCCGAATAGAGACAACTAAATATCCTTTATTAAAAACAGCAAATTACTGAACGCCCATGGATATATTTTCTACTAGGCGTAGCTTGAAAACATAATCAATGGCCAGAGCCCCAGCGAGAGAGGGTGACTGGAAAGGCAATATTTATTATTGAAATATTAAAAAATAATATTCGTAATAATGTTAATTATAATTAAAAATAATGTTAGTGTAATACGTCTGCCACTCGTTTCGGGGTAGCGGGCCGTAGCAGACGTATACTTAGATAAAACACTTCCCTGAATTCGGGACACAAAATACTTAATATGAAGGGAGGGGATGGGGACTGCTTCTAAAATAAAATAATAAAAAGATACCAATTTAGTAGGAGGGACGTGGTCGTCCAAAACATAAAGAACATTTAATTTTTTTAAAGATTACAATGTATTCTAGCCTACTGCCTGCACCCGGGCTCGCCTAACCTTACATCCACGAACTTCAATAACAACAAAAAAAAACCTAAATAACCCTACCGAGCCCTTACAAGACTAGGGGGAGGCAGCGACTTAACTCTCTTAATTTTTATACAATTTGGGATTTATACCGGGGTTTCCCCCTGGGTAGTATCCGATGGGTCGCCAACCAGGCAGCAAAGAAAAAGATAAAGTTGTACTCACTCTTCCGATGGTATCCACTGTTCTGACTAAGTCCCGTTATTGGTATCCTCTTTACAACACCCGCGTTAAAGTGCACTACCGACCGAACTTAACTTTTGATGTTCCTCGGCGCACTATGCCTTTAAAAACAATTTTCTGACAATAAAATTAAAACAAAGAAAATAAAAAAAACGGAAAGTACTCTTCCCAACCATTGGCACTTTGCTGGAACTTGAACTTAACTAAAATTTTCTTGGCTCACGGTCCACGACCACTTTTCGGCACACAGCCACAAATTTCGGCACACAGCCTAAACAACTTCGGCACACAGCCTAAACAACTTCGGCACCCAGCCACTCTTTAACCGACAACTCCGACCGTAACTATCTCGGGATCAGCGAATCAACGAATGAGCGCCGGTCTAGGTTGCTCCGCCCTTTTATAACTTTGATGTCAGGATCGGCCCTGGTCCGATCAGCTCCGGTCCGCTCCGAATCAGCACCGGCCCTAGTTCGGCACACCACCGGTCCAGGTTCGGCACCCCCATCGGTCCAGGAACGTCACAATACCGGTCCTGGTCCGTTACGCTACCGGTCCTCACCGGGTACGCTTCTTCCGAGGCCGGCCCGGGGTCGGTCTTCCGTCGGCCCGGGTCCGGCCCACGCTGGTGGAGTGTGAAAAAATGCGTGGAACCAAGGGGGGGCCGGGGGCTATTCGGCCCCATGGTTACAGTTAGTAAATTTTAAATTTGTAAGCCCGGGGATGGTGATCAAGTTTATTTTTAGTGGCAAGCAGTGTGATGCCATAGTAGTAGTAGTAAGAAAGCGAAGTTCATAGGCGCCCGCCCATATTCCAAAATTTAGGGGGGGGGGGGGGACTTTCTTTCGGTCTCATTCTTTGTATATTATTGTTAGCTTGTAATATATTCTTCATCATTAAAGAATTAATAGCATATAATTTTATAATATTTGGAATTGAATGTGTATACGAACAATTTATCCTTAATTGGTAGAGACTACCTGATACAGATTAGGTAGTTGATGCTTTGAATTTTTTATTTTATTGATAATAGCCTTCACTCCACGCGGGGCTCATGCTATATGATTCCTATTATCATGTAGGCCTAGCAATTAAATGAAATGCCTAAATAGTTTTGTTTCCAAAGCCTTCTAGGAATAATATCAGGACTAATCTATACATCATTCATTCGTAGTATGGAGTCTATCTATATACATATACAATACATATTTAAAAAATCACAGGGAAGTACTTGCGTCCAAGTACTTTTTAGGGTTTTGTAGAGATGTTAAGCATGCCCGTTATGTAATTATGATTTTATTCTTCGATCTCAAGGGTCCGGGTTCGATACTGACATATATTTGATTTGTTGACAATGTGTTTTTGTGTCAAACTATTATTATTCTAAATAAATGAAGTAATCGAGAATGGTTATCTAAATGTGTTTCTATTAAGTAAGATACGATAAGATCTATCAAATGGCGACGAGGAGTAAAACGGAGAAGGCGAAGAAGCAACGAAAGTCGGTAAGAAACCAAATTTTACGTATTTTTGATTATTTTAAGAAAGAGGACGTTTCCGTAGAGGAATGTGAAGCTCGAGAAACTACCCTAGAAAAGCTGTGGGATAAAGTAAACAAGATACAGGACGAATTTAGAGAAACCACGGACTGGGATGAGGAGGAAACTGTGTTCGTTGAAATAGAAAATACTTATTTTGAAGCAAAAGAATTATTATTAAAACGACGTAAAATGGACAAAACAAATAAACTAGAACTAGAAGGGAGCGGCAGTAGAAAAAATTCAAACCTTAATATTACATTTGTGCCATATCAAGAAGAGGAAACTGTAACTAACTTTATAAACAGGTTTGAAAGCTATATAAAGTTAAAGGGTCAAACAGGAGATGACATAAAATTATTATCACTGTTAAATGCTTTAACTCCTAAGCTGCATCAAAGGATCTTTGACCTATGTGCACCAGACGATCCTAGGGAGAAGAGATATGAAGAGTTAGTTGAAATACTGAAGGAACATCTCGATCCAAAACCAAGTATCTGGGCACAGCAACATTTATTTATATCGAGATTGCAGGAAGTAGATGAATCTGTAAATGAATACGCGGCCCAATTACGGAGGGCCGCTGCCTCATGCAAATTCAATTGCACTTGCAAGAAGTCAGTAGCAGAGCTATTCATTAAATTGCAATTCATTAGGGGTATAAGAGATTCTGATATCCGCATGAAATTATTACAGTCGAAAGAAGATATGGATGTTAACGAACTGATAAACACAGCGACAGCCATTGAACTTGCTAAGAAGGAAAGTGGACAAATACAACCGAAAGTAGAAACAACATTGCAAATTAAAAAGAAAGCGGTAAAGGTAGAAGAAAGAAAGAGGGTAAGTGATCAAGGAAAACAGAAAACCCCAAGTATGAATGAACAATTTGAAAGGCTGAAAGGGAAATGCTATCGATGTACCAGCGATCAGCATCGAGCTAATAAGTGCCCACACCAATATGAGACGTGCCGTTTCTGTTTGAAAAAAGGTCATTTGCAAATAGCATGTTGTTCAAAGAAGGCGCAAGAACCACAGAGAATTCATCAGAACCAAGAAATAGAAAGTGGAGAAGAAGAACCGTACGAAATCCACACTGTATCAGGTAAATCAACAGATAGGTTTTTACTTGACATAAGACTAGAAAATAAGAAAGTGACAATGGAACTAGATACGGGGGCGGCGTTGAGTACTATGTCATTAGAAGACTGGAAAACATTACAGATTAAAAACAGACTATACAGGACAGAAGTTGAATTGAAAACTTACACAGGGGAACAAATTAAACCTAAAGGTGTGGCCTTAGTAGAATGGGAATATAAAGGTCAAACATGTATAAGTAAATTATACATAATAGACGGTAAAGTGGATCCTATTTTTGGAAGGGAATGGATAAGGGAGGTAAAGCTGGATTGGGCGGAAATAAGAATGTTAGGTATGAAACAGACAACGACAGGACTCGACAAACTTCTAATTGATTATAAGGAGGTTTTCACTAAAGGGATAGGAGAAATACCGAATGTTAAAGGACACTATTACCTAAAAGAGGGAGCGAAACCCGTGTATTGTAAACCGAGACCAGTTCCGTATGCCATGAAGGTAAAAATAGAGGAAGAACTGAAAAGACTGGAAAGGGAAAAAATAATAACAAAAATAGATTTTTCAGAGTGGGGTACACCCGTGGTCCCAGTCATAAAACCAAATGGTTCCCTTAGACTCTGTGCAGATTATAAAATCACAGTGAACAAGATGGTGAAAGATGAACCTTATCCCATTCCAAGAATCGAAGACATATATGCCTCTATGCATGGATCCAAATATTTTTGCACGTTGGACATCAGTAACGCGTACCTCCATATGGTTATGGACGATGAAAGTGCCAGAATGCAGACATTAAGCACTCATCGGGGACTTTTTAAAGTTAATAGATTAATGTTCGGGGTAAAAACAGCTCCACAACTATGGAATCGAGTGATGGATAGGATATTACAGGGAATACCAGGCGTAAGTTTCTTTTTCGACGACATTATCGTACATGGTGTTTCAAGAGAGGAAGTCATACAACGATTAACAACAGTGTTTCGGCAACTAAAAGCTTACAATCTAAAACTAAACAAAGATAAATGCATTTTTTTTGAAAAATCAATAAAATATTTAGGACATATTATAGACGAAACAGGAGTTCACACATCACCGGACAAGGTCAAGGGAATTACCAAAGCAAAGCGACCGGAAAATATAAGCGAACTGAGGACGTTCCTGGGACTGGCTAACTACTATAACCGATTTATTCCAAACTTAGCCACTATTCTACATCCCTTAAATAGACAGCTACAAAAAAATGTCACGTTTAAATGGACGGAAGAGGCTGAAAGAAGTTTTATTCGTGTGAAGGAAGAAATTACGAGTAAGAGAGTATTAGCCCACTATGATCCTAGCAAAACGTTAATCCTAGCTACTGATGCCTCACCAGTGGGACTGGGAGCTGTCTTGTCTATAAGAAATGAAAACGGAATTGAAAGACCGGTGGCATTTGCATCGCGGTCACTAACAAAAAGTGAAATAAAGTATAGCCAAATAGACAAAGAAGCTTTAGGGATATATTGGGGACTCAAGAAGTTTTTTACTTACTGCTACGGACGAAAATTCATAATACAGACGGACCACAAACCACTAATTGCAATTTTGGGACCTCATACAGCTTTACCTCCACTGTCAGCTACCAGACTTATACATTACGCGTTGTTCCTTTCCGGGTTTAATTATGATATTGAATATAAAAGTGCAAAGATTCATACCCATGCTGATTTTCTGTCTAGGTTTCCAGTAGAAGTACCAAACGAGAGAGAGGCAAAGGATGAAGCAGAACAATTCCAAATTAAACAACTAGAAATATTACCAGTGACGGCAGAGAAAATAGCACAAGAATCAGCTAAGGAAAAAGACTTAGCAAAAGTTATAAGAGCACTACAGCAAGGAGAAAGTTTGCAAGGGTTAGGCTTGAAGGATGGAGAAATTACATTACAAGATGGATGCTTAATGAGAGGGAGTAGAGTGGTGATACCAAAATGTCTACAAAAACAAATACTAGAAGAGCTTCACTTAGGACATCTTGGGATGGTAAAAATGAAACAACTGGCGAGGCGATTTTGCTACTGGAGAGGAATCGATAGTGACATCGACACAGTGGTAAAATCATGTAGACAATGTGACGAGAAGAAAAACAACCCAGCTCCGGAAAGTGATCACCCATGGCTACCACCTTCAGGACCATGGCAAAGAATCCACATTGATTTTGCAGGACCTGAAGGGGGGCACTATTATTTTATTGTAGTTGACGCCTACTCAAAGTGGCTGGAAGTATTTCCTACGAAAACCACTACAACCCCGTGGTGCATTAATAAATTAAAGAAACTTTTCGGAACCTTTGGATTACCCGTTATGCTAGTTTCTGATAACGGGCCCCAGTTCACAGCTAAAACCTTCAAGGGATTCCTTCAGGCTAACGGTGTAAGTCATAGAACTATTGCCCCATACCACCCTAAGTCAAATGGAGCAGCAGAGCGAGCAGTGCAAACGGTAAAAAAGATGTTAAAAACATTGAGAACCGGGACCGTTGATGATAAGCTGACAACCATATTAGTACAACTAAGAAACGCCCCATCAGCAACCACGGGGGAGTCAGCGTATAAAAAAATGTTTGGGAGAGAAGTGAGATCGTACCTAAGCCTAATGAAACCGGAACAGAGGATAAGGAAGGAGGACGAAAATGAGACAGGAAAGAAGTTTAACATAGGCGATAGTGTGCAAGTAAGAGAATATAGGAAAATAAATAAGTGGTCGTATGGAGTAGTAGTAGGAAAAGAAGGTTCGGTAATTTATAAAGTAAAGTTAAATAATGGGGAATTGTATAAGAGACATGTAGATCAGATGAGACCTACAATACTTGGGGGGGAGATCTGACATATATTTGATTTGTTGACAATGTGTTTTTGTGTCAAACTATTATTATTCTAAATAAATGAAGTAATCGAGAATGGTTATCTAAATGTGTTTCTATTAAGTAAGATACGATAAGATCTATCAGATACCCCGGGGGGGTCACAATGATTTTCATCGGTAATAACGACTAGAAAAATTCATTTTTTCAGACCATTTCCATCGCTTCACCATATGGTATAACCATGAATTATTTCGAAATTTTAGGACCACCCGTTATATAGTGGTTGGGGAGGAGGGGACATTGTTGGGGGTATATTTTGACTTATAAAATTAATAAAGAATGAAACATTTAAAAAAGCAAATATATATTTGAATCCTACTCTTCATCAGCTTTCATATGATACCCAACTCAAAATTTTAAAAAAATAAAATTATTGGCGCACTTCAAATTTTCGCGCCCAAAATTGGCAATTTTTTAAAATTTGGGATGAACTCCCGGAATTTTCATCACCCCACAATAAGGCATTAGCATGAATTATTTCGAAATTTTAGGACCAGCCGAAGTATAGTCGTTGGGGGGGGGATTTTTTTGGGGTATATTTTGATTTTTTTACCCAATAAGGAATGCAACATTTACAAAAGCTTATATATATTTGCGTCCTACTCTTCAGCAGCTTTCATTTGATACCCCACTCGAAAATTAAAAAAAATATAAATTTTTGAGTTCACAACATTTTTGCGAATTGCGCATGCGCATATTTAATTTTGAACTTCTGTATATTTTTCCTGTGGTTGGGTCAAAAAGTTGCACCAGTATTTCAAATTTCAGCTCTATAGCTTAAACGGCTCGGGCCCTATGAACTAAAGAGCGACGGACAGACGGACACATCACCCTCGGCATAAGGGTTTTGAGAAGAATCTACAAAACCCTAAAAATAGCCAATAGAAACTAAGTAATTTAGCAATAATTAACAAAAAGAGATGCATATAATAATTAAGAAAATAAACGTAGTCAAAAATCAAAATAAAATAATAAATACTCGATTTAAAGAGCATTACTGTGAGGTTTAAGAACCCCAATTAAACATTTAACCGGTTAACAATTGCGGACGCCATAAGTGCTTAAAATCTAAAATTAAAAAAAAAATCACATTTACTCTATTTAAGGTAGAACTGATGGAGGTACGAAAAAAAATTCATAGGACCCAAGTTGCAGATCTTTTAAAATAAGTTACCGCTGGTGCAATTTGCTTTTTTTTTTTTTACATTTTTAATAACTTTGGTTCTACTCGAAATTTTTAGATGAAACCTAGCCTACAAGATGAGGAACATGTTTGCGCTCACCTATGAAAAAAAATTAATCGATTTCGTTAAGCCAGTTTTGCGCCTGAAAGTCGAACTGGTGGTAACAGACACACATACATAATACAGGGTGTCGCAGCTAATATGGAACAGCGAAATATCTCCGGAACCATGATAGATAGAAAGATGCGGTTTTCAGGATTCGATAAAGGCTAAAAAGGCGCTTCTAGAACATATGCTGAACATTTTCTTTGAGCAGCAAAGGCGTGTGCAGCAAACAAAATTAACAAAAAGTGAATAGGAAGCCATATTTTTAAGATTGGATTTGGATTCTATGGCTAAAAATAAGACTTTTTTACTCTAGGAAATTTTTCGCTCCGATCATTAGTTTACCGTCTAGAGAGCCCTAAACTTGCTAAAATTTAAGCTTTAAGTCCATTTTACAGCTAAACTAATGGATTTAGGAAAAAAAATTCAAAATTTAAAAAGTTCTTATTTTTTCCTGCTAAATCTAAATCCATTCTTAAAAACATGTAACTGAATTTTACCAAAAAAGTGTTCAGCAGGGCTCAAAACGTGAAAAAAATTACAAATAATGCATGTTTTTAAGAATGGATTTTGATTTAGCAGCAAAAAATAAGAACTTTTTGTATCTTGAATTTTTTTCCTAAATCCATTAGTTTAGCTGTAAAATGGACTTAAAGTTTAAATTTTTGCAAGTTTAGAGCTCTCTAGACGGCAAACTAATGATCGGAGCGAAAAATTTCCTAGAGTAAAAAAGTCTTATTTTTAGCCATAGAATCCAAATCTAGTCTTAAAAATATGACTTCCTATTCACTTTTTGTTAATTTTGTTTGCTGCACACGCTTTTGCTGCTCACAGAAAATGTTCAGCATATGTTCTAGAAGCGCCTTTTTAGCCTTTATTGAATCCTGAAAACTGCATCTTTCTATCTATCATTATCATGGTTCCGAAGATATTTCGCTGTTTCATATTAGCTGGGACACCCTGTATATACAGACATACACACATACATAAACGGAAAAATTTAGGGCTGGATTCAGTTTTTGGAATGTATAAAATTAAAAAGTATCAAACAAATTTTCAATTCTGACCAATATACAGATAGAAATTTAATTTGATATATTTAGATATTTAACTTTTTTTTAGTGTTATTATAAAAAAAAATTACAAAACGTTGTTACTACAACGTTTAATTGTAACGATAATAATAATTTCGATTTTTTAAAATTTTCCTCTGTTATGGGCAAAAATATTTTAATGCATAGAAAAGTTTGGTATTTTAGTTGAAAAGAAAAAAACACGTTAGTATTGGCATGAAATTTTCTTTAAAATTGTTATAAAAACTCACCAGAAAGCCTCAAATATAGCAGTTTTTGCAACTAGTTGTTCAAAATTGTGAGAGAGCGGACCCCCCGCTTCATGTGGGAGTATTCCATACTTCTCCGTGGGCCCCCAATATTTTTTAAAAGTCGACTCCTATGAGTATTACAAAGGATCATACTATGTTCTTAGACACATAGGTATAACTGATTAGGCATATTTAACTTTGACAATCAGTCACCTAAACATCTGTTCTTAACTTATACATTTATTTCGACGAGCTTCAATTCATTATTTTAAGTGTTAATTTTAGACGTATTTCAATTTCCCTGTGCCGGTTAACCATCAATTACTCTTTTTCCCCCTAGAACCTTGTAACATACGTTTAAAATTTGTATATCTTATGAAACCAAAAAAGGAGTCATGTTTTGAGAACTTTGTTTGAGTAATTTCCGTTTTTTTTTCTCTATTTTTATCTTTTCCGAAGAAGAAAAAAGTCATTATTTTTCAGCAGTGTTTTTCGATTATATTGGTTAGAACATCAATCAGTTTCCAATTCGAGGGGTATGGATTTTTTTTTTATATATACATATAAGCAAATATAAATGTTGAAATAATGACAGAAGAGAGGAGAGGAAGGCTGTGAAAAAAAGGGACCTTAATTTTGTTTGTATTGATTAGCAAAGGCGCTTTTGCGAGCCGGGGCTGACAGGGAGCGGTTAGCCTGACAAATGGCAGTGTCCCATATGTCAAAATCTAAACGATCTTTAAAAACATAGCCCTCATCCCAGTACTCAGATAACTTCGGCCCACTTATGTCTCGGCTTTGGCATTTTCCCTATAATCCGCACATTTGCACATTAGCATCATTTTATGCTTAGAGTATGACAAAGTTGTTGCCATAAGGTAAAATTATTAATTTTATCTACGATTGATACGAAATATAAACATTGTATCTCTGTTTAGATACGTAGAAAGTGATTCTTTACGTACTTGCGCGTTTCATAATTCCTCTTTTTTTGTCGGCCTAGTGCGGTAAAAAAAAAAAAAAATCTTCACCTTACCACACGATTAGCGAGTTTGTTTACATTTAACAAAACTAAAACTACATTTTGCATAAAACCACTCGTGTGGTTTTACTACCCTCGCTATCGCAAAACAACACAAAACACAACACTCAAAAACAACGCAAAAACAAACTCCACACTCGCATGCAAAATGCTACTTTCCGCACTAGACGCATAATAGTACATAACGCGTCGAGTGCGGAAAGTAGCATTTTGCATGCGAGTGTGGAGTTTGCACCCGAGCGACAGCGAGGGTAGTAAAACCACACGAGCAATGCAAAATGCCGTATTCGCACGAGTTGCGTACCGTACTTTATTTACGATTGTTAGATTTAAATAATAAATACGGAAAAAATAAACTTCCTGTATACAAGTTCGTATTTCTCTTTTGATAAAGATAACATTATTTCATTAGTTGTATTTTGTGCCGAATTATTTCGGGAGGCGTATTATTCTCCTCATATTCGTCATAATCATTTAAATCACTCATTGATTTTCACAAAAACTCGATATAAAAGTTACTTTTATTAAACAAACAGCAAATTAGTCTTGTTAAATGTAAACAAACTCGCTAATTGTGCGTAAAGCTGAAGAATTCCTCTTCTTTACTCTACTAGCGTGGTAAAGAAGAGGAATTCTTCAGAACTATGAGACGCGCATGCACAATGAATACAAGTACGTAAATAATCACTTTCTACGCATCTAAACAGAGATATAATGTTTATGTTTCGTATCAATCGTAGATAATGTACTATTACATCTCAAAAGTTGTTACCTTGTAATCCACATATCTCATCACATTTAGAAATTATTATTTATATATTAAAAATGAAGCATCGTTAGCGCTGTCATAAGCTCTAATCTATTATACTACAATTATTTACATAAACATGCATTTCTATGTCCTTAGTAAGTGAGCGAATATAATTATCACATATGCATTCCCCTCCCCCATTTCTAAAAATATTTAGTAATAAAAACTTTGTCATGATTTTACGGTTAACATTTTAACTGTAAAATCATAAGACTCGTAAGAATAAGTAAATATTATGTAAAAAAAAAACAAAGCAGTATTATAATATAAAGGGTGGCCCAAAAGTCCCCCACCCCCTCTTAACTTTTGAACGGTTTGAGATAAATTAATGAAACTTGGAGGATCCGTCCCATGTAAAGGGAAGTTTGTTTTCATGCGATCGCGCACTAGGGGCAACCACCCACTTAGCCCCCAGGCCACCCAACTTAAAATTTCAAATTGGAGTGTATATTTTTGATAGCATATTTGGATTCTACTGTAAAAAATAATTAAATTTTACTTGTAACTTTTTTTTCTATCTCCAATATTTTTCCCCCTGCAAAGGGGCAAAAATAGCAAAATAACCCTACGAAAATAGTAAAAAAATAAAACTTCTATCGTTATAAAATCTGAAAGGTTTAAAATAAAGTAATGGAACTTAGGGGATCTGTACCATGTAAAGGGAAATGTGTATTCATCGGCCCGCGTACAAGGGGCAACCACCATTTTGCTCCCAGGCGTGAAATCTAGCATTTGATTACCTTTTCCCCCGTATTTTTCGCCGTAGAATCCAAATCTGCTATCAAAAATATACACTCCAGTTTGAAATTTTGAAGTTAGGTGGCCTGGGGGCAAAATGGGTGGTTGCCTCTACTGCGTGATTGTATGAAAACAAACTTCCCTTTACATGGTACGGATACGGATCCCCCAAGTTTCATTAATTTATCTCTAACCGTTTAGATTTTACAAATTATTTTCAGAAGGGTTATTTTTCTATCATTGCCCCCCCCCCTAACCATTCAAAAGTTTAGAGGGGGGGGGGGGGAGAAGACTTTTGAACCACCCTGTATATATATATAAATAAATTCTCGACTGTAAATATAAACAAAAACAAACTAATCTCAGGTTTCTAATCAGTTGTAATGACTTCACTAATTAGTAATTAGTTACTACCACAACATTCCATTAGTTTTGCTAATCTGATTATTCAAATTATGGAAAAAGTTGCTGAAATATTACAAAACGTCACCTAACCTAAAATGTAGTATTATCCTAAAGGTCTAAGTTTAACAGGCACGCAGAAGACTGCTATAAATTATTCAAGGCTTAAAGATGATTTCACGGTTCCTGAGAACAATTTGGAACAAGGAAATCAAAGCACCCTAAAATCAATTTTAATATTAAATAAAACCATACTCCCTAAGCATTAATTCCTTTTAAGAAATTCGACAAATAATGTTATTTTATTTTTGAACGAGCCCTTAGGCTCGTGGCAACGGGCATAATTTTATATATAAAAGAAGTAAAATGAAGTAAATTAATTTAGATATCTATATAGATATCTAATTATTATATCTATTAAAGACCAACAACTCAAATTTTATCTATATAAATAAAAATGAATGTTTGTCTGTATGTCTCTTACGTCTTCCTAAACCGTTCATCCCAATGCGATAAAACTTTGGGGAATGGTTGGACGCATGCCTGGTTTCTGAGTTAAAAAAATGTTCCGATAGATGGCGCACGCGTCGTTTTACTGAATGAGTCAATTTCATACTGTTTAACTGCCTGTTTAATTGACTGTTAGGCGATACGAAGTTCGCCGGGTAAGCTAGACTAAAGACCAACAATTCAAAACAAACATTTATTTTTATTGGAATAAATGTGGTTGCCTAAAGGCCCCCATACACGATCAAACATTTTGCGCAGTTATGATGTTTCCACAAACCTGATGTTGGACAAATTTAGGCCATACACGTCAAACATCAATCAGCCCCATACACGGTCAAAATGTTTGCGCAAACATTTTGACCGTGTATGGGGGCCTTTTGATTAAATAGCAAATAATTTCGGGGTGGGTCTTGGTCGGGACACTACTCGATTGTATAAATGATTAGGCTTAGAAGACTTTTGTATACATTAACTACTTAGCTTTTCTATTCCTTGTAACCTCGCCTTGTTTAGCTAACTGCACTTCTAAGCATAACAATTTATAAACTACACTAATTTTCGTTATTCTTATTTATGTAATGACTTTGCATTTCCTAGATTAATGCATGCAGAAAGTTTAAAAAACCACTTTAGATTCAATTTCGCTCAGATATAGCTGAGAAAACTGATATAGCTGAACTAAGAAGTGAAGAATAATGTTCTTTTCTCTTTCAATTTACTTATTCAGTCTAAGAGGATTTTTTTTCTTTATTCCCCAATTATACACAAACATATATATGTATATAATAAATTAAAAATCAAGGGTTCAAAGGTGAAGAGGGAGAGCTTTAGGTTGCGCGGGGGAGGGGGAGTGGGGGAGGGAGAGGGGGGGGGGGGATTGCCTCCCTCTTCCAGTAAAAATACGGTCATTAATTAGGTAGCATTACGTGTTGGTGGGGAAGCCCTGTCAATATAAGTTGTACTTTGTCCGTGAAGGGAATAATGTCCATTGTGTCAAGAGAGTAAGGAAACGTTGCTTTTTGTAAAGTGATTGATGGAGGTTTTGCCAAGGCTGTGTTGCCGGCATCTATTCATACGGAGAGGCGAAAGCCCTACTTTGGATTGA
Source organism: Gerris lacustris (assembly GCA_951217055.1). Lineage (NCBI taxonomy): Eukaryota > Metazoa > Arthropoda > Insecta > Hemiptera > Gerridae > Gerris > Gerris lacustris. The sequence continues at coordinate 56,129,132 of OX578285.1, forward strand.
TTAATAAAATTTCTCTTCGCTTTTTCCTCTTCTTGTGCCACCCCCTGGTTAGAGAAGCTTCTCTAAGGGTAGGAAAAGGTTCATTTTTCCGAGTCCTGGTAGCTGTTCCACTCAGTGCTCGAGGCTTCCTATTGTTGCTGATCGCATTAGCTTGCCAAAAGGAGAGAAAAAGCCCTCCCTATTTTGCTCCTCACCTATTTTTGTTTCCTTTTTTCTACTCCTTCCCTCCCTTCTTTCTTATTTTCTCTTGTGTACATTTTTTTTTTCTCTTACGATTTTTTTATTCCTAATTTCTTATTCGAGGCAGCTTCCTTATTGGATGAAGGTATTTTACCCGTTACTCGAGGGAGAAGAAGGAGTAAGGGAAACGTTACAGGTGTCGAGAAAGAGTGAAAATTCGACAAAAGCTTCATTCTTTTCCCCAACACATCAATACTATATATATATATATATATATATATATATATATATATATATATATATATATATATATATATATATATATATATATATATATATATATATATATATATATAACTGCGTGTGAGTGTGTGTAAACTGAACTGGAATATTGTTAATAGCATCTAACGTTGAAAGCATTTTCTTGAGTGTTCATATTGTTAATTTAAAGCAAAAGAAAGTTTACAGTGTGAACTCACGTTCACTGTTAATTTTAGCGAGAAACGCACAAATACTCTCTGAATACGCCTTTAGTATTTGAAGCGAAACCCCGTAATCGACAAACCTACAGGTATCTCTAGAAAATTAAAACTTCCTTTGATAACAACACTATACGGAATTATTATAGTTGATTTTCTTTTATTCTAGATATTATATTATAGTCCATAAATTGTATAGTATGAAAAGAAGAGTTGCTAACTTGTGGTAATAATCCTTAATTTGACTTGAAATTGGATAGTATGAAAAGAAGAGTTGCTAACTTGTGGTAATAATCCTTAATTTATTTATTTATTTATTTATTTAATTTATAATTTGACTTGAAATTGTATAGTATGAAAAGAAGAGTTGCTAACTTGTGGTAATAATCCTTAATTTGACTTGAAATTGTATAGTATGAAAAGAAGAGTTATTAACTTGTGGTAATAATCCTTAATTTATTTATTTATTTATTTATTTATTTAATTTATAATTTGACTTGAAATTGTATAGTATGAAAAGAAGAGTTGCTAACTTGTGGTAATAATCCTTAATTTGACTTGAAATTGTATAGTATGAAAAGAAGAGTTATTAACTTGTGGTAATAATCCTTAATTTGACTTGAAATTGTATAACATAGAAATATACCCTATATTAAAAACCGCCATACCTAATATTAATGCATTACAAACTTACTTGCATAGCAAATATGATGTGATGCTTAAAATATACTAGCACGGAATGCTTTGGAAAATTTTGCCCCAAGAATTAGATGCAATAAAGTTCTATAGTCTGAATTAATTAAAATTTATCCAAGATTTCTACGACCTACAGTTTTAGATGAATATTATACATTCCATTTGTCAGAGTGGTTTTACTTGGGAGTTCCTCAGATGTTTTTGTGTAATTAAGTGGTAATGGATTTCAAAGGATATTAAGCCAAACATTGCGAATCTTTCTGCAGGGGGTTTATACATCGAAGACATTAGGCTCCATTAAACTAACCTGGGTTGGACAATCAATCTCTTCACACAAGTGTAAAGTGTTGGTCAGTTATCCAAGTCTCACTTCTCCGGGATCATCGATTTTTACCGAACCAATATGAGAGTTATACAGGCCATAGCCTGCTGACGCTTACTCATTCAAGAAGCACCCCATTCTAACATGGATTTATGTTTTAGCAGTTGGGGGACAGAAGAAATTTCCGTCACGCAAAAAACGACATGAAAAATGTGAAGTTTTTAAATATCGTGACAGGAAGTTAGGACTTAACAGGAGGTCGACAGGTTTTCATTCATAGTACAATATTTTGACGTTAGGGCTGAAGTTTCAATATACATGCAAAATGTGACGCTCTTAAATATCATGCCAGATTGGGTTTCTCTTGAGTTTACTGCAGTAGTATATTTCGCCGATAGGAGTGCTGAAGTTTACTTCTGCTATGCGAATAATACTATCTAAATTTTATAAAATATGATTTCAGAGCTCCTAGTGGACCAAATGGTAATCAAAATGGATGAATGTTTCATAATTTCACTCCTTAAGATCCATCTACTCTATCAATTAGACAAATGTATACTGATTTCCTCCACTTCATAGAAAAACATTGAAGTGTCGATATGTGGATTCAATGCCCAAAAACAAATCCATGATTCAATGATTTTCCATGAAATGGAGAAAATTAGTATTTCTTTTTATAAACAATGTTGGGTGGACTGGACATTAAGTGGGGAGCCCGGTCCAGGAACTGAACCCAGATTTGTGATCACCATCCAAATTGTGACCACGCCCGACGCTCTTAACTTCATTTATATGGCAGGCAACTGCTCTCCTACACGGGCTCTTCTAGCCAGTCTCTTTGAGTTAGTCTGCCATTAACCAAATAATAAGGATAATATCACCACTTCAATATTAGTAAAGAGTATTTTCCTGCCTCTTAGGCTGCATAACGGAGCCTCGAAATTATAGCTCTTTACTTGTTAAGCAATCCCTTATTTGAACTTAACAAATAAATAGCTTGGTTTTCCGGTGAAATCCACGTCACGAAGGGGTTGAATTCCGTCGTTTCGCTTCTACTATTGGAAGCATCTTCAGAGATGTGATGCATCGTGATGTTAACTTGAAGCAACAACAAAATATTCCGACCGAAACCGGAATACAAAGCTATTTATGACTTAAGCCGCAGAATCCTACGCACCAGATTACCTTAACAAATGTTTATTTCTGCCTTAGGGTGGTCAATAAACTCAAATTTACCTTACAAACATAAACACCTTTTAATGATAAAAATAAAATTCAACAGGACATTGATTTTTTTGTAAATCAAAGTAAGTGTGTACAAAAAAACAAAGGGAGCCCTCATAAGACAACGAGAAAAATATAAAAGATGTGAAACTTGTTTTAACATACATTTTATGAGACCTACATAATTTTATAGCAGAAAGTTCAAATTCTACCTGATGTAGGCACGATTTTAAATTAAATATATATTGAATAAGCTTTTATCTCAAAATAAAAGGGATTTAAAATAGGGCTTAAGCAAATAAAGAGTATATGATTTATTTATTTGTTATCTCACAAAGAAAAAAACAAACTTTAACTGTATAGTTTTGTCAGCAGCAAAAAGTACGTGTTGAATTTGTCAGATCTCATTGTGAAGGGAAAGAGAGCATTGTTAAATAATGAATGTTTCCTTGCAGATTGGTAGCCGCCAAAAGAACGTCAGATTTGTATAAAAATCCTCAAATCCAAGACATATGTTTAACAATTTTAATTGAACCTCAACATTAGCTAGTCAAAAACAAGCGGATTTTATGACAGACCAGATCCGCGTGTATTTTTGAAGGACCTGGTCGGCCGATCTCAGGTTTTCGTTTTCACTTGCAGGTCCCGCGCGTCGGATCTAGCCTGGCGTCTCGATGCGCTCGAGAGTGGGGTAAATCTGCCAATTTTTTCCTCATATAGTCGCGGATCCAGCCAGGTCTGTCGAACTTGCTGGACGGACCACACTTTGTTCAGTTCAGACGTACATACATTTAATATTATACACGATTTGCGAGAGACACCAAGGGATGTGCCCTTGGTGAGATTAAGATGTTGGCTCGGCATTATGCCATGTCCTGCATCGTTTCGTCGCGTCCGACTCATCAGGGGCCCGACGATGCCCACCCAACTCTGGACCTATACTACATCAAGAAGATCAGATATAGGACTTATCAGAGACGAGCGTACTCTCATACCGCCATTCTTGCTTGGCTGGCAAAACACATCAGCAGAGTAATACCGTGTTTTTGCACACTGCAATAGGCTACACGATTTGCGAGAGACACCAAGGGATGTGCCACGCAAGCGTGACACATAGGAACTGTTTTTAACATCAGACATAACGTCATTAAGATGTTGGCTCGGCATTATGCCATGTCCTGCATCGTTTCGTCGCGTCCGACTCATCAGGGGCCCGACGATGCCCACCCAACTCTGGACCTATACTACATCAAGAAGATTAGATATAGGACTTATCAGAGACGAGCGTGCTCTCATACCGCCATTCTTCCGATATTATCTATCCGATATCCGATATCCGATATTAGAGCCTCATCGTTGTGTCATAGGGGATCTACGGATTTCCCTAAATCTGTAGGAAAAATCCGTGTTCCGTCATAAAATCCGCTCATGTGTGCCCATTGCCCATGCTCGTCCTTTGGATGACTTCTCAACTTACACTATATTTTAATTCTATGTTTATGTTACTTCTTTCTGACTACATAACTGATTAGTGATGTAAATAATATGACGTATATAATAAATAAATGCCAGATATTATAAATAAATAAAGTACGGACCAAAAAAATATTATGATGCAGTTTAATTCTTTTCAACAATGGTGTCAGCTCATTCTTCAACATAATTTTCTCTGCTTTCTGCATTAGTTATTTTGTTGGAATGTTCATGAGTTAAAAGCGCTTGTGATGAGAATATAGTTCATAGTATATTTTTGTCCTTAAATATTAAATCCATATTACATAATTTGTAATATGGATTTAACATATTATTATATTATATTATGTAATATGGATTTACACATTATGTTCTAGGTGTTATATTGAGGTTGGAATGTAAAGGGCAAGTGGTGCTATCTTTTGAAAAGGACGTTGAAAACCGGGCTGTTGTTTCGAGAACTGATTTTCCAACTTCTGCTTCAGAGACGATGGAGTCGATTTTAAAGATATTCAACAAAACTTCAATTCAGGTGTGTGTTGATCAATTATAATAATTTATTTATTTGTATTTGACTAAGATAAAGATGATATGACTATTATAATTCCTAAATTCTAGATAATATTGCATAGTTATATCTGAGGGCACGGCAGTGTCCCCACAAAGTTGAGCTAATTTTAAATTAGAGATCATTACAAACTGAACTATAAACTATTATTTCAAACCTCTACCCTTATTGATTGACGATTGACGATTGACTGACTGGCAGAGTTAATAGAATAAGGCCTCATTCACACTAGAGATTCCGGAATGCGATTCACGAATCGAAGATTCTAATGATACCAGGCGGCCTATGTATTTTGCTTATGTCCATTCAGACTACGATTCCGGTATGCGATTCGTATGAGATTCTCAAATCGAGTATAACGTCCCCGTGAGCCGCCTCGATTCTATTTAGAATTCTTCTTAGAAAGCGGCTCATGATACATTGCTCTATATGGGCCCATTCAGACTAGGCGATTCTGAATCGCATTCTGCTTCAATCCTCTTTTTATTTATTTTCTTTAAATAAAATATTTTAATTATAAATTCATAATAATTACTGTAATATCATTAATTAAAATATTTTATTATAAATAATTTTATTTAAGTTGCATAAAATATTTTAATCATATAAATATATTAATAAATCAATGTAATATATTGTTTATTTATTTTTTTCAATTGTTTTATTTACTTTAAATAAAATAGGTTAATTATGAATATAATAATAAATATAATATAATTAATTATTTAAAAATTAAATACATATATATGTTAGTGTATAATAAAAGTGGGATCAAAACTAGGAAAAGTGGGGGGAAGAAGCTGCCGAGATACTGAATCTTGATACTTTTTTGAATCTCATACACGAATCGCATTCCAGAATCCCAGTGTGAATGAGCCCTAAGTGTGGTTGGGTTTTATTGAATATTGAGGTCGAAGATTATAAACATACACTTCCCGTTGGTCCGCAAACGTACGCCAGATAATTGTTTGGTTAAATTTGAGCACCCACCGAGTTTCATAGCTTGCCTGTACGTTTTACACCCTTAGTTTCTAAACAATGATTTATTATCTTTTATTACTACTTATTTCCTATTATTTTCTTCCATCATCTTTCTTTATCTTGATATTATATCGTATATTCCTTATTCTTATCCTTCCTTATTTTATTTTCATATATCTTACTTTATGCAGCGCTACAGCCCGAGATGGGCTTTGGCTTCCCCTACAACATATCTCCATTCATCTCTCCTGCCCGCTCTGGTTCTCCAACTCCTCACTCCAAGTACTTTCAGGTCCTCCTCCACATCCTCAAGCCATTTCTTCCTTGGTCGTCCCCGTCTTGAAGGTCCATATATCTTTCCGCTGAGCAGATTCTTAGGCATCCTGGCTTCGTCCATCCTTTCCACATGCCCCAGCCATCTTAATCTTTGCGCCTTAATGAACCTTACGATATCTTCTCCTTCCAAGATATCATTTATCTCTCTTTTCATATATCAGTATGTATAATATAATATGTATAATAATAATAATAATAAATAAATTTATTTAAATAAGTTTTACATAAGAGAAAAATAATGACAATAATTACATGATTGTTTTATATAATTTCTTTAAACATTTCTTAGTTTAGCCGCAAAAGCGATTGCTTGAGCGCGGCTAAATTTTTTTTTTATATAAGTTCTTTCTAAGGTTTATAAGTTCATTCTAAGGTTTATAAGTTCATTTAAAATTAATAGATATTTATAAATTAGTACATAACATAATTTTATTTTAATTAATCTTTAGTACATAATTTCATTTTAAGTATTTATATAAAATGAATTTAAAAGAATATAATTTAAAAGAATATAATTTAAAAGAATTTAAACATTTGGGAAAAAATAGTTATTAAATAGTATTTTGTCATAGTTTGTACATACTGTAATTATTATGAGTTATTATTTGAAAGTGAAGGTTTTATCCAATGTATTATATTCTGTTTATAATGTTTGAAATATAAGTTAGTTTTAATATGATCTGGTAGCTTATTAAAGATTACAGGTGCTCTTGCAGCAGCATGTCACTGTAACATAGATGTTCGACACTTAAGTGTTCTAACATGTCTGTTTGTTTTATTTCATGTGCTACGATCATGATTAATATAATCTTTCTTTTCATGAAAAAGTTTTAATAAGTCTTGTTTTGTAAATAACTGTTTAACATTAAGGACAGGAAAATCTTGGTACAGCTGTTCAGTAGAGTAAAGTCTAGGTTTTTTAAGAATAGTCTTTATCACCGCTTTCTGTGCCACTTCTAATGGGTATAAATGTGTCGGGTTCGCAGAACCCCACCCAATTATACCGTAACTAATTACGGATTCAACCAAAGCGTGATAAATTATTTTTAATAATGCTTCGTCACAAAAGTCTCTAAGGCATCTAAAAATAGTATATGAATTTACGAATTTTATTGCTAATGTTTTTAATATGAATTTTCCATGACAATACCTGGTCTATAGTAACACCTAAGTATTTTATTGATGTCACTCTGTCTATTGAATTACAATCATAGTTTACGTTTGGCCAAGAATTACTCTTGTTACACTTACAATCGTGAATTTTTAATTTATTGATCAATTTAGGTTGACCTTTTTTAGAGAGAGAGAGAATGTTATGAATTTAGTTTTGTTTAGTGTAGTTTAATTACTCTTGTTTCACTTACAATCGTGAATTTTTAATTTATTGATCAATTTAGGTTGACCTTTTTTAGAGAGAGAGAGAATGTTATGAATTTAGTTTTTTTTTAGTGTAGTTTAATTACTCTTGTTACACTTACAATCGTGAATTTTTAATTTATTGATCAATTTAGGTTGACCTTTTTTAGAGAGAGAGAATGTTATGAATTTAGTTTTTTTTAGTGTAGTTTAATTACTCTTGTTACACTTACAATCGTGAATTTTTAATTTATTGATCAATTTAGGTTGACCTTTTTTAGAGAGAGAGAATGTTATGAATTTAGTTTTTTTTAGTGTAGTTTAATTACTCTTGTTTCACTTACAATCGTGAATTTTTAATTTATTGATCAATTTAGGTTGACCTTTTTTAGAGAGAGAGAATGTTATGAATTTAGTTTTTTTTAGTGTAGTTTAATTACTCTTGTTTCACTTACAATCGTGAATTTTTAATTTATTGATCAATTTAGGTTGACCTTTTTTAGAGAGAGAGAGAATGTTATGAATTTAGTTTTTTTTTTAGTGTAGTTTAATTACTCTTGTTACACTTACAATCGTGAATTTTTAATTTATTGATCAATTTAGGTTGACCTTTTTTAGAGAGAGAGAGAATGTTATGAATTTAGTTTTTTTAGTGTAGTTTAATTACTCTTGTTACACTTACAATCGTGAATTTTTAATTTATTGATCAATTTAGGTTGACCTTTTTTAGAGAGAGAGAATGTTATGAATTTAGTTTTTTTAGTGTAGTTTAATTACTCTTGTTACACTTACAATCGTGAATTTTTAATTTATTGATCAATTTAGGTTGACCTTTTTTAGAGAGAGAGAGAATGTTATGAATTTAGTTTTTTTAGTGTTGTTTAATTACTCTTGTTACACTTACAATCGTGAATTTTTAATTTATTGATCAATTTAGGTTGACCTTTTTTAGAGAGAGAGAATGTAATGAATTTAGTTTTTTTAGTGTTAAGAAATAAAAGGTTTGTGTGAAGCCAATTACTAACAAGGGATAGTTGTTGTTCGACGTTAGCTAATAAGTTATCCCAGTTGCCTGTATTTGATGAGAAAGTAAATAAAAAATTAAATTGAATGTATTATATGTTCAAAAAGAACAAGAGGCTAAAGAGGTTAAGTAGTTTTCTGATATTTAATATAATATATATTCTCCCTATAGTTTCTTTAAGATCTTTTTTTAAATAAAATGTTATGCAGTATCGTATACAACATTTTTTATTCCCGTGCTGCGTAATTGCCATGTAGTGTTTTGGGAAAGAAAATGTTTAAGTTTGTGAGGGACAGAGAAAAGAGAAGGGGAGAGACAAAAACATCATTTTTCCGTGATAGGCTGTGAAATAGTAACTTTAGAGCCTAAAAAATATAGCTAAAATCCATTTTTTCATTACGTGGACTTAAAAAATCTTTTTATTACTCCTAGCTGTAAAGAAAAAATCTTTTAGTTCCTAGGAACTAAAAGATTTGTTCTTTACAGCGTGTAGTTGTCAAAACTTCCGTTAGTATCGCTGCAGTCTTTGTAGAAATAGTAGTAGCTTCTAGTACGATTAAAATCCGCTAGATGTCAGTGCGTTTTATTTATTTTTTCTTATAGTGTAACCTCTTTTTAAGGTTTCTTTTTTTAAGTCTTAAGTATGTACTAATATTTGTTATTATTATATATTGATTAGTGATTAATATTTAATGTTTTTTCATTGTCTGCTACCTCGGAAAAAATAGCATATGCTACGCGACTGTGAAGTGTTTTTTCTTTACCTTGGCAATATTAAGCGCGGTAAAGAAAAAACTCACTTCACAGCCTAGTAACATAATATACTATTACTTGTACTGGGTGGATTAGATCTAGTAGAAGTTACTCAAACGGGGGAGTCTGGACTAAACCTATGGTCTCACAACTTTGTATACGCGAGACTTGCCTTTTATATATATATATATATATATATATATATATATATATATATATATATATATATATATATATATATATATATATATATGTATATATATATATGTATATGTATATATGTATAGATTGCGAAATTATTAGAAGTAAGATATCTACGGTGAACAACACATAAAAAATATAACAAGCTTTATTCTTACTGCGTAAATACAAATAATTTCAAGATAAAAAGAAATTTTTTATATACTACGTTTTTGAATTTTCTGTTGAATCGTATGTAATGTTGATCATATAATTGTTATTGTTAAATAATATATAATGTTAGTGAAAAAAAAAATAGTTCCGAATTTATTTACTTCACATAAATGACAACCATCCAGAGAGCTGATCTTAAACCTATAAAAAGACAAATCTTTGTACAACGGATCTCCCCAACACCAAATCTAAAGCATGCCATCGATATATTTGAAATAATCGATATTTCCTGTTTTGCTGTCATTCAATGTTTATCTATCACAAATTTGAGACCCGTCAAAATGAAGATTGCGTAAATATTGGATATGGCAAAACAAATAAAATAACTTGCGGATTTTTTCCGAACTAACTTTCCGGACAGCAAAATTTGCTGAAAACTAATTAAATTCTGCTGTAAGATGGCTAAAAGTATTAAAATAATGCATTGTCATCGTGTTCTGAGGTATGCTAGAAGTTTCAAATGTCTAGCTATTCGGGAAGTAAGTTAGAAATCGATTGCCAGATTTGTACCGGACAAACAAACAAATAAACAAGAATGCAAGCTAATAAAAACGTAGTAAAAATCGAAATTCTGGATTAACTGACGGTTCGGAAAAATTTATTTCCTTCATCAATATAGTATATATGAACAAAAATAGTGGATGAGTTTTGTTTAAAGCTTGAAGCAGGAAATTCATTTTACTAAAACATCGATAAATCTGCAAAACTGATTTCTGCTTTAGACTCGTTATCCACAAAATATATTATATTTATTTAATTATAGTAAATTATGCGGCATGAAAGAAGGCAAAATATGAATTTATTACAAGGAGAAGTCTTAGAGAAATCGAAGGAAGTTTTTCATGTAATATAAATATTATCAATGAAAGGAATAAATAAAGATATAATCTTACACATATATTTCGAGAGTTGTAAACGCCAAAGGTGGTTCAACGGAGAAATAATTTTTCTTTATATTTAAATATTCTTCCAGAAATTATCTTATCTTCAAATTATTCTCATTATAATATTAATTATTTGATTTAATCACGATTGTTTTGCTATTGTGTACACTTTAACAACTTACAAATATAATTATTTAATAAAGATGATATTAAGCCGCGTCCACACCGGCCGCGCATTCGCAAACAGGGTTTGCAAACGTTTGCAATCGTTTGCAAACAACCACAAACACGACGTCCACACCGGACGCGCATTCTTGTCAAACAGGTGTTTGCAAACGTTTGTCCTTGTTCCCAGTTATTTTTCATTATTTTCTTGTACACTACATCATCAAGTACTAAATAAAACTATATTGCACTTGTATTAACTTTGTAATATCATTGGTGAGTTAGTAAAACATGGCAATAGTAAAAGAAGACGAAGAGTCTGGATGTCAAAAAAAATTCTCCTCGATCATCCCTGATTTTAGATTATTATTTCTACAAAAATAAAACGCCAAAACATATAAAAATTTTATATAAATAGAAATCTGTTCTTTTGATGGAAAAAAGATAAATATCAATGTAATATTTCGTCTTATGAGGGCCTATAGGAGGCTCGGGCCCATAGGCCTGTACCTTAAATAATAAGCTTGGAAGCAATATAATTATTTATAAAAATAGTATGACGCATTTTTGGACTTTTATGTCATATATATATTTATATATTTATCAGGTTATTTTTAATCTTGGATTTACATAATCTCATCTCTAGTTCCAATCACTATGTATTAATTAGTATATATTATTAATTATAATATAGTTATTTGATGCTATATTCATAAATAATACGAATGAAAAAAATATACATTTCCCGGGTTAATTTTATACAAATAGAAATCTGTTCTCTTGGTGAAAAAAGGATAAATACTCCCCCATAGGAGACATAAAGCCCATAGAAGGCTCGTGCCCGTAGGCTTGTGCCTATAGTAATAAGCTTGGAAGCAATATAAAATTATTTAAACAAATAGTATGACGCATTTTTGAACTTATATGTCACCTTATCTATATATTTATCTATTTAATTCCGGTATTTTTAATCTTGGATTTACATAAACTCATCTCTAGTTTCAATTACTATATATTAATTAGTAAATATTATTAGTTATTATAAAGTTATTTGATGCTAGTCACAAATAACACGAAAGATAAAAAAAAAATCTTTCTTGGCTTTCCATGTCCAAACATAGGCTGTTTGCGAATGCTCAAGGAGTTTGCTCAAAAAGCGTCCACACCAAACGCGCACAAACAGCAAACATCCTTTGATGTACCGACTCTACCCGGAGCACCCGCGAACACAAACAAGCATTCGTTCGTGCACGTGGTGCCGTCCACACCGGCCGCGCATCCCTGTTTGCAAACACGATGCGCGGCTGGTGTGGACAGGGCTTTAGGATGATTTTATGTAGGAAGTTGAATCTGAAAGGGATAGACTATCCTGCTTTAAATATACGAGTTGCATGCTTAGTATACCTCTAAGTCGTCATTATGTTTTTACTCATCCTTCTGCGGACCCTGTACTGACGCGTCCTGACATATTCTTATCTATTCTGCAATGTCTCCATGGTATCGATTTTTCAAATAAAAATATGTTAATAATAGAAACTTTTGGTTATTTACTTTATCAACTTGGACTTATGTAGTAAAGTGTACGGCATCCACTTTAAATATTTCTTCTGAAGACGGTTGCACATCGGACCTCTAAATTATAATGAAGGTTACTATAATGTATATTAGTACTTTCGATAAACATAAACGTGGTAAAATTTCCGTCAATCTTCAACCTCTCTGTTTCGTCTTATCTCTGTTGAGCACTGTGCACGTTCTCTATGCACAGCGTTTAGACAAAACTGTGTTATTTCAAAAAATTTAAATTACTTATCTTTATTTCTCTTAGGCGTAGTTTGATCGGGCAATCTTCAATCCTTAAATAATTAACTCACTTGTTTATGTTTTTTCTTACATACCTACCAGTATTGTATAAATTCCATTATTTGTGTAAACATCATTAACCACTTATCATATAGATAAGAACAAAAAACATTTCACTATATAAACTTTTTTTTTTTAAATTGACTTTTTGTGGTATTTACTACATTATTTTTGCAAACAATTGCGATAAAGTATTGTAACTTCTTTGTGAGGAAAAAAAGAGAAACAACTTAAAAAGTTGTATATTTTGTAGAAAGACTGCTCAATATTCCGTTTTTTGCATTTAGATAATGAATCTGTTGTAAGTGCAAAAATATGTTACATCTGAGAAATAGATGTAACACGTATAGTGTGTCCCTGGATCGCGTTGATCCAGGTTATATATACAGGGTGTATCAATTTCAGATGGCCATAGAAAAAGGGGTATATCTACAGGTCATTTGGAGCAAAAAAGTTCATATAAGCTATTGTCCAATTCTCAACAGGTTAGGAGCTATAGGCGAAAATAGACTGTGTTAAAAACAATCGACCTTAGCCTTAAAAAACTGGAATAACTCAAAATATATTAATCTTGGAACAATGAATGAACAATCATTGGAAAGAGCAGGAAATTTCCTATAAAATAATGTATGTTTTAGTTGAGTTGTTGCCTTTTTAGTGTGACCCAGAGCTGTTTGAAAACAAAAAAAAATAGATTTTTTAAAAAAATCTGAAAAAATTTGAGCCCACTTATCGATATGACCCGAATGGGAGAAATGCATACAAAGTTAGGAAAAGTTTGTTAATAGGCTTTAAAACGATATTAAATACTTAACAATATTCCAACTCTAAGTGGGCGAATAAACCACCGTTGTAGAAAAAAACATGTCGTGCTTGCAGCTGGAGAAGGGCAAAGAAACGTGACATTATCATCTGTGGCATCTTTGACAAAATGATGTCGAATGTGCATTGCTCAAGGTGGCGGCCATTTTGAGCAGTTTTCAACATCTCTATATATTCCCTATGTGTGGGTCAAAAAAATGCGCCGGTGTTTTAAATTTCAACATTTTACCATAAACGGTTCGGGAGATATAAACCAAAGAACGACGGACAGAAAGACACATCACCCTCGGCATAACGGCTTCGACCCCTCGGCAAATTTAGGCTTTGAAAAGGATCTACGAAAGCCTAGCAAATGGGTAGCAGAAGGTTGAAATGTATATGGGACCAACAATGGCCATACCATCCAAATTTCAATTTAATCGTACCAGTAGTTTTTAAGATGTTGGTTCGCAAAAATTAAGTGGCAGACCAACAGACAGACACGGAACCAAAAATGTTCCCTGATGTCTGAAACGGATTTCTGTCATGGAATTTTTGAAATTGGAGACAAAAACGTTTCGTTCTTCAGATCGATGACATAGCTTCCGTTACCTACTGTAAGCTCGGAAGCAAAACATAAACTAATTCAAAATTATGCAACTCTGCACTTTTTCGCAATGTTTGTAGTAGTAGTAAATCCTAGTATTAGTACTAGATGGACAGGATGGAACAATTGTTGGAACATAGCAATTAGGTCCTAATGAGTATTGAGAGGGTCGAATTTAAAGTATGTGGGATCCAGGCGGATGATGTGGTATGGGCCTCCCTTCCTCTTAGCCATGTCCAAATATTGGGGGGCCTTTTCGAAGAGTTTTTCTCCTTCGTGGAAATTTTAATATTATCAATTTAATATATCTAAAAAAAATAATATATCTAATGTAAGTCAGTTTCTCGTGGCACCCTGAGACTCGTTAAAACAAACAGCTATTGTGCCTTATTATAAACAAACAGTCCAGTATGCGAATCTATCATTTAGCCAAATTGTGGAACTAAATCGGAAAGTTTAGATATTTGGCATAGTTGTTCATTGATGTTTAAATATGAACATATCAAAAGTCCTGAAAGTTCTGAGAGGGATATGACCACAATCTTTATAGAATCTTGTAATCTAAATCCTCAGATTGGCTTAAAATATTTTTTTTTATTCGGGTATGATTTTTTTTGAACCTGTATGCCAAATTTAATTGAAATTGGCTCAGTAGCGTAGATGACTACTGACGACTTTTTTTTTTTTTTTTTTTTTTTTCTTTTTTTTTTAAATACGACTATTTGGAAACAGAGACTTCAACACGTGTAAATCCATTAAAATCTTGGACCTTCACATAGTCACGGACCTTTATTTTAGATAATTGAATAATCTTTTATTGTGCATATAATGATATTTTAGGTAAACTTAATATTTTCCTTGATATTTGTGAAAAACATTTAACTTGGAACTATTTTATAAGATTACGGGTATAACTTTTATTACTTTTGATATGTTCATTTTGAAACATCAATGAACAACTAACTATGCCATTTATCAAAACTTTCCGATTTGGTTCCGCAAGTTTTCCTCCGTAAACTGATGTAAGATTGAATATTTATACTTTTAAACAAATGAGCATTTAGAAAATTTGCATCTAATCCTCGGAAATGAACTCTTCCTATCTGCCCTTTCCCCATGAAAGAAGTAAAATTTAGAAAACTGCCCCCTC
This sequence comes from Gerris lacustris, assembly GCA_951217055.1. NCBI lineage: Eukaryota > Metazoa > Arthropoda > Insecta > Hemiptera > Gerridae > Gerris > Gerris lacustris. Next base: position 56,144,408 of record OX578285.1, read on the forward strand.
TTTGTTTTGAGGTGAATACGCTCATGATGGACCGACCAGTTATAAGCTTATGTTGTGATATGAGGCTGCGCACGAACTAGACAACATTCCTAACCATAAGGAAGGGTCCATTAATCCCTAAGCACGAACTAGACAACATTCCTAACCATAAGGAAGAGTCCATTAATCCTTAAGCACGAACTAGACAACATTCCTAACCATAAGGAAGGGTCCATTAATCCCTAAGCACGAACTAGACAACATTCCTAACCATAAGGAAGGGTCCATTAATCCCTAAGCACGGACTGGACAACTATCGGCATCAGATAGTGGGGTGGCAGGTTAAAGCAGAATTAGTCAGTTTAACTTTGTTAAGTGTGCGTCTCCTATAATAGGGTAGATGTAGTTATAGAAGAAACGTTTCGTAAATGCTCTAGTTTTTGCTGATGAGTTGAGCGAAATTTGTAGTTTCATCTTATTAAGTTAATATGTTATTTTTGTTTAGTATTGGGTGTCACTGTTAAGTTTATCTGTGTGCACATAACAATATTTATTACATAACAAAATAGGAGTAACTGTCGTTCCACTGATAAAAACGTAGACAGTTTCGCTAACTATATGTTTCACTAATAAGTCAAAAGAGAATTTGTATAAGTATGTGGAGTCTAAAATGCGAAGTTCATAAACAATAAACAGGTCAAGTGTGTGCTGGTCAGCACACAGCGAGGGTCCGTAGGCCACACTATATAGTGTTTAACTGTAAAGTGTATAAACAGTGTTTTTTTAAAATGCTAAAAAAGCTTACTTTGAATCATTCTAAGGGTCTGATTTTCTCAAAACACACTCTGATAAAGTATTTTTTTGCCACTGAACCGGACTACAACCATATAAATATATCGAAAAGACCATAATTATAAAAAAAAAGTATTTTGTCAATAAAAAATAAAATAATATTTTTTTCGAAATTTCAAAAAAGTGGTATCTTTACTTTTGGTCGAAGAATGTTCAGGAATTTATGAATCATATGAACGTATCCTTTCATATGATACCCCTTACGGTGAATGTCGAAGAATGTTCAGGAATTTTTTCAGATTTTTTGCACTTCACATAAGCGAGATAGATGGGGGGGACACGTTTCAAACCCGCTTCAAACTCACCTACGCTCGCCCTATCAAAGTTATAACCAAAGAATTATATATTTTTGTAATCAGCTCGACGTACCCTTTCATATGACTCCCCTCACGGTGTCGAAAAAAAAAAAAAAAAAAATTAACCCTTAAGTTTTTTTACCCTAATTTTTTTGAAAAATATTTTTTTTAAGTCGCTATATTTTTAAAATATGTGGGCAGGTACAAGACACATACATGCCAAATTTCAAAGTGATCAGACGAAAGGTGTAGCCGTGAAAGCACGCGAGAGGACGGACGGACAGACACACGCAGGAAAATATAGGGTCCTTGGTTTTGCCTACGGACCCTAAAAATGGATTATTTTGTTTGAGCAAAAAATGCTCTATTTTATTTTCAAGATCAAATCAACTATTCTTTTTTGTTATCAAGATTGATTTAATCTCACAGCAATCTTAATAGTGCGTACAAAAATATAATCTTAATCTACGATTCAAGCACTTTCATCCTTCGTATAATGCGAGTAAAAAAAACAACAACAAATGTTAATGAAATATTATTATTATTATTATTTACTTATTTTATTTTGAGAAAAAAGCCATTAAAAGGTAAACAATAAATATACGTATTACGATATTAACCGTGCAAGCGTAAACAAAGCAATTGATAGAAAATATTAGTTTTTCAAAAAAATGTTTGTTTTGATGTAAAAAATCAATAATGGACTTGGTTATGAAAAGTCTTATTTTTTATTATATAATAGTACATTACGCGTCGAGTGCGGAAAGTAGCATTTTGCATGCGAGTGTGGAGTTTGCACCCGAGCGATAGCGAGGGTGGTAAAACCACACGAGCAATGCAAAATGCCGTTTTCGCACGAGTTGCGTACCGTACTTTATCTACGATTGTTAGATTTAAATAATAAATACAGAAAAAAATAAACTTGCTGTATGTAAGTTCGTATCTCTCTCTTGATAAAGATGGCATTAATTCATTAGTTGTATTTTTTGCCGAATTAATTATTTCTGGAGGAGTATTATTCTCCACATTTTCGTCAAAGTCACTTGATTCACTCATTGTTTTTCACTAAAAACTCGATATAAACAGTTACTTTAATAAAAGAACAGCAAATAAGTTTTGTTAAATGTAAACAAACTTGCTAATCGTGCGTAAAGCTGAAGAATTCCTCTTCTTTACCGCACTAGTGTGGTAAAGAAGAGGAATTATTCAGAACTATGAGACGCGTATGCGCAATGAATACAAGTACGTAAAGAATCACTTTCTACGCATCTAAACAAAGATATAATGTTTATATTTCGTATCAATCGTAGATAAAATTGTTTATAACATTGGTTCTTCACAACTACATTTTATAAATGTTACAAGTGATAATAATACAAGTTTTTCGGTCATTGATTTACTTGACAAAGGTAATAGTACATTGACTATTCCTTTCGGCATGAAGATTAAAATTATAATGACAATAATGATAATTTAAGAATTAAGAATTAAGAATAATAATAAAGGAATATAATTAAATAAAATAAAATAAATTATAATAGTAAATAAATCAGAAAATAGAATTCAAATAAACAGATAAAATTAGAAACATATAGATATATAATAACAGTAAGTTAAATAATAATAACTATAAATTTGCTTTAAATAATCACATTCGTAGTAAGTCTCTGGGCCACAACATTGGTTCTACTCGATATTTTATCATTGAAGTCAAGCCTACAACATGCGCTACATTTTTTGAGCTTACCTCTGTGAAAAAATAATCTTTAGCCTGTCTTGCGCCTATGAAGTCAGACTGGTGGCGATAGGCACACACGCATATACATACAAAACTTTAATATTATTGTTATACGTATAGATAGTAATAATTAATAATTAAAATCAGCAAATAAATAAAATCAGTAAGACGAAAGCCCGGGCTAAAAGTTTTAGTACAAATTGGCTATTTTGTAAAACATCTTCAGCCAATAAATTAAAAATATACCAAGTTAACTTGTAGCTTAATGAAGGGTATGCTATTCACATCGGTTGAAAAGACCCATGTTAATTATTGTACAACTAATACCCTATTGGAACTTGGAAAAAGAGGAATTTCCAGTACTCATCTGCAAAAGAGAAAAAGATTACAAGAAGGGTTGGAAATTTTCCCAACCGTTTTCCCCAAAACTAAAATCACCATTGAAAATCTCACAAGCAGAAAAAAGGGACTGTGGAGGGAGGGAATATTACGGGGAGGCGAATTCGCCCGGTTTTTGTTACCTTGCAGAATTAATTAAATTAAACAGGGTTGGGGGGGTGGGAGAAAGTGCGAATGTAACGAAAACGATTTTCAAAGGAACCAGGCTGGGAAACCGGGGAAATATAAATAGAGTTTTGTATAAGATTTGTTTAATAGGGGGAGGTAGATGGATAGGGCGGAATCTAAAGCAAATAAGACAATTCATCAAGAATGTCTGTAGTACTAAGAAGATTAGAGAAGGAGGGAGTAGAGAGGAGGTAATTATGTCTAATCATTGGTAGAGGCAAGACGAGCCTGTACAAGTCTTTGATGTGCATTCATCCCGTTAGCCGCTCCACTTAGCTACAGCACAAACCTGCCCAGCTTCCTTTCATAATCAAACTATAGTATCCAAACAATGATTGACACAGGTAACCCTTAGCAACCCCCTTCCAACAGTACTACAACCTATTCACTGTCGTACAACATCATGAACCCATACATTACCTTTTGAAACCCACTATCATTCTCCCACTACCCATGTATTTACCTTTTACACGTACAGCAATACAAGCCTACTACATAAGACGTATTCCCGCACGGTTTCTTCTATCGCATTAACTCGACCGATTATAAAGGGCCTTTTATACTTCAAATGTATTTATAACATTCTCCAAGGTAAAATCATTTATATTTTCAAAGGTTTTTGCTCCCTACACAAAAGAAGAAGGGAAGATCTCGGTTAATATAATCAGGACTAATTAGCAATGATAATATAATATAAATATCAGACTTTCTAATGTCATAATAATTTTGTTGTCTGTATAATTCTTTTGCCGATATCTATAATTTCATTAAATTAGTCTAATTATAATAACTATTAAAGAAGAAAATTTTTAAAACCAAAATATATATCTCATTCCCATACTAGATCTATTTGCGATTGTAAAGAATAACATTTGGGGTCTTTTTAAGGGTCCGTAGGCAAAACCAAGGACCCTTATATTTTTAGCGTGTGTCTGTCCGTCCGTCCTGCCGCCTGCTCTCACGGCTACACCTTTCGTCCGATCACTTTGAAATTTGGCATGTATGTGTTTTGTACCTTCCCACATATTTGAAAAATATAGCGACTTAAAAACAATATTTTTTTAAAAAATAGGGTAAAAAAACTTACACAGCACTATTACTTTAAAATGTGCTGCGGTATTGCATACTTAAATTTCAGGTCTTTGGCTTTGGGGGGGGGGGGGGGGGGGGGGGCACGTGCCCTCCCCCCTGGGTGCGCCACTAATCTAAACGTTAGTCAATAAGTTTTAGCTCGGTTCTTTACCAAGATATGGAACCTCAAATATAATATTTTTAAAATATTTTTCTTAAAAATAAAATTTGTATTAAATTTTTGTCATATAATTTGAAGGCATGAAAATTAAAATTGCATTTTTCTTATAGAAAATTTTGTCAGCTTTACGACGGTGCCAAACATTTTATTCTTACTTTTGGTGCAATAAGCACTTTTATGAGCAAAGGTATGTAATCTTAAAAAAATCATGAAATTTGATTTTGTGGGAGAACGGTTAAGATTTGACCCATGGCTTATAGTGTTTTTTGTAGCCCTTAGGGCGTAGAACAACCTACTTCATTTTTTCACATATATCGCCAGTCACCCTGTATATATATATATATATATATATATATATATATATATATATATATATATATATATATATATATATATATATATATATATACACCTATACCAAATCAAGAAGATCAGATATAGGGCATTATCAGAGACGAGCGTGCTTTCACACCGCCATTCTTGCTTGGCTGGCAAAACAAATCAGCAATGTCATACCGTGTTTTTGCACACTGCAATAAGGTACACAATTTGTGTTAGTGAGAGACACCAAGGGATGTGCCACGCAAGCGTGACACATAGGAACTGTTCCAACATTAGACTATTGATTTGGTATAGGTCCAGAGTTGGGTGGGCATCGTCGGGCCCCTGATGAGTCGGACGCGACGAAACGATGCAGGACATGGCGTAATGCCGAGCCAACATCTTTGTGACGTATAGTCTAATGTTGGAACAGTTCCTATGTGTCACGCTTGCGTGGCACATCCCTTGGTGTCTCTCACTAACACAAATTGTGTGTATATATATATATATATATGATCTGTCGGAATCAGCAACTCTCCACATTTAACCTTTCAGTGTAAAACATGCCTCACTACTCTGAAATTCCGACAGATCATATATATATATATATATATATATATATATATATATATATATATATATATATATATATATATATATATATATATATATATATATATATATAGAGATATATATACAGAGTAGTGAGGCATGTTTTACACTGAAAGGTTAAATGTGGAGAGTTGCTGATTCCTTGTCCTGTACAACGTAATGTTAGGTTGTTGGTCAGACCAGGAATGAAACGGAAAAATAACTTGCTTAATGGTGTTTCGATGTTTATAGACCTGGGATTAATTTTGGACCCAAGTTTATATATGGGTGAAGCAGACAACATTTTTTTTTCTCTTAATAAAATTAAATAGTACAGTGAATGGAAACATTGTTACGACGAGATTCTTTCCATATTCCATATATTGTAAACTTTCGATCGACAACATTTAAAACTGAGTAATGTTGTTGCATGGATACAAAATAAACTAAAGAGAAAATGCAAATCTCACTCGTACATTAGTGTGGATGATTCTTATTTTTTTAATTTACAAGTTATCTGTTACTCTTGCTTTAAAAACATCACTTTAAATAGTTAAGCGTGCTGGTTTACATATAGTAGAGAATTTTTAATGGAGAAATGATGAGGGGTAGGGAAGTGGCTGTTTCTAGTGTTATTCCGTGCCCCCTTCACTTAGGTACCCGCATGATTTTCTAATATAAATCTTAAATTAAAGGCTACATCATTTTAACACTTTTGTTTTGCAATTTAAATGTGTTTTAGAATGTCATCTTTCATTTTTTTTTCTTTTTAGAATAAAGTTACTGCTTAAGAATATGATTGTTCTCACGGATAATAAGATTTTATTTCTTCTTCTTTTTATTGAAATATAAATTGTTAATGTTAGTGATACTGATAATAGTTTGTTTTTATGGACGTTGACTTACATTAATTACTCCTATTTTGGCGTGAATGATTTGATTATTAAGATAATTAAACTATTTTCTTCATTTGTCATTTATACATTTAAAGCTAAAATTGCTAGTGATCGTCAAATAAAGAATTCACACACACCAGGAAAGATTTTTTGGGTGAAAACTTACAAATTCAATCCACCTAAAAAGAGCTTTAAAATGATTTGTAACATGCCATATAAGCATGCATTTTTCCAACACAGTCTCATTTTGGCCATATTTGTTTTTAACATGCTGGCAAAAAAATTAAAATTTTGTAATTATAGTGACATATATTCTTTTCTTACTCTTTAAAACGATGTATAACATGTCATGCTGACTTAAGTTTAGTCGTCTCCCAGTAGCGCACCCAGGATTTTTTTTTGGGAGGGGCACAGATTAAAAAAAGGAGGGGGGGGATGTAATGTGGGCTTAGCATAATCACAGATAATTAAGAAGTCTGGTTTTCTTTGTTCTTAAATTACTTCATATCAAGGGGGGATCCAGCCAAATTTTAAGGGGGGCTGGGCTCTCTTTTAGGGGGGACCGGGGGGGGGGTCCCCCCTAAAAGGAAAATTTTTATAGTTTACGTTTAAAGAAGACGTCTTTTTAGCCTATTCTAAGAGCATTTAAAATGTTATTTTATACAAATAAATTTATGATTTTTATGAACGGGACATGAAGACCGGGGTATTTTATTTAAAAAAAATTATATGCGGATAATATTTTATTATAAAAAGTTGTACATTATATAATAGATTAATGTTTTATTTTAGTAGCCAGAAAAATAAATTGGTACATTTTAAATATATTTTAGGTACGGGAATTAAAAAAAAAAAAAATAAAAAATAAGTACGCCAGTTGTTTTGAGTTCAACAGAAATTAGCTTATTGTATTAGGTTAAAAATAAAAATAGTAGGGTATCTAACAGTCCAGTCAATAAACACAAAAAATAGTTTTCCTTGCTTGAGATCGGGTATCTGCAATTTTTAAAATCTTATTCTACAATTGAACCCCTTTCTAAAATAATTAATATTAATTATTCGATAATTAAAACTATTAAAATGACTACTACTAATAATTTTAATTAAATTTAATGAATATATTAAAGTAAAACTGTAGAGAACCCTTAAAACAAGAAAATAACTTTATTTAAAAATGTTATTTTGTAACCTTTCATTCAAATTAAACAATGGATAATAGTCAGGAAGAAATTCGTCCCACTAAAAAGTTCTGACCATGTCGGGCAAAACTAGGTATATAATTACTTATTTATTTATTTTTTGACTTACTTGCACAAAAAAAAAGTAATACTTACTTATTTATTAAGTAATAATTACTTATTTGCATACTTAAATTTTAGGTCTTTTGCTTTGGGGGGGGGGGGGGGGGGGGGGGGGGGGGAGGCACGTAACTATAAACTCATAATTAATATTTAATTAACTATATAATTACTTATTTATTTATTCAATTTTAAGTTTTTGGTAGTTTTCATACTACGGAAAGTTTAAATTTTAATTTAAATCAAATTATAATTATTATTTTCAGGTCTTTGGCTTTGGGGGGGGGGGGGGGGGGGGGGCACGTGCCCTCCCCCCTGGGTGTGCCACTAATCTAAACGTTAGTCAATAAGGAAGTTTTTCCTGAAGTCCGAAAAGTTTGAGCTCGGTTCTTTACCAAGATATGGAACTTCAAATATAATATTTTTTTTAAAAAAAAAATTTGTATTAAATTTTTGTCATATAATTTGAAGGCATGAAAATTAAAATTACATTTTTCTTATAGATAATTTTGTCAGCTTTACGACGGTGTCAAACATTATATTCTTACTTTTGGTGCAATAAGCACTTTTATGAGCAAAGGTATGTAATCTTAAAAAAATCATGAAATTTGATTTTGTGTGAGAACGGTTAAGATTTGACCCATGGCTTATCTAGTGTTTTTTGTAGCCCTTGGGGCGTAGAACAACCTACTTCATTTTTTCACATATATCGCCAGTCACCCTGTATATATATATATATATATATATATATATATATATAATTATATATATATGATCTGTCGGAATTTCAGAGTAGTGAGGCATGTTTTACACTGAAAGGTTAAATGTGGAGAGTTGCTGATTCCTTGTCCTGTACAACGTAATGTTAGGTTGTTGATCAGACCAGGAATGAAACGGAAAAATAACTTGCTTAATGGTGTTTCGATGTTTATAGACCTAGGATTAATTTTGGACCCAAGTTTATATATGGGTGAAGCAGACAACATTTTTTTTTCTCTTAATAAAATTTAATAGTACAGTGAATGGAAACATTGTTACGACGAGATTCTTTCCATATTCCATATATTGTAAACTTTCGATTGACAACATTTAAAACTGAGTAATGTTGTTGCATGGATACAAAATAAACTAAAGAGAAAATGCAAATCTCACTCGCACATTAGTGTGGATGATTCTTATTTTTTTAATTTACAAGTTATGTGTTACTCTTGCTTTAAAAACATCACTTTAAATAGTTAAGCGTGCTGGTTTACATATAGTAGAGAATTTTTAATGGAGAAATGATGAGGGGTAGGGAAGTGGCTGTTTCTAGAGTTATTCCGTGCCCCCTTCACTTAGGTACCATATTCCACATAGTTTCGATTCTCAGTGAATAATCCACATGGTTTTAATTCCCAGTCAATAATCCACATAGTTTCAATTCCCAGTCAATAATCCAATGGTTTCAATTCCCAGTTAATAATCCACATGGTTGCAATTCCCAGTCAATAATCCTCATATAGGTTCAATTCCTAGTCAATAATCCACATAGTATCAATTCTTAGTTAATCACATAGTTTCAATTCTCAGTCAATCACATAGTTTCAATTCCCAGTCAATAATCCACATTATTTATTAGGTATTTAGTAATATTAAAATAGACATTGAAAATAATGCATTCGAACCAAGTTAAAAATCCTGAGATGAATTTTCACAGCGTATATATAGTAAGGGGGAACAAGTATCGGCAAAAGCAAAAATGATTGTAGGGGAAGGAACAATTACGAGTAAAAAGAAGTAAAGGCTCAACTGTAGTTACTGTTTGAGACAACTTAGTAATTACCCGGTGTTGAGCAGGCGGCCTCAACTCTTATTATATTTAGTGGAAGGGCGCCCCTCGCCTTGGAGGCACAATACACTCAATTTTGGGTCAATAAGGGGATGTCGGAGGCTTATTGTACTGCAAAGAGCAGGCCAGCCCAACACTGATTGTCTCTTTGTCTAAACTTACCAGGAGGGTTTCCATCTCCAAGTCTTTTTTTCCAATCGTTCGGAAAATCTTATGAGCCCAAATAGAATTTGCAGGCTTAGAAAAGGACAATGTGTCTCTTTTAAACCGATACAATGTGTTCTAGATAAGCTTCTATTCTTAGATAATCCATCAAGGTCAATTAAATTAATAGAATTTCATTTGATAAAATATAAAACATCTGCTATACACATCTTCTTTCTTGAAAACAAAGTTAGTTATGTATTCACAAAAACAAAATAACTTCTACCAAATGCTAATGTGAATAAATAATACTTAAGTGCGTGAATAATAATGTAAGGATGTCTTACAAATAAATGTGTCAAATATGAACTTTCTTATCTGCGACTAAACTGAAAATATTATTTTCCCTTTCAATTAATTAATATCAAACTTCTAGTAAACTTTAATTGTGAAGGAGTGCTGAAAATATAAATTAAACAATTATTTTAAACCATTTGTACATTATTAGCAAAGTTTTTTTTTTTATTTTTTTTATTTTTAATATATTACTAACATAGTTTTTTTTTCAAGTTTTAACCTTTTTTTTCTATGATACACTTTTCAATTGCAGGAATAAAAGGATCAAATTAATGTTAAATAATTGAATGACATAGTATCATGGCTTAACCGTGGTAAATTCATGCATGACTCATATGTCACACGGGCTTAATCTAATCCCAAAAGTTAATTTTAAATAGAAATATAAATATATATACATACATATATACATACATACATATATATATATATATATATATATATATATATATATATATATATATATATATATATAAATATATATACATACATATATACATACATACATATATATATATATATATATATATATATATATATATATATATATATATATATATATATATATATATATATATATATATATATATATATATATATATATATATATATATATATATATATATATATATATATAAGAGCGTCATATATATATATATATATATATATAGTTTATTATATAATCGTCCTTACTTATTCATAGTGTTGTGTGTTTAAACGTATTTATGAGCTGAAGTACTCGTATATGTTTTTAAATATTAAATATTAGTGATTTTGGAGTGAATGATATTAATGATTAAAAATGCAAATTAATTTAATTTTTCACTTCTTACGAAGGAAGATTAAAATTAGTATTAGAAACTTAAAATTCTTTATCTACGATTGATACGAAATATAAACATTATATCTTTGTTTAGATGCGTAGAAAGTGATTACTTACGTACTTGTATTCATTGCGCATGCGCGTCTCATAGTTCTGAATAATTCCTCTTCTTTACCACACTAGTGTGGTAAAGAAGAGGAATTCTTCAGCTTTACGCACGATTAGTGAGTTTGTTTACATTTAACAAAACTAATTTGGTGTTCTTTTATTAAAGTAACTGTTTATATCGAGTTTTTAGTGAAAAACAATGAGTGAATCAAGTGACTTTGACGAAAATGTGGAGAATAATAATCCTCCAGAAATAATTAATTCGGCAAAAAATACAACTAATGAATTAATGCCATCTTTATCAAGAGAGAGATACGAACTTACATACAGCAAGTTTATTTGTTTCTGTATTTATTATTTAAATCTAATAATCGTAGATAAAGTACGGTACGCAACTCGTGCGAAAACGGCATTTTGCATTGCTCGTGTGGTTTAACCACCCTCGCTATCGCTCGGGTGCAAACTCCACACTCGCATGCAAAATGATACTTTCCGCACTCGACGCGTAATGTACTATTTTAGTCTTACAGTTCTAGTAATGGATCCTATTAAGGGTTCGTGAAAATAAATACTTCAAATCATTTCAGTTCGGCAACGTTTCGGCCTGACCGGCCATTTTCAAGCCTAATAATGTACGTATAGACATACTACAATGATGACATACTACTATGTGATGTACTTTACTCATTGTAACTACAATATAGAATATAATCACACATCTAAAGATGGATAAGTTACATAACGTAAGTTTACCTTATAATTATACACTTGAGGTAAGTGGAGTCATAATTCTGATTAAGATAAAAATAAAGGAAATAACATTCCGTCGTCTACTAATAGTTATTTATGCACCTAGGGAGTAAAGTAAGCCATTATTCCCTGAGCGAAAAAGTTGGTTCTTGAGGCGAAGCCGAAGGAATCATGGTCCCTAAATCCCGAAGCGAAGCCGAGGGAATTAGACTCTTTAATTCCCGAGGCGCAGCCGAGGGAATAAGTCTAATTAGCTCCCGAGGCGCAGCCGAGGGAGTAACTCTAATTAGCTTCCGAGGCGCAGCCGAGGGAGATAATTATCGTGAGGGGAATAATGGCACTTTACTCACGAGGTACATACAATATTTTATCTCCAGTAGGAAGAAAATACACATTTTCGTCCATAGCACAGATTTTAATTATAATTTTAATAAATAACAATAATTATTAGAACTTTTAATAGCAGATATAAGAGATTCAATATTAAAAACAAATAAGAATTGGAATTAAACTAAAATAGAAGGTTATTTAGATGCAGGTTATAATGTTGTAATCAAAGATAAACATGGTCAAAAAAGCGCAGTGCCGCCAACCTGATTTCAACAACTTCATTACATTTTCTACTATTTATAAAATAATTAAGTTGCAATCTTTACTTTTTTGCCCTATTTTACTTTTTCGCCCTACTTTTACTTTTTCTCCCTACTTTTTCTGGTAAATGCTAATAACAATACATTAACAAGTAACAGGAACAACAATAAACAAAGGTAACATAATTAAAACTAGATATTAAAAACTATTAACAATGATCACAGGTCTGCTTAAAAATTGGAAGTGATAACAATTCGTCCCTTTCAGTATGTTATCTGACCGGCAAATATAATAGTTATAGCGAGTCTAATAAATATTACGTGATTCGGTTTTATCAGTGACTTATAATATCAGGTACTTTGAGAGAAGAAAGACAACAAAGGTTGGTATAATAAAGAACGAATAATAATAAAAATATGGAATAATACAAAAATCAATAATACACTAGCAAGAAGGTGATCACAAAGGCCTAATAAGTTATATTGGGCGGGAATTTTGATTTAATTCATTATAGTAGTATATCCCACTATAATACTTGTTGAGGGAGCGGGTGTCTGTTTTAATATTAACAGTTTGGTCGAGTTTGATGGCTAAGTTGTGAGCTTCCATCATTTTTCTCTTGTTGGTTTTCTGCTCTCTCCCAATAATGAAAGTACAAAAATAAATACAACGTTACTAATGAGTCTTATACTGCTTTATGACACTTAACAACATATTGTACAGCGAAAGCCCAGACTATTAGATAGCGACATAAAGCATTCAAATTAATTGTTAATTTTTAAAACTCTTAAAAACCAGGCTCGAAAGAATAAAGTCATATTCAGGGAGGACTGAAACATAGAAATCTATTGAAATTGAGTATTCAAACGTTTTTACCTGAATCGTATACTTTCTTTTTTCCAAATGAGAGTACAAATATAAAATTTTCCTTCTAAGGTATCACTGAAATTATAGTACAGCTTCTTAATAAAAAAAATAGCATTTTTAATTTTATTAGACTAATCTATATGTTGATGAACTTTATGGAGTTTGCTTTAAAATAAATGTCTATTGTCATTTAAAATACTTGTTTTAATACAATATTTAATTATGTTAATTTTGTAATGTATAATCGCGAATGGTCCCTATTAATTCGAATACTTTAAGTATTAGAATTAAAGTCTTGTGCACGTGTCGAGTATTTTAGTAGAGTAGTTTAGTAATTTAGTACTCGACTCGTTTGGACACTTTGTTTTTAGTCGAGTAATTTAGTTATTAGTCGAGTAGTTTAGTTGTAGTTAAGTGGAACGGTCGAGTAAGCACAGTCGAGTGTGCAATTTAGTAGAATTTAGTAGCTTACCTCCTCCACCTAGTTGAGCTTCTATTCAACCAGTCCGGACATGTTGATTTAGTCGAGTACATTAGTCATGTTGGTACGCTGTGAATTGTTTATCTCCGGAGGTGCAAAGGTAAATAGTTTGGTACTTCTTTAGATTGTTACTCCCCTATGTGGTTTTAGAATATAATTGACTGTAACTAAATAACTATTAAAACAAAGTGATGTTTAGTCCAATGAACTTTGGGACAAAGGAATATCACACTTCTGTTTTTATAAGGGGAGTAACAGTCTAAAGAAGAACATTCCGTACACCTTCTTTAGATAGTTACTCACCCTATGTTTTCTTTATAACGGGAGTAACAATCTAAAGAAGTGCCAATAGTTTTGCATTGTTGACAGTTCTAAAAAGGAAATAACTGCTTCCAATTTCATTTTAGCTGGGATGGCTTCCCTCATTGATGTGTCACATCGCTGTACATCTTGTTTTATTATGTTTAACAATTGATTAAAATTCGTTTCAGACATTCTCAATGCAGCAAAATATTCTTTGGGATCTTCTACAGCCAGTTCTTGTAATAGATTATTAGAAGCACCACAATAATTTCTTTTTAAAATTCAATTTCTCGTCCTCTATTTATTTCGATGCGGATAATTTTTTCCAATTAGTTTAGGCACAGGTTTAAACTTAAATGTAAGGCTTTGCGAACGAGATCCCGTCTCTGTGAAGACATACTAATGCACTAAATTCAACTACGTGCAAACACTTACTAAATTTATATTACTCGACTCTCACTAAATTACTCGACCGTGGCTACTAAATACTAAAATACTCGACCCGTGCAAACTAGGCTTAATAGGGAAAAACTCAATTAAGGACTCTAAGTACCAAAAAGGTAGGAGTATGTTACATTTGAGTTTTGTTTTTCAAATGTATAGCTATACGAATCTCATGGATTCCCCGTTGAAACCCAGTTGTACCTTATTAACTAAAAATTGTCAGAGGAAAGAGATGAAACGTTTATTATTGTTTAAGACCGGACTTGGATAGTGGTCGGGAGATAACGAGTCAAATAGAGAACAAAGAGCCTACAGACTGATATGTAGGACAGAATGTGAAGACAGTGATAAAAAGTTGTAGGGGAGCCTGAGAGAGGGCAAAGAAAACGGCAGCATTGTCTTGGAGTGCTGTCCCAGGGCTTGCCACTGTCTCTGCCCCCTAGTTTACAATATTGCCAGAACAGACAAGACAATGGACCCGGTCTACACGTTTTACGACAATTAGTGTACACAAAGAACTTTGCCGACTTACCGCTTTTCCTTCTATGATCTTCTAACGCTGAAAACGCCGCAACTCTTCTTTCTAGAAATCAGTGTAATTTAAAAAATAAAGGAATTCAAACTGAAAAAAAAATCTACCTTTACTATTAATTTAATTGATATGATTTGGCTTTAAAATGTAGTGAGTGAAAAATCATGATTAGGTCATATAGAAACTTGGATTAATGTTTAAATTAGAATTTTATTAGCTTTAATCACATAGCTCAATGTGTTATAGTAACGGCTTTGATCATGATTGTCTTTCATGTAATACAGTCAAGGTATATGTAATTTACCATCCTATGTTTAAATTTTACAGCAGTTTGAATGTGTATTAAAATATTGACACTATTTCGTCATAGAAATCATTAGTAACGTACAATCTTTACTTAACTTGTACCGTTCCTCTTCTACTTCTGGGAGTAGATTATGCACAAAGGTGACGTCGCAACCTATCCCAAGCCACTGTTGTCATTCACAGCATGGTAGCATGATTTTCCAACACAGGAACCTGGGAGGCTGCGACCATGTCAAGGCAGTTTTCCCTTCGTTATTCGCCTCCATAATAGCCTGTTTTGGGATCCTGTGTACCCAAACCCCCTTAGTTTTTGTCAGTGACCCTTTCTAACGGCTCCATATACTCTATAAGACATTTAAACCTTTCTATCAAATAAAATGTATACCCTAATAATGATAGAAAGTTGTTGATTAATACTCGCGTAGTTTTACACATATATTTAAAACACCGAATGGTTATAACGTCTAATTAAGTCAATCTTCTCTATGACAATTCACTTCTGCCTCTAATTGGGTTTTGAAAATTCTATTTCTTGTCTTGATAATAATTTCAAATTTTTAATTAGAAGTGGTACATATAGTTAAAAAAAAAGTTTTAAGTATAAACTTTTAAAGGCTCAAATAGTATTTTTGTTACATTTTGGATAATAAAAAAAAAAAAAAAAAAAAAAAAAAAAAAAAATTGGTGTTTTAACATATTATACAGGGTGGCCACTATAAACTGGCTCACCCGGTTATCTCTTTTATTTTTGAAGATAGAGAACAAATGTAAATGGTAACTCACCTTGGATTTTTGCGTAGTTTTATAATATGATTTCCAAAAATATTTTTATCGGTTGGACTAGCCTATACGGGGCATCATGTATAGAAATGCAAAAACACTGGCACATATAATTAAAGTCTTTTCAATATATTGATAAAAAAATTCACCAATTATGGATTCTTCTTCATTTCATAAGTTTTTTCTTAATAAAAATTCCATCTTCAGTCCTCTATTTTGAGACACAGCTGTATACAGGTCGATTTTGGGAATCTTGGGCGTATGTATCTGTTGTAGATTAAACTGGGCTTCGATGTAGGGTATCTGGTTTTTCAAGAGAGTATGAAATGAAAAAGAATACATAAATAATGCAATTTATAGCAATATACAGCAAACACTTTAATTATGTATGCATTATATTTGTTAGTTTTTGCATTTCTATACATGATGCCCCATATAGGCTAGTCCAACCTTTTTTCTTAAATTAGATTGCTTTAGAAGAAAAATGAGCCTTGAACCAACAAAATCTGTTGAGAATTGACAGAGATTTTCAGTTTTAAATGTAACAAAAATGCCATCTAAGTATGTAATATACTGTAATAAAAAAAACAAATTAAACGAAATGATCTTAATTCTGTTTTTTTAACTTACTTATGTTAGTTGAATGCATTTACTGATCAAAAGTCAAACCTTTTTTCCATTCCATTCCGAAACTTTAGAGAAAAGGAAAATTGTCGACTCACTGATCAAAAGAGGTCATACTAACGATGTT
The DNA here is from genome assembly GCA_951217055.1 of Gerris lacustris. Classification (NCBI taxonomy): domain Eukaryota; kingdom Metazoa; phylum Arthropoda; class Insecta; order Hemiptera; family Gerridae; genus Gerris; species Gerris lacustris. The sequence goes on from OX578285.1 coordinate 56,161,263, forward strand.
CCTGAATGGAATGGAATGAAGGTTTTACTTTTGATCAGTAAATGTATTCATCTAACCTAAATAAGTGAAATAAACTGAATTAGGATTTTTTTTTTTTTTTTAGATTTAGTATTTTACATACTTAGATAGCATTTTTGTTACATTGAAAACTGAATATCTCCGTCAATTCTCAACCGATTTTGTTGGTTCAAGGCTCATTTTTCTTGTAAAGCTATCTAATTTAAGAAAAAAATATAGGTTACCATTTAAAATTTCAAAGTTGAGAGAGATACCGCCGAAACTATAAAAATTAACTAAAAAAAATTAATTACTAAAATAAATTAATAAGTAAGTATTATTAGTAATTAATTTACTATAATTTTATTTTCGCATTAAGACTAGTTAGATAGAAATATTTTTGGAAATCATATTATAAAACTACGCAAAAATCCAAGGTTTTACATTTTTCCATTTACATTTTTTCTCTATCTTCAAAAATAAAAGAGATAACTGGGTGAGCCAGTTTATAGTGGCCACCCTGTATAGTACAGAAATCATCTAAATATTAGTTATACATATTAAATCAAGAAAAAGTGATATTGTATTGTTTTGTGTGTAAATTGCTTGTTGGTATAGCTAAAGTTATTCTCTTGATTACCAACATTGAAGCGGTTTTAGGTAATCCCTGTTGAGTTATTATATAATTGTTTCTTTGTTTTATTATTATTTTTAAGAACACTATGAGAAATACACGGGAATATTACGGGTTGTATAGTTACATTGCTTTGACCGCACGAAATGATGTAAAAACCACATAAAATGCTTAAAAATCGAAGGAAAGAGTAATGACTTGTACTGGCCATCTAACCAAATGCACGTATGCAATTTCCAGGTGTTAAATGAGACGGCCACCTGTTACAAAATTAGCATTACTGAAGAAGTGAAAAGCTTTCAGACCTGCAAACAGATTGTGCATTCATTCAGTAGCTTCAATAGCCGGAGAACATTCACCCACAAGTACTTGTTAACACGTTACCTCACACTAATTCATATGACTTTTAAGACTGTTTTTTATCTCTTAAATGAGTCTCGAAACGGTGCCAGAATACTACATTTATAGGGTGCGCGCACGAATCTGAATACGTTTTGTCTGTTCGTGTTCCAACCAGAGCAATTCCTGTTTTTTAGCCCTAAATTTTATTTTCGCATTAAGACTAGTTAAGACGGCAAGAATGCATACATCGAGATTAATTTCTTTTATCTTACTTAACGCTTTAATTATGAATAAACTTCAGATGTGTTACTTTCTTCTTTCAAGATTTCACCGGCAGACGAAAGTACGGGTGAGCATTAAAGATTCGCTGTTGAGAGGTCGAATCTAGTCTAGAGTACGCTTCGGAAGGGAGTGGCCCGAGCCTATTTGGTACATACGCGAACCAGGTAAGAGGGTCAGTAGCAGGGGTCAGCTTCGAGCCACAGGGAAATCGTTCGAAACGCTTCACAGCAACTCTTAATGGCATTCCAAAACGAAGTTTAGAAACATTAAACAATTTCGAACATTGGTGATGCTATCAAGAAAGTTTGTGGTTTAAAATACGTGTGTATTTGTATTTGAGATTCTAGTGGAGAAACTTTTGATCAGTGTAAAACATTCCTTGTTAAGCTTTTTGTGGCACAGTAGCAATCGTAACAAAACATTCCCGTTTAAACCCTTAAAATCTAACTCCACTCTTTTCATTTAAAGACTTGTCGGACGAGTAAATTATTCCTCCTTTTCCTTGTGCACTGCAACCTGTAGTCTAGATGGGATTTTTTTAATAGTTTTTAATTAGTTTGTTTCTAATGAGTTTAGGTTTAAGGCAAAATTTCTACGGACGTTTAAGTCGAAACGTCAAATTACAAATTACCCTTGATTGGCACATACCTGTTTGAACTCCACGACTGTTCACAACTTGCGTAATCATTCTAACAAACCTCTTTCTAAAATTGAATTTTCGGATGTATGCTTTTGTAATTACCCAGCATGTACTTACCGGAGCAACAGTACGAGATCTAATATCCCTCAATCTCCGACGCGTATACATTATTACGACTTTTGAATGGAAAGGACAGGTCGGAAATTATCCGGAGATGTTTTCGTATTTATGGAAGGAGCCGAGAAGGAAAAAGGATGGGAAAAGTGGCCGTGGTCGAGGTCGGAGGCTGGGGCCCGGCTTGGACAGCGCACCGTGAAAGATGACGGTTTAGTAAGTAGAGAAGTTTTGGAGTCGGAGGCGAGGGAGTGTACGAGCCGAGCTCGGAAACACGCACACCTCTCCTCCGTCGTATACAAGAAAAAGAGAGAGCCGGAGTCAGTCCGAGATGAGAGAAGAGACCTCTTATTAATTATTTGAGAGAAGCAGCCACGCACACTCGGACCTCGCACCGACAGATGCATCCCGCCACGGAGCCCACTAAATCATACTTGTTTTATTAAATAACCATTCGGTTCCCAGCAAAACTTAGTTATTTGTCTTCTCTCCGGCTTTTACACTTTATATTATTATTTTTATTTTACTTTTACCTCTTTTTTTTATTTATCTTTTTCCGGAGCGGTTGCCGAGTTCCCATTAGTCGTCGGGCGGGATGTTATTAGGAATTCGGACGGTGAAGTGGTCGAGCGAGTTTTCGACTTATCAAGGCACAGGTTCTCCTGCCGACGTACACGGAGATTCTTTACTGCACATACGCGTTATCCCGAGCGTCCGCAAACAACCGAATCCCGGAGAGGGGAGAACAACCTCGATACTTGTACTATCTGCATTCTCCTCCACACCGGACCAGTTTCCGTCCCGTTCTATAATATTTAAAAGTCCCCGATGAAAGCGATCGATCGGACACGGAGATACGGATAGTAGTGACGTCACAGGTCAAAGGCCCGCTTCCCGACTCTTCTCTTAAACGGGTAAATCTTACTTGGGACAGGGTTTTCAAGGGACGGCCCAGGGTCCGGTGCACGTCCGACGGACTCGGGTTGTGCCAAGATCCCGGTTATCCGTGCTTTCTCGTAAAATTATTGCAACGTTGTAAAATATTCCTAGATTATAATTAAGATTAGAATCGTCTGCCGACGTCAATTCTACCTTTCTCGGCTACAAGTAGAGAAATCCATTTTAAGCCGAATCATCCGTTACTCGGGTGTAACTATTCTTGCAGCGTTTAATCAATTATCGCCGAACATTATTATTTCTCTGGAAGTGACGAAGGGCACATCGAGTTTATTATGTCACCACGTCTGACCGGATCTCGGGATGAACCGTGGACGATTAAGTCGATGAAAAGCCGTTACATATTTATTATGGTGTGGGTCGACACGGAGAGAGACGCTCTGAGCCCCAGTAAGTCTACATCAACAACCCCGAGCTGTCTTAGCCAGGGAAGAGAAACCCACCCTCTCTCCGTCATTCAAAACTCCTTCCATCAACCATCTCCCTACTTCAACTTAGTGAGCATCACATTCGCAAAGTAAAAACTTCAACCTAACCATAATTATGAGCACATAGCTTACCAATTCCTTTTGTTTTTCTTTAAACTATAACTCTGTTATCATTAATTATATTTGAGATTGTAAAGTTACAAAATTATTGTATAATTTCGGTTGGTCCGAAAGTATCTGGGAGTTTAAATATTTGTTTTACTGTCGTTCATTTGTCGGTGCTTTGGTTTGTCGATTGAGAAGCAGTAACTTTTAAAAACAAACTTTTTGCGCTTTTAATATATTTCAAATTAAAACATTATAGCAATTAATTTCATCAACCTTTTAAAATAATGTGGGCTTTCTATGTATTTCTATACTTATTTTCATTGTTACATACAAATGAAGAGAAGGTTCATTTGATTTTTAAGTTTTTTTCCGTGCATCACCACAAATGGCATAATATAACCTTTTTATCATATGTTTATGCTTTAAATAAAAAAATAAAATAACAAATCGTTTTCAAAGTAAGTCTAATTACTTCGATTGTACGCGTAAGCATTTGATATTATGCGACTGTAAAAACAATCCGTAAAAAATAATACTGTCCGTTTTCCATTTCTTTGGAGAGTAATCAATAAACTTCTATGTTCTAAATGCAAAGTGTAAATGACTAACTCATTAACTCTACTATTAACTCATTTAGTAAATGAGTTAATGGTAGAGTTAATGAGTTAATATTAAAAAATAAATAACAAAACAGCATTTCATAGCGAAATTTCTTGAAACTTAAAAATATTAATTGCCTTACATTAAGAATGGCCACACAGAGTCTAGTATAGTATATGGAATCGAAACTTTGATGGCGGCTCTTCCAATATTAATTTATGTTAATGAAATTCATAATCGATTATAAATATTTATAGAATCTCTCCTAAGTATATAGTTTATGTATTTCAATAGCTAAGTTGTATCTTCATCAAATACTTTATTCTTTTCTTGCTCTAACTTCTACTCTCCGATCGACACATCATTAGGTTATTTTACAGGACGGGGCATAGTGTGAAACATGTCTGCTCTTGGTGTATTAGACGGCAGAGTGGCAAGTACGCTATAATCACTCGGCTACACTCGGTTCCCAAATTCAGATAAAATCTATTTAGCATTCGTAATGAGTACATTCCGCATACTTTTTAATGAAACAAATAATTAAATTTCTGTTTCACTTAACATTATATAGAATAATCATATTAAAATAGTTATTGACTATTACTTAAGGCCAGTTAATATTTAATTGACCTAATCTTTGCCATAGTTAAATTATTAATACCCTTCCATTTTCATTAAAGAGGGTTGGATTTATTTTAGTTTGTAATCGAATGTCTATTTATATCCTTCGATGTTCTTCTAATCTCTTTCGTTCTGTACTCCCATTCTTGGTAACAATATTAAGTCTTTGCAACTTTATGATATCATCTACTTTACATGTTTTTCTTACTTATAACAATTGTTGTTTTAAAATGAACTTCTTAAGCCGGCCATACACGTTATGTGGTATACTTGACAGGTAAACCTACAGGTGAACCGGAGCGTGTGTGCTATCATAACTGTGCAGTTTTGTTTTAATTTGATAGCACATACGCTCCGGTTTACCTGTGCAGGTTACCAGTTACCGTATAGGTTTACCTGTCAGGTATACCGATTCGTGAATTCCTTGTTTTAGATAGAAGATCGCCTATGCCTCGGGTTACTACGCGAGCGGTGAGCGCTGGGCAAGCGCTGGCAAAGCGTCAGAGCCACTTACGTTTATGTTTATGTTTGCATTGATTACAATGGAAGGAGAGGACGACCGGCTATAACAAGCACTAGCATCCCAGCGAATAATGTTGACGCTTACCGCTGAGCCAAGACATTAATTCTCAACACTGCCTAACCTCTGATTTAATTATATGACAGATTATAATCATTGTATAAAATGTCACACGAATTTTGTGATATTCACAACTACTACGGTTCCATGGGTTTTCTGTAACTGTGATTTGGTATTCAAATCTCTATGGAAATGGTGATTTTAAAACGTTTTGAGTTCAAGGTCACAATAGCAAATTTTTGGTTTTGTATTGAAACTGTTATGAAAGAATAGCATCGAAATGCGGGTATTGCGTGGAAATCAGATTAAGACATGAGCAGTTGGCATGACGAGTGGAGATACCTGTCCCAACTATAGCTAGTCTAAGAGCTTACTGTTTTCAAAATTGTTGTGAAAATAGTTTATATTATTTTTAGGGTCCGTAGGCAAAACCAAGGACCCTTATATTTTCCTGCGTGTGTCTGTCCGTCCGTCCTGTCGCATGCTCTCACGGCTACACCTTTCGTCCGATCACTTTAAATTTTGGCAAGTATGTGTCTTGTGCCGACCCACATATTTTATAAATATAACGACTTAAAAAAATATTTTTCAAAAAAATTAGGGTAAAAAAACGTAAGGGTTAAAAATTTTACATTTTTTTTCGACACCGTGAGGGGTATCATATGAAAGGTTACGTCGAGCTTATTACAAAAATATTTAATTCTTTGGTTATAACTTTGATAGGGCGAGAGTAGACGAGTTTGAAGCGGGTGTGAAACGTGTCCCCCCCCCTCTATCTCACTTATGTGAAGTGCAAAAAATCTGAAAAAATTCTTGAACATTCTTCGACCAAAAGTAAAGATACTACTTTTTGGAAATTTCGAAAAACATATTATTTTATTTTATATTGACAAAATACGCTTTTTTTTTTATAATTGTGGTCTTTTCGATGTATTTATATGGTTGTAGTCCGGTTCAGTGGCAAAAAAAATATTTTATCGGAAGTTTGTTTATGTGTTTTGAGAATATCAGACCCATAGGATAGTTCAAAGTAAGCTTTTTAGCATTTTAGAAAACACCATCAATAGAGTACTACTTAAACTATACAGTGTGGCCTACGGACCCTCGCTGTGTGCTGACTAGCACACACTTGACCTGTTTATTTAGAGTTGATATTATTGATAAAAGAAACAAACTTATAACACAGAAACTAACCCATTTTTGTTTATCAAATATGCAATTCACCATTCACTTATCATTGTGATGTATGGATAGATTTGTAGCAGACATGACAAATGACTTGACATAAAAAATAATCAAATGTTTATTTTTTAAAAAAGAAATAAAATTGAGTTCGTATTTTGAATTTCATTAGAACAAAGTGTATTTTATCAAATCTTTTAAGGACTCCTTCATTGGTGACCCCTAGTGAAATAGAAGATATAAAAACACAACATGAGTCAGAATCAAAATGAAAACAATAATTCAAACAATCAAGCTGGAGAAAATAATGCTTTTAGTAAGGTGCAAGTTGTAAGACCCCCACCCTTCTGGAAAGCAAATCCGCGCCTCTGGTTTTGCCAGTTAGAGAGCCAATTTATTAATGCTAACATTCGCAGTGATTTAACAAAATATCACACTATAATTGGAGCTATCGAAGGTGACATTTTAACTCAGATATCCGATATCATAATTAACCCCCCGTTGGAAAACAAATACGAAACGTTAAAAAATAAAATTATAGAACAATTTTCGGACTCAGAAGAAAAAAGAATCAGAAAATTACTCTCAGACATTGAAAGAGGTGACAGAAAACCTAGTCAATTTCTCAGAGAAATGAAAGAGCTTGCAGGTGATCATGTCAATGACCATTTTTTAAAAAGTCTATGGCTTCAACGCCTTCCACCACAGGTGCAAGCTGTCTTAACAGTAAGTGAGGACAACTTAACTAAATTGGCCCAGATGGCAGACAAAATTATAGAAGTAACGTCCCATACACCAACAGACTTATATTCGGCTTCAACATCAAAAATAGAGGCAGTTTACTCCAAAAACGATCAGGACGAAAGAATTTCAAAATTAGAAAAACTAATAGAAAATTTGAACTCTGAAATTAAAAATCTTAAATTCTCTAGAAGAAACAGAAGCAGATCAAACAATACCAGATTTAAGAGAAATAGAAGTCAATCCCGATCAACTACCCAGAAGTACAATGAAGAATATTGTTGGTACCATAACACTTTTGGTGACGATTCTACAAAATGTAAAGACCCTTGCAAGTACAAGAAAAGAAAAAACGAATAAGCCAGATACTAGCGGCGAGTACTGGCAAGATTAGTAGCCGCTTATTTATAAAAGATGAAGCCACAAAATTACATTTTCTCATAGACACTGGTGCAGATCTCTCAGTAGTACCAGCCCTCAAAAACCATAGAAAAACTCCTGATCCTTTTTCAAGAATTTTCGCAGCCAACGGAACAAAAATCAATACATTTGGAGAAAACATACTAACACTAAATTTAGGCCTTCGAAGAAATTTCAGATGGAACTTTATAAAAGCTGATGTAACTAAACCAATCATTGGCGCAGATTTTTTACATCACTTTGGACTAATAATTGACTTAAAAAACAAATCAATTATCGATGGTTTAACAAAACTGTCAACATTAGGAAGAATATTACCTACGACATCTCCCACTATACGAGCAGTTCAAAAAGAAAACAGATTTACTAACATATTACGCCAATTTCCAGACACAATGCAAGACAACCCTAATTTTTTCGATGAACCAAAACATAAAACTACTCATTACTTAGAAACGACTGGACCATCTATCTTTGAAAAACCTAGACGACTAGCACCAGACGCACTGAAATTCGCCAAAAAGGAATTCGAAGCAATGGTTGCTCAAGGCATTTGCAGACCATCCAGAAGCTCTTGGGCCAACCCATTGCATATGGTAAAAAAGAAAAACGGTGAATGGAGACCATGCGGCGATTATAGGCGTTTAAACGCAGTTACTATACCTGACAGGTATCCTCTACCACACATCCAAGACATCACCCGCAACCTTATTGGAAAAAAAATTTTTACTACCATCGATCTGAGGAAAGCTTACCATCAAATTCCAATGCAACCAGAACACATACATAAAACTGCACTAACAACACCGTTCGGGCTCTTTGAGTTTGTAAGGATGCCATTTGGATTACGTAACAGCGGACAGACGTTTCAAAGATTTGTAGATGAAGTTTTACGAGGATTCGACTTTGCTTGGGCTTACGTTGACGATATTCTTGTAGGATCAGAAACGGAGGATCAACACGAAGAACATCTTAAACAGATTTTCGAAAGATTTAAAACCTACGGAGTATCTCTAAATCCGGCTAAATGCGACTTTGGAAAAAAAGAAGTAGTTTTCCTAGGTCATTCCGTTTCAGAAGAAGGAGTCAAACCTCTTCCAGACAAAGTAAACGCTATCACAACCTTCAAAAGACCTGAAACAATCAAAGAACTTCGTAGATTTTTGGCCATGCTAAATTTTTACCATCGATTTGTACCAAATGCTTCTCACATTCAGGCCCCACTCGTTGAATTGACACATGGAAGTAAGAAAAACGACAAACGTAAAATTAATTGGAATTTAGAAGCAGAGCAAGCGTTCCAAAAATGTAAAGATGGACTATCTAATGCAGCAACTCTGGCATACCCGAGCAAGCAGGGACTACTCGTACTAATGACTGACGCATCCGAGACAGCCCTTGGTGCAGCTCTAAATCAAATTGAGAATGGAAAACCACCGAAACCAATTTCATTTTTTTCAAAAAAGTTGTCAAAAACAGAACAAAATTATAGTACGTATGACAGAGAATTATTAGCAATCTACAAAGCCATCAAACATTTTAGACATCTCCTCGAAGGAAGAGAATTTGTGATATACACAGATCACAAACCTCTTACCTTCGCATTTATTCAAAAATCCGATAAAGCTTCACCACGGCAAATGCGTCATCTCGATTTTATTTCCCAATTTTCAACAGATATCAGACATTTATCCGGAAAAGATAATGTAGTAGCAGACACACTTTCTCGAGTTGAAGCTATAACTAAAACTCCAGAAGTGAATATGGATCAAATCGCCGAAGCTCAGCTACACGATGAAGAGCTTAAAACACTACTACAAGATAACAAATCTCTAGTACTACGTCAGATTAAGTTACCGGGATCTGATCGTACTCTTTACTGCGACGTGCAAGATAAGATTAGACCCTATATACCACAACCATATCGAAGAGCAATCTTCAACAGCCTCCATAACCTAGCTCATCCTGGTATACGAGCTACAACGAAGATGGTTACTCAACGCTACGTCTGGCCTGGAATAAGAAGTGACTGCGTAAAATGGGCTCGCAACTGTATTCCATGCCAACGGTGCAAAATCCATAGACACACCAAGTCTCCACTCGGAAGCTTTGACAACAACTATCCAAGGTTTGGACATGTCCACGTCGACATAGTTGGACCACTTCCCATCTGCCAAGGCTACAGATATCTTCTTACGTGCGTGGACCGTTTTACGCGGTGGCCCGAAGCATTTCCTCTCAAGCAAATTGATGCAGAGACAGTGGCAGAAACGTTTTACAGTGGTTGGATTTCGAGGTATGGAGCGCCTAACATCATAACCACCGACCAAGGACGTCAATTCGACTCTATAATTTTTAATGAAATGCTACGTCTACTTGGTATCAAAAGAAATCGTACAACCGCATTTCACCCTGCCTCAAATGGCATGGTCGAACGAATGCATCGCCAACTTAAGGCAGCAATAAAATGCCACAACACTCAAGAGTGGTTAGAGGTACTACCAATGGTGTTATTAGGTTTACGGGCTGCGCACAAAGAAGATCTGCAAGCAAGTCCTGCAGAACTTGTATTTGGAACTGTCCTAAGACTTCCTGGCCAATTCTTTGCTGAAGCAAAGGAAGATAAGGTACCGAGCGAATTTGCTAAGCGCCTAATGCAGACTATGAGCAACCTCCGACCAAGAAATGTAAACCACAAAATCAAGAATTCACCCTATTTTATCCACCCCGATCTCAGAAATTCAACACATGTATTCCTACGAGACGACACAATATTACGACCCCTACAACCACCATACATGGGACCTTACTTAGTACTAGATAGACGAGACAAGACATTTAAACTTAATGTAAATAATAAAGACAAATGGGTGACAATAGACAGACTAAAACCAGCATATTGTGATGGACTACACTAGTCTCACCCCGCGGTTACTGGGAGGGGAGTAGTGTAGCAGACATGACAAATGACTTGACATAAAAAATAATCAAATGTTTATTTTTTAAAAAAGAAATAAAATTGAGTTCGTATTTTGAATTTCATTAGAACAAAGTGTATTTTATCAAATCTTTTAAGGACTCCTTCAGATTACTAAGAAATCAACTTTTTATCTATACTTTTGGTAAGAACTACTATCAATTTTAATAGTATGCCATGTCATGATATTTCGCACTCTATCTTTGGCTCAGCGGTCACCGTGGGGATGGGTCATCCATCCACACGGTCCACACGCCCGATGCTGCTTAACTGTATAGATAGACCAACCCACGTTCTCCTATCCTCACGACGATCTACCTATGCCTCACAATTTGGACGGATGACCGCTGAATGGGCCTACCCGCTCGGTGTTTACCCAGCATCGCTATATAAATGAGGATAGATGCCTTACCAATTTGCGGGGTCAGTTGCTAAATCACAAAATCACCTCGGTTAACAGTTTGGCATGAGAAAGGAGAGCAAATTGGGGCAGATTTACTGATTTGGGACGGGTAGGTACGTCAAAAGGAGTCTCTGAATCCTGCAGGAAAAACAAAATAATATTAATAATGAATAGGAAAGCAATGAATAAACATGTCCAGTTTCATTTGATTTATGAGAAAATGATTCATGACCACACCTGATTATTTTTACGATAGTGTTATCCAACAAGTCGCATAGATTAATTGTGTTACCCAATAGTGCGAGATGCTAAAAATAAACTTGTAAGTTATGGCATATGGCTTACTTTTAGCGATCATAATTGACTGAACTGTGACAAAAGTGTGTACATGGGTGTCGTTCTTAGATTACATTTGTATAAAACTATAAGTTTTCTTTTGTTTAATTTCGAAACTTGATTTAAAAAGTTACATAAGCATTTAATTAAAGCTTTCGTTGAAGGTTTGTTGAGATGCTTACAAAGAAAAAAAATTGGTAAGGTGTGAATCTCACGTAAAAAGGGTTTCGTTGGTATTGTGAACACAAAATTAGTAAGGGGGGAGGGGAGAAAAGTTTTGATTTTTTTTTGACAAAATGGCGCGCAAAATTAAATGTTAACATCAAGTGTTATACATTTTTGAAATCTACTCTTCAATACTTTTCATTTGATACCCCACTCAAAATTAAAAAAAAAAAAAAATCGGATACATGAACTATCCACCATCTTGGATTTCCAGTAAATCAGATCAAATTGCTAATCTTATTTTTTCTATGGCCCAGCAGACCGCACATTTTGCATATTTTTCTATATTTTTAGTAATAGCGGAAATACGATTTTAGGGGGGGGGGGGGACACGCAAAATTTCGATGTTTTTTGACAAAATGGCGCTGAAAATTAAGCACTACCTCTAAATTAAGCACTACCTCTAAGTGGTATATATATATCTATTCTACTCTTCAATACCTTTCATTTGATACCCCACTCAAAACTTTTAAAAAATATTTTTTTTTCGCAACGTGAATAATAATAATAATAATAATCTTTATTTCCGTTATTTTACAATTTACAATTTCTCAAAAATTCAAGTATACAACAATACTTCCATAACCGAATTATCCGCCATTTTGAATTTGAGCAGCTCATAATATTGAGTTCGCTATATTTTTCCTGTGTGCGCGTCAAAACGATCTTTTATACTGGAAAGTTTCTATAAGTTTTTATAAGGGTTTCTTTTTTTTGGTTTTACCAACGATACCCTAAAAAAAAGAACTTTACAAACACTTTTTTTGAGAGGGGGGGGGGGGGATAAGTAGTATAAAATTTAAAGATAAACTAGGCATCGCGTGGCTCTATCATTGAAGCGAGCGTATTGAAATAAAATACTGAATATTAAAATTTGTTAATCATGATGAATGTCATAGTTGAAGATAAGTGGAAGAGGGCAGTGTGGAATAGAGTGGGGGTACTCGGTGCAAAGCTTTACTTCCTAAACAAACCTAAACCCGCAATAGCTTTTAAACAATTATTATAAATGTATCACTTTATTACTCAAATACTACTGCATGTATCAAGTTGAAATTTTACATACTTGTTTCAATTGTACTTTAGACTATGTACAGGAAGTTTTATTAAAATCGTTACGTTAGAACGTAAGATATCGGTAAAAACGTTGTTTTTTCTATTTTAAACGTTTAGGTCCGCTTTAATAGTTTTAGCGATCTTTATTAATTCATAGCAGAGTCGTTGTTGGTTTTACTGAAAAATGTTATTTGAAAAAAATGTTCGTCTGATCGAATAGGTGATGATAGAATCTTTTCCCGTCCTGAAATTCCAATTTTACATTTGAAGCTCACGCTTACGCGAGCATTGCGCGCGAACTCTTGGACGGATAACGCTGTCCAACGAACTTAGCCTGAGTATTAGTTAAAGGAAGATGTATACCAAATTTCAACCAAATCGGTCAACTTTTACTCCAGTTATCGTCGGACACGTAAACGTTACACACAGACAGACAGACAGACAGACAGACAAAATGCATATTTCGTTGAATGTAAGAAGCTCGCTTACGCTCGCTTCAACTAGAGATTAAAGGTCATCAAATTATATTTGGAATTGCTCAAAGAATGATAGTGCTTCTGCAGATCGTAATCATGTATGAATGAATAAACATGACCTACCAAGTTAGGTAATGTCTCTTAGATACCTTTGATCCTGTTTTGTTTTTTCCAATTGAGTCAAAGGCTCGCTTTTGCGATATTGCAGCCTTTCCTTGGGTCAGTCTCAAGCTGGCCGACTAGAACTTCTTATTTACGAATAACTCAACATAACATAAGAAGAACAGTCTTCTGTAAACTATTTGACTTAACTTCATACTGGCGAATAATCTTTAGCAGACGTGCGTGCGCATACATCGTTCCGCCTTGTAAAAATTAAAAAGTTGAGACTTTCATGCTTCAATATGCAAACTCAGGGAAAACTACGTAACTGCCATTTTTTAATGCACTTTGGCGAACTGTTAAACTGTCACCTTTTTTTTAACAGTTTATAAAAAAACGAGCCGTTAAGCCCGTGGCAAGCCAGGCTTAATTTTATATTTAGAAGAAAAGTATCTATTTAGATAAGTTATTATATCTATTTGAAGACCAACAAATCAAAACAAACATTTATTTTTATTGGAATAAATGTGGTTGCCTTAGCTTAGCAATAACAAATCATTTCGAGGTGAGTCGTCGCCGTCAGGTCACTACTTGATTATAAAAATAATAAGTATGGTACATACTTTTACATGGTCATAGATGGTAACTTATATGGTGAAACATTGGTAAATGAGTGTTTTTTTAATTATTTTTACACGGATTTACATAAAATGTATATAATTGTAAAAGGTATAATAATTTAAATAAATTAACCTAAATTCATTGTTATTTCATACACGTAAGAGCCGTTAGACCCGTGGTAACGGACTTAATTTTATACTTAGAAAAAAAAAGTAAATTAGTTTAGATAAGTTATTATATCTATTTAAAGATCTACCAATCAAAACAAACATTTATTTTTATTGGAATAAATGTGATTGCCTTAGCTTAGCAATAACAAATCATTTCGAGGTGCGTCGTCGGAACACCACTCGATTATATAAATGATTCGAAATCGTAGAAAAGATCAGACAAGATTTTTCCCAGAGAAAATGCTTAGGACAGTGAAATGAAAATACTAAATAGCCATTGTTTCAATCAAACCCGTTGAAAACCATTTGAAAATAACAACTCTTTTTTACAATTTTGGATTTTTTTGGGCGATAACACCCATTAATTAATTAGGGTCCGTAGGCAAAACCAAGGACCCTTATATTTTCCTGCGTGTGTCTGTCCGTCCGTCCTCTCGCGTGCTCTCACGGCTACACCTTTCGTCCGATCACTTTGAAATATGGCATGTATGTGTATTGTACCTGCCCACATATTTTAAAAATATAGCGACTTAAAAAAAATATTTTTCAACAAAATTAGGGTAAAAAAAAACTTAAGGGTTAAATTTTTTTTATTTATTTTTCGACACCATAAGGGGTATTATATGAAAGGGTACGTCGAGCTGATTACAAAAATATATAATTCTTTGGATATAACTTTGATAGGGCGAGCGTAGGCAAGTTTAAAGTGGGTGTGAAACGTGCCCCCCCCCCTTCTATCTCGCTTATGTGAAGTGCAAAAAATCTGAAAAAAATTCCTGAACATTCTTCGACCAAAAGTAAAGATACCACTTTTTTTAAATTTCGAAAATAATATTATTTTATTTTTTATTGACAAAATACTTTTTTTTTATAATTATGGTCTTTTCGATGTATTTATATGTTTGTACTCCGGTTCAGTGGCAAAAAAATACTTTATCAGAGTGTGTTTTGAGAATATCAGACCCTTAGAATGGTTCAAAGTTAACTTTTTAGCATTTTTAAAAAACACTGTTTATACACTTTACAGTTAAACACTATATAGTGTGGCCTACGGACCCTCGCTGTGTGCTGACTAGCACACACTTGACCTGTTTATTTCTAAAATTCACGTCTCGATTTCACCTAGCGGGTATAAGTTTTCTGAACATTATGTCAAATTTCATCAAATTCTCCAATTTAAATTTTAATGCTATCTCAACGCTTTTTCTAAAACACGATGAGAAAGTTAGAATATACCTACTAAACTCAACTAAATTGATCTTAATTTAAAGCGTTTGATATTAATAAATACGAATATAATATATTGTTTTTAAAAAAAAACTATTCTAAACTAAATATATCTTCTTTAAACGTTTAACTAAATTTAAATGTAGAAGTTGAATTTTAGAAGTATGATATTTACAGATACAAACATATCTCTATGTCGTTAAGTTATCTAAGGTCGATGTGCGTAATATTTTGCTGCAAATGTGTTTAACAAATAGACCTTTTTCGGCCTAAGTTTGTCCGTTGTGTTAACTTTGATTCTCGAGGAGCAAAATACATTTTGAAATTACGAAAACAAGACTAGTAAGAGTAACTTATGTTAGTTGAAATCCCCTTTGAATTAAAATCACTATGGGAGATTTTGAGATTACCTTTGGTGACATATACATTGTATGTACAGTGGTAAGTCTTTGTCAACCAGTGTAGATTAATAAATGCACCGAGGTTCGACCGTTCTTTATGTCGTTTATTTAAAAATTTGTTCAAAGGTTTTTTTTTTGTTTTTATTTTTGTTAAGTCGTTAAGTTATTAAGTCTTGCTTGACAGATCATACGTTTTCTTTAACAGAAATAATCTAACTGGCGAATTCTCGCACAAACTATGATAAAAATAATATATAAAGATACGAGAGTGAAATAAACCATGTGTAACAAGAAAATACAAAAAAATAGTATAAAAAGAATGATTTATAAGATATATATTTTTTATATGAAGTCTGCATAAAAAATAAACGTTCAAAGTGAAGTAAAGAAATTTTTTTTTTTTTTTTTTTTTTTTTTTTAGACAAACAAACGCTGTTGATTTACAAATATAGAATTAAAACAGAACAAACAAAGCTGTTGTGACTATTTATATTTATAAACAAAATTATAAATTCGTTCTAAGGTTGAATGATATCTCCATGTAATAATTTTAAAAAGAGTTGGAGAAAGAAGCGAAAAAAAAAAGCTTTAGATTAATTGTCTGCAAGATGCAACACGAGAAAAAAAGAAGTAATTTGAAAGAATAATTCTTCTGTGGTGTTTTTTTATGTAAGAAGTTTGCAAAAATCTGTAGCAGTGAGGTAAAAAAAAAAGTATGTAGATAAACAAACGAGGAGTCCGGTTAATTGTAGACCGGTTTTGTTGGGGTTGTGGGGCCTAGCTCTCCCGGAGCCAGCTTTCTCGCATACTATTATCCCAGCCTCTCTGTTAAATAATCTCTATTTACCATTTTCCCCCTCCGAGATCACAGCACCTTCTGCAATTATAGCGGACTCTGAGAGAAAAAAATAAAAACAAAAAAAAATAACTTGTAAAGGGTTATTGCAATCTTAGGGAATTTCCGTTTGGATTCTCTACCTTTTTTAAGCTTATGATAATCTGATTAATTCGTGTAAAACTAGGGTTGCAATTTGAGAAAATATTATCTTTTTTTGAATTCTGCTGAATGAGTAGGGATTTTGTTAGATCTTTGTCGGTATATAAGGTGGAAGGATCGGCCGACTAAATATATGTATTCGACCAATATGTAAGATTTGGGGTTACAATTGACATAGGCTGAAGTTCAGTTAGGGGCATCTAACCATATATGCTTTGAGACCCCAACACTGACTCTGGGGAACTTAAGGATAATTAATTAATTAACTACAACCACTATATGACATCTCTAATGAATGGAAATGTTTATTTAGAATTCACTGGCACAAATATAAATAGGCTCAGGAGGTGAGCTTGACTAAACATCTAATTACAAATCAAACATCAAATAAAGTATGACAGCTTATAAGGTGAGACCAAAGTGGAAGGTTACAAACCCCTGATAAGGGAGAGCTTAAAACACCTGGGGAAATGTCCGGATCAGAGTCAGTTTTGGGGTCTCAAGGAATATGTGGTTTGATGTCCCTAACTGATCTTTAGCCTTTGTCAATTGTAACCCCAAATCTTACAAAAAGATTAGAACCTTTCTCACCTATCTAGAAATCACAGTTAAGTTGGTGTTTGGACTTTTCGAATACCGATAAGGAAGTTTTCCGGTGCTAAGTGGACTTAGCTCTTATCACCTTGAAAAAGTGTTAAATATTTGTTCTCTACCGAAGCCAGTGAATACAATCTAGGACGATGAATTATCTCGATATAATTACTTGGTTACAAGGAAATGTTGGACTTATCTAATCTTAAGGAGTATCAAAAGATGCTCTTCCATGAACATAATATTTTAAGGACCTCGTAAATTATGACAAACATTTCCTACCTGAGCCATAAATCCAGATAGAACTATTTAAATCGAGTTAAACTATTTTTAAGTCAATAAACAAGAGATGTCACTAAGAGTTTTTGCCTGAGTGTAAGAAAAGTATGTAGATAAAGAAACGAGTTAATTGTAGACCGGTTCTGTTAGAGTGGTGAGCCGCAGAAGAATCAACGTACAATTCTAATTGAGACATCAAATAAGTACGGAGTGCAAATCGTCAATGTAACATACTAGCTGCAAGTACTCGTTCTTCCGACGGGATATTTATTAAGAAAGTTGAAATTCATGGCTGCGAGTCGATCAAAAGTTGGATTTCTCGGCAGCGCAGAAAGGATGTCTAAACATAGCTTGCTGATTGGTTAAAATAAAACCAAACCTAAATCCATGTTATTAGTCACTGTAAAAGATTGTTTATCCTTCTTTATTAAGGTCTCTAGATGGTGGCATAAGCAGTATTAGGTCTTTAAGGACGAAGGGATTAACCACTTATCACATCAATTGATGCGATTATTTGTGTGAAACTTGTATAGTTATTTTCAGTCCGTCATAGTTATTGAAAACAAATTTAGTACAGTCAGATTTCAAATTGATGTTTCTAGAAAACAATAAATAGCTACCGAAATTTAGAGAAAAAATGAGTGGTCCTACTAAAAGAGGAAGATTATTATCCCATACCATTTTCACCCATTGCAGAACTACTTCATCTACGTCTTCATACTTAGGACTTACAGCCTCTAGATCTTTTAAAGGGTTTCGTAGGCAAAACAAAATTCTAAACTGAGATTAAGCGATGTCTCAAGACTGTGACTAAGAGATGTCTCAAGACTGTGACTAAGAGATGTCTCAAGACTGTGACTAAGAGATGTCTCAAGACTGTGACTAAGAGATGTCTCAAGACTGTGACTAAGAGATGTCTCAAGACTGTGACTAAGAGATGTCTCAAGACTGTGACTAAGAGATGTCTCAAGACTGTGACTAAGAGATGTCTCAAGACTGTGACTGTGCAAAAATGATACCGATTCCAATTAAATTAATGGAGGTAGAATACGCAAAATTATTAGAGCGCTATAGCAAAAAACTCCTAATAAATTGGTCAAGTGGGGCTAGTCAGCACACATCGAGGGTCCGTAGGCAACACTGTATTTGTTTAAGTAGTACCTATTGATGGTATTTTTTATATGCTAAAAAGCCCTCTGTGAACTATCCTATGGGTCTGATATTCTCAAAACACATAAACAAACTTCTGATAAAGTATTTTTTTGCCACTGAACCGGACTTTAAACATATAAATAGTCAAAAAGACCATACTTATAAAAAGAACGTATTTTTTCAATAAAAAAAAAAAAAAAAAAAAAAAAAAATCGAAATTTCCAAAAAGTGGTATCTTTACTTTTGGTCGAAGAATGTTCAGGAATTTTGTCAGATTTTTTGCTCTTTACATAAGCGAGAGGGGGGAGGGCAATTTTCAGACCCACTTCAAACTCGCCTACGCTCGCCCTATCAAAGAATATAACTAAAAATTATATAATTTTGGAATCAGCTCAATGAACCCTTTCATATGATACCCCACACGTCCAAAAAACTAAATATAATTAACCCTTTTTTTTTTACCCCAATTTTTTTTTGCTAATTCTTTTTTTAAGTCGCTATATTTTCAAAATGTGTGGGTAGATACTATACACACACATATATGCCTAATTTCAAAGTAATCGGACGAAAGGTGTAGCCGTGAGAGCAGTCGACAGACGGACGGACAGACAGACACACGCAGGAAAATATAAGGGTCCTTGGTTTTACCCACGGACCCTAAAAATGGTTCTAAGAAAATAAAGGAATGCAAAAAAAAAAAAAAAAAAACCGCCAATATTTATTCACAAAAAGTTTGTCGGTTGAATCTTTATACTTATTTTCGTAGTAGAGATATTATTTTTGTTCTAAAGAAACAATTTTATATGAGAAATTCGTAGGGACACAAAACAAGTTCGTTATATAGAGATTTTCGTTGTGATGAAGTTCTTTATAAAGAGGTCTGACTGTATTTAATTAAATGTCTATAAAAAAATTGCATTCGAATACCTTACCTTTTGTCAATTTTATGGGTTCCTATTGGTTTTTTTCGGCATCATGGATCACACGCTATTAATAACTTACCTCTGCACAAGTACAAGGGGGAATAATGGCTTAAGAATAAAGCCACTAGAAGTTCAGTCAACACTCTTTCAGACAGATTAATAAGTCGCGTAAGCTTCTACATAGGTTTCCCGTCTCACCGTCCATTAATCATACCTCGTCTTAACGGACAAATGACAAGTTTGTTACGGGTATTTCCCCATGCACTTCATTCAGGATTTACAAACAGTTCTGAACTGTTGAACAGTTTGACTATATTAATGGATTTATTATGTTCGAACTAGATCAGTTTCAAATTATCATGGTGGTTGATGTTTTTTTGGAGAATCAATGCTTTATTTAAACTTATATACATTGAATTTTTCAGTGAAATTGACACTTTATGATATTATTTAAGACTGTCAATTAATTATCCAATTAATTTAATATTAAACTCGTATTCGTATAATATTGCTTTATTATGCATGTGTTTATTTCTTTTGCCTTGGGAGAAACTATAAGAAGGATCCTATATAATGATAGAAATCCATCTTCATCAACGATTACTACTTACTTCAGCATAATCTTCTAGACTTAAGGAAACGGTATCTTCGTTGATTAGGCAAAACTGTTTTAAGACTGATTCTGTAATAATATATGTATATGAGAGTTCAATATATATTCCGAGTTTTAGTATAGTTTTAATATATTCCGACTAAACTGAATTCCAAATCCTCAATGATGACACCGTTTAATTTTGGACCACGCTGTTTGCTTTTGCATGTTGCCAACACATATTAATTGATATTGGTCGAAAATCAAACAAACATAGGATTGACTATTTGAAGAATAGGATATCTTAACCTTCGATTTCGCACCGGATCAGCAAAAGGATTCGGAGTAAGTTATTCTATTCTGCTGCGTACTTAACATTCACTACTGGCGAAATTCGGACACGGAAGGACAACTCCTGAAATGGACCCAAAAGGAATTTAACTTTTACATTCTGTAGACGGTACGATTAAGGCGAGAGAAAGAACGCGAACTTGGAGATAGGTACATCTGAACGGTTCTAACACTCGATGTTTAGAAAGCCTTGATATCGACAAAAAGGTTTTAGTAACTAATCAATCAGTTGTAGTAAGTCAATAATTTGTACATTGCACTGTAGCCGTTAAAGTATTAGTGTAATTTACAGCAAGAGCCGATCATTTCCTGGATGCACTTTGGAAGATATTCGACAGTAGATAAGTCAAGGTTGTTGACTCTGTCATTTTTTATTCGGAGGTCCTTTAAATTCGACGACAGGTTGCTGGACAACAGTGGGTAGGGCCTTTTCCCGGTTCCGGTCGTCCATAAATTCCCCGAAAAAAGTAGGCTATCGAAAAAACCTTCGGGACGGGTTCCTCGAGAGCGAGTTTATTAAAATGTGGATGAGTATTTGTGAAGTGGGATGGTGAAGTAAGGTGTGGGGTAAAAAGACGGGACCGGTACAGCGTGTATACGTGTGTGGTGGCTAGAGAAGCAAGAATCAAGTAAACCAGCCAAACCACTACTACTAACAGAGGGACATAGAAGCGGTTCTGGTGCTACCGACCTCTCCAGTCTCTCTTCTCGAGTCCCCTCCAGCTATACCTTCAAATCTCTTACCTGCTCCTCCGTGTCAGGGCTCTCAGCATCCCAGTTCGCATCCGGCCATCCGACTCCAACACCGGCCACCGGCCACTATCTCCAGCCTACCCCCTCAATACACTCGTCGCTTAACGAGTCGCGCCACTTATCGTCCTATCGTAACAAATACCCCTTGATCGACAACGCGAGTGTAAAACTCTTTATTTGTACATATGTACACTTTAGTGGATTTAGTAAGACATTGGATAACTCCGAATTACATCTTAATTGTTTGAGTGAGTATTTAATTAAATTGTCTTTTTTCGATCGATTATAATATATTCCTATTATTTAAACATTTATTCTCCTCGTGATGCGATGGAATAATAATTTTACACTTACGTTTCTGTTCGAGGCAGTACAGAGCTGTAAACCTTAATCGGTGAATAACAAAGTAAACATAAATTTCGGTATCAAGTAAAGATAAACTATACTTGAAGAATAGATATCAAGTGTGTCTAAACGGTTGTTTATTTAAGATTCGGCATCTTGGGTTTGTGATATGGTTTGTAACCCGAGTTATTCCCTTCCTCCGAGCCGGCACCGTCTATCGTCCGCTTCTTTTCTCCTTGGTTGGTGCGAGCATCTTCCTTCGGTTGATTAACAAGTCCGACCGTGATTACTTAAGGCGATGAATACATGGCTTCGTTTTAAAATAATACCTCGAATCTTTTCCTCAGATAAGTTTCTTATTAAACTTGATCGGGAATTCTTGTTTTCATTGATAAACAAAACATCGACCAAGAACAGATAAGGCTACTTACTTGAATCGTAATATCTGCAAACCACTTTAACAATAACCCATTCAATAATAAGTCATCTGCCTGAAATATTTATTTCATTGCTCCGTTACGTTCTACAAATTTTACCAGATCATTCGATCTGAGGATAGTCGATAATATTGACTAAAAAAACTTAAAATTGAATATTTTTTATAAATATTTGGACTTAACTCTAACGCTTAAAGCAATATATTTTACCAATAATTTATTATAACTTTTAAATAGAATTGATATCGTTGCTCCATTAATACTCTATTTTTTTATTATTTTTTAAAAAAGAAGAATCGTATTATTACTTCAAAATTATTTGTATTTTTATTATTACTACTAAACTTAAATAATTATTAAGTTAAATAAATTTAGGTATAATAAAATAATAATTTAATTATACTTAAACTTAAACTATTATTATCACTACTATACTTAAACCTTTACAACTATTATCACTTCTTAGTGTTATTATTATCATTTTTCAGTATTTAAAATTATCTATGACCCTTCTACTACTGCAATTACTACTATAATTTTACTATTATTATTACGAAAACAACTTCCACACCACTACTAGCACTGATAGAACTCCTACTTACAGTACTGCTACTATAATAGTACTGCAGCTACCACGGATGCAACTAATTTTTAACATTATAATTTCGAAAACAATTTCCAGTCTATACTTCAACTAATAATACTTCTAAAAGTACTCCTATTTACTTGGGACTTCTTTTAATCACTGCTATTATAATAATACTGCTGATTTAACTATTAACTGATGGCTGTTCACTAATATTAATACGAGTACTATTTCTACTACTACGATTTTTCTATTTTCTGTTAAATTAAACGGGTCTACATCTTACCTATATCAATATAAATTATACAGCGATATTATGTAAACACCGAATTAAATAAATAACACCTTGATATTTTTAATGTAGAGTTTGCATATTTCGCTACTCGCTATGCTGAACAATTTTTTTTTTTTTTATAAATTAAGACATCTTTCTTATAATTAACACTAAAATTATTCCTTTCTAGGTAATTACCGAGTCATTACCAACAATATATTATGTGCTACCTAAAAATAATTTATTATTATAGAAATCATCTTATATGATATAACTGGAAAATAAAATATACTTATAAGATTTTTAATAGAGTAAACAGAACTTCATGCTTTTCCTTAAAGACATTTTATTATATATTTATCACAAAAATTAAGCCGATTTAAAGATAAGTTGATAAACCATGGAAATCATTCGAAGAACATTTTTATTTCCTTGTAGAGTTTGCTTATTTCAATACTCAGAATGTATAATTTCCTGTAACAAACTCATATAATAGAAGGTGTATTATAAAAATAGTGTAATTTACTTATCTTTAAAGTTGTTCTTATTCCAACATGACATCTTAAAAGATAACCAAATAATACTATTTTTATGTATAACTTATATTATGTGTTTATTTCAAATTTCTTATCTTAATCAGCACATTGAAATGTAATTTCATTTGGTTTAAATAACTTCATATTAAATTATAATAAATGGCTATTAGTAGAATTAAATTATAATAAATGACTATTAGTTGAATTAAATTATAATAAATGGCTATTAGTTGAATTAAATTATAATAAATGGCTATTAGATGAATTAAATTATAATAAATGGCTATTAGTTGAATTAAATTATAATAAATGGCTATTAGTTTAATTGAATTATAATAAATGGCTATTAGTTGAAGCCACCAAGTTTTAGTCACCTTTTATAGCAGAATTAAATTAATCTTCCTATGGACATTTTAATGTTTGATTTTTAACTCGTAAATTGAGTACTAAAAGCTTTAAAGCAGTTGACAACTATATATAATGCGAACTTTGGTGCAATTAGAGCCATTCTGGTTATTTCTACTGTGATATTCATATTATACTTATCAATTTCGCTTTTATTGTTTTAAAAAAGCTAAAAAAATAATTTCATACAGTACCAACTTTAGTTAAACTGATGTCAAATAGGTTATTTCTTCTGAGATATTGATATTATACTTATTAATTATGCTGTTTTATTTTTAAAACAGTTAGAAATTAATTAAATACGGTACCAACTTTAGTTCAACTGAAGTCAAATTGGTTATTTCTTCTGAGATATTGATATTATACTTATCGGTTTCTTTGTTTTAGTTTTAAAACAGTTAATAATCAATTTCATACAGTAAAATTGGTTATTTCTACTGTGATATTGATATTATAATTATCAATTTCTTTGTTTTACTTTTAAAAAAGTTAATAATATATTACAATCAGTACCAACTTTAGTTCAACTGAAGTCAAATTGGTTATATCTACTGTGATATTAATATTATACTCTTATTAATTATGCTCTTCGAGTTTTAAAACATTTTAAAATCAATGAAATACATAGCAGACATTAGTTTAACTAAGGTCATATTGGTAATTTCTTTTGAGATATTAATATTAATTCGAATATTGTTCTCTTGTAGAACTTAATCATAGTTGGCAAAAATATGCTAATTTTAATAGCAAATAATAATACAAAAATGCAATGTAAACTGATTTTGCTTTTTGAATTATATTTACAACTGCTTGTTTAAATTAAATTGAGAGGTTCATTTAAATCACAATAAAAATATTTATTTATAAAGATGAATAGAAAAAAAAAAATGTAATACAAATAAAGGAAAATATATTTTATGTATTTTAACAATAACATAATATGTTAATGGCTAACTCTCCTACACCCTTAGTTCCGCATACTGAGCTTAATTGAATATAATTTGCACATAATTAGCATGCTTTTTATTCAAAATTATTCACATATATGTTTCTTACTAAACATTATTCGACGGTAATACAGTTTTATTACAATTTCTTTATTTCCTCGTCTTTGAATGAATATTAATTATAAAAATTGATTAACACGTAAATTTACACAAAAAGCTATAATTTTTTAATAAAAATAAAATTAATATTATTAATTAAAAAATTAATATTACATATTAAAAAGAAACGGAAAAAATATAAGAAACAATAAAATCAATAAAAATTTGAAAATAAATTTAATTAAAATAGTTGTTTTTGATACTTACCCAAAGCAAATAATACTCAGTCAAATTTTTGGTTCATTGTTAAAACAGCACAATAGCTAATGTGTAATCATGACTAGATTCGTTCACTTTAGCTGTCACAATTTAAAATTGTAAAATAAATCAAACTATTTTTTTTAGTATTATGTATTATAATAAATATCTTAATAATATAAAATTATCAGTTCAATGAAATGACCAACTAAAGTGTTGTATTTAAAATTAGTTGTTGCTGAATAACAACTAACTAATCAATTTTATTGACTTACTAATGTGGTATTAAATATTAGTCATTGTGGTTTTATAACAAACAACTCGCCGGTCTTGGCTGGCCTGCGGCCAGCCTTTGCCCGTCGAGTGGCCAAGCACATATTTGCCAGGCACTTGTATAGTAGTTGGTACTTGTAAGATCTGGTAATGTTTTAGGAGGTGGGTTAATAATACAGTTATAATCAGAGACGGGACGTTTATGACTTTTATTTTTCCATTTCATGACCTTTATTCTATGACTTTTATGACTTTTATTATCCTGTTTTATGACCTCTATTTTAGAAAATCGGTTGTTTTATGACGTTTTAGCAAAAAGTATGACGTTTATTTTCACTGTGAAAATTTAGCCTTTTACATCCATCATTCAAATGTTGATGTTTTTTTAACAAAATGGCATGAAAAATTAAACACTTTCCACACGTGTTATTATATTTTTGTAATCTCAATACCTTTCATTATATACCTCTCTCAAAATGTAAAAAAAAAAAACCCTTGACAGGAATTAGCCGCCATCTTGGCTTTCCAGAAATTCATATCGAATTGCTATTCTTATTTTTCTATGGCCCAGCAGAAAGCACATTTTGCATATTTTTTCATATTTTTAGAAACAGCGGAAATATAGTTTTAAGGGGGGGGGGGGGGGGTACACGCAAAATTTTGATGGTTTTTGTCAAAATGTCGTTGAAAATTCAACGCTTTCCACAAGTTTTATATAGTTTTGTATCTACTCTTCAATACCTTTCATTTGATACCCCACTCAAAATTAAAAAAAAAAAAAAAAAATCGCGTGACGTGAGTTATCCGCCATTTTGAATTTGAAGAGCTGATTATTTTGAGTTCGCAATATTGTTCCTGTGTGTGCGTCAAAACGATCTTTAATATTGGAATGTTTCATGTTTCTATCTCTTTTGATTCAAAAGTTATTGGAACTGTACCGACTGACAGATAGACAGACACATGAACGAAACTATAAGGGTTTCCTTTTTTGGTTTTATCAACGAAACCCAAGAGAAAGAACAAGTAAAAAAAAAACAAGTCACACGAGTAAGAAATCAAATGAGCAATTAAACATTCTAATCCCTTATCATGAATATATACAAAATCTTAAGTTGTGGAACAGCTAATCAGGAAACTCCCCAACCGAATGGGTTTACTATTGGCTGATTGGAGAATCTATCTTGACCTTCCTGGATTCTAATTGGAAGATTTGTTCCAAGAAGGAGCCGATCAGGAGCCCTAGTTTGGAATTAGGGATGACCCTCGGTGCCTCTCTAGTTGCAGGTATGCATAAGCGCATCAGTTAAGTCCGAAAGTGATCAGGGAATTAAGAGCCCAGGCCTTTCACTAAGCTGGTGTAAGGGTTTTTTGTTTGAACTGCACTTTTACCTGGAACCGGACCACGAATGTTCAATATAAAAATTTGCTTTAACAAAAAAACAAAAAACTTTTTGCTAAGAATTTGACAAAAAAGGCCATTCTATGACGTTTATCCCAAGAAAACCCCATTTTATGACGTTTATTCGAAAAATGGCTATTTTATGACAAAATCATATGACTATGACGTTTATGACTTTTTCCCGTCTCTGGTTATAATTATTCACAGTCTAAAATGACTAAGTAAACAAGCAGTGCAAAGTAAGAAAGCGATTGACTGTGGAGTTATAGAGGGGATTGAGTAATGTGGGATGACAGGAGTGATGGGAGGGGATGGGAAGGTCGGACATGATCTAATAAACAAATAACACAGCAAACAACACGTTAAAACAGCTATATAATAAGTTTTTCAATTTCCCCCCCCCCCCCCCCAAAAAAAAATAGTCAAATTTTTGGTTCATTGTTAAAAACAGCACAATAGCTAATGTGTAATGATGATTAGATTCGTTCACTTTAACTGTCACAATTTAAAATTGTAAAATAAATCAAACTATTTTTTTTAGTATTATGTATTATAATAAATATCTTAATAATATAATATTATCAGTTCAATGAAATGACCAACTAAAGTGCTGTATTTAAAATTAGTTGTTGCTGAATAACAACTAACTAATCAATTTTATTGACTTACTAATGTGGTATTAAATATTAGTCATTGTGGTTTTATAACAAACAACTAATATATTTTATTTACCCTTTAAATTAAATTAAGTTTGATTAAATTTCGTTTGGAACAGCAAATTTTAGAAATTCATATTTTACGATTTTGGTAGTATTCATACTACGGAAAGATTAAGTTTTAATTTAAATCAAATTATAATTATTATTAACTACGGGAAACAGACAGAGAAAAATACACTCCAGCGCTGGAGTGTATTTTTCTCTGTCTGTTTCCCGTAGTTAATAATAATTATAATTTGATTTAAAACAGCACATTTTATTAATATATTTTTAATAATTATTACTAAAAAAAAAAAAATAAAATAAAAAAAATGAATAGATTTCAATAAAGAAAATTTATATTTTTATTAAAATATTTTGGATGTATAAACAGAGGACATTTTAAGTGATCATATCCCGTTAAGACAAAGGGATAATAACACTTTTATAAAAAGTAGGGATGACGTTTCTTTATCTATCATTTGTCTACACAAAGGAATATAATCTCTCTTGTGTATAAAAGTGATCATGTAGGATAAGAGTCCTCTTCTTTGCAACCATAATATTCATTATTTTTTATGTCACATTATATCGCTAAGTAAAAAAAAAACTAGTTCGTTGAAGAAAATTACACAACAAAAATAGTTGTTTCTGTACTTACTCAAAGCAAATAATATTCAAAGTTAAATTTGTCGTTTATTGTCAAAATTCCCTTAGTCTAATTAGCTGTTAAGGCAAAGGTATAATAACACTTTTATAAACAATAGGGATGACGTATCTGTATCTATCATTTGTCTACACAAAGGAATATAATCTCTCTTGTGTATAATAGTGATCATATACGAGTATGATAAAAGTCCTCTATTCACAACAATAATTTTTATTATTTTAAATTATTCCGTAAATTTAAAAGCTCCGAGTTATTGTACAACAGTCACTTTTATCTACGATTGATACGAAATATAAACATTATATCTTTGTTTAGATGCGTAGTTATTCATTGCGCATGCGCGTCTCATAGTTCTGAAGAATTCCTCTTCTTTACCACTCTAGTGCGGTAAAGAAGAGGAATTCTTCAGCTTTACGCACGATTAGTGAGTTTGTTTACATTTAACAAAACTAATTTGGTGTTCTTTTATTAAAGTAACTGTTTATATCGAGTTTTTAGTGAAAAACAATGAGTGAATCAAGTGACTTGGACGAAAATGTGGAGAATAATAATCCTCCAGAAATAATTAATTCGGCAAAAAATACAACTAATGAATTAATGCCATCTTTATCATGAGAGAGATACGAACTTACATACAGCAAGTTTATTTGTTTATGTATTTATTATTTAAATCTAACAATCGTAGATAAAGTACGGTATGCAACTCGTGCGAAAACGGCATTTTGCATTACTCGTGTGGTTTTACTACCCTCGCTGTCGCTCGGGTGTAAACTCCAGACTCGCATGCAAAATGCTACTTTCCGCACTCGACGCGTAATGTACTATTGTGCTTGTATCAAATGCAAAAAGAAATACATAGTTAATTATTACTAATTTTAGAAATTCTTAATTTAGTAATGAGGAATATTTGTATATGAGTCAATTAATTTATAGATATATATTTCCTTAAAAAAAAGTAATTAAGTTACATTCTGTTTATTAAATATTGCGTGGGTTTGTAGTCAAATAATTATTCACAAATTTAAGTACAGTTTTCAATTTATTTTATTTTATTATTATTTTATTTTACTAAATTTATTAAATAGTTATATCTAAATAAAATTACATTTATTAAAATATTATTCTTATTAAAAAATTATATTTTTAAGAAAATATGCTTTTTGAATTGATTTCTTTAAATTATTGATTACAAGATAATTTATGCTTACAGAAACATGATTGCATTTAAATTTATAAATTAATTATTTAAGTTTATGCTTACATTTATATATATATAATATATATATATATATATATATATATATATATATATATATATATATATATATATATATATATATATACACGTATATATGTATTATTCTATACATGAATGTGTATGCATGTGCATGTGTAGTGTGTGTTGAGGATGTATGTGTGCATATTATGTATGTACGCATGTGTGTACATAGGTACATTAAAAAATAAAATAACAGTATATGGAAGAAGGAAAAATAGAAAAAACAACAATAATAATAATAATAAATAAACAAACAACAATAAATAATTATAATTAAGGAAACAAACAATAATACAAAAACAAAACGAACTTAGAAAGGCAGCCTATATTAAGTTATTTTATTTTTTTGGTTTTTTAAAGTGGTTTTAATTTTTATGTTTATTTTAATTTTAAATCTAAATTTATAAAATAACAAATATGAATTTAAATTTATTTTTGTTTTTGTCTTTTGCTTATTTTATTTTTCTATTAGATCACTTCCTTATAAATACTTTATACCTTACCTCTGTTATAATAAGTAACGAACTCACATTGTATGAGAAATGTTATAATTCCTTAAGCCTTATACTATTTTATGTATAACATTTTATTAATCAGTTTCGACCAAGTTTATAGTTATAATTATAAACATATAATTAATTTATCATGCAATTAACTGTGACATAGATTGATTAACTGGATTACGATAGATGGTTCAATAGATCAATAGATATAATAGTACATTACGCGTCGAGTGCAGAAAGTAGCATTTTTCATGCGAGTGTGGAGTTTGCACCCGAGCGACAGCGAGGGTAGTAAAACCACACGAGCAATTCAAAATGCCGTTTTCGCACGAGTTGCGTACCGTACTTTATCTACGATTGTTAAATTTAAATAATAAATACATTTTTTAAGTTTTTGGTAGTTTTCATACTACGGAAAGTTAAATTTTAATTTAAATCAAATTATAATTATTATTAACTACGGGAAACAGACAGTGAAAAATACTACTACTACTACTAAAATAATAAATACAGAAAAAAATAAACTTGCTGTATGTAAGTTCGTATCTTTTCTCTTGATAAAGATGGCATTAATCTTGAGTTGTATTTTTTGCCGAATTAATTATTTCTAGAGGAGTATTATTCTCTACATTTTCGTCAAAGCCACTTGATTCATTCATTGTTTTTAACTAAAAACTCGATATAAACAGTTGCTTCAATAAAAAAATAGCTAATTAGTTTTGTTAAATGTAAACAAACTCGCTAATCGTGCGTAAAGCTAAAGAATTCCTCTTCTTTACCACGCTAGCGTGGTATAGAAGAGGAATTCTTCAGAACTATGAGACGCACATGCGCAATGAATACAAGTACGTAAATAATCACTTTCTACGCATCTAAACAGAGATATAATGTTTACATTTCGTATTAATCGTAGATAAAAATAATTGTCACTTCTTAGTTCTTTTCTTCAGTTTTGTTTTTATTTACTTATTAGTAAACTAATAAAAACATTAGTCATGCTAATACCGTGCCACTGTTCTTTTCAATGTTATAATGATTCACCTGATCAGTTCTAGATTGCTCTTCGGATTATTATTAAGGTCTTATAAAGAGGAAAGTATCTGAGATTAGATAGAACCTGACATTTGAAATCCATTGCAGGGGATCTCAAAGGAGTTGTTCGTGAATCAAGTCTTTATTATAGGGAAGAGGGTGGCTTCAGATTTAACCTCAGACCTATATAGTTACAGGTAGGCACCCGACACCTTCTTAATGACTTCATCGTGAACAGCTTTCTGAACAATGGTCTCTGTAATGAGTTTCAAAACGCTACGATTTATCCCATATTAGACATGGTTTGCTCTGAATGATCTACCTTTATCTATATTAGAATTATTATTGACGTAAAGGTAACGATATTATTAAATTTATTTCTGTCGGTTTGCTTAACTTAATTTGCTGCAAAAAATTGACCTTCGATTATCTGCCATTTACAATTATTATCAAACCTTGTCAAAACAGTAGGAGCCGTTTTTGAGAATATGATAGATATAATTGAACATATTATATCTTTTCTTATGATTTTTCGGCGTTTTTGAGGTGAGTGCACCCAAATTAAATAAAATACTTGCCTCGAAGTATGATTTTTCATACTTCGTTCTTAATTTTAGGACGTATCTTAATATTAGAGGTGGAAAAATATAAAGCAAAAGAGCTTCTTACAAAACACAACTTAAAACACGACTACAGAGCTGTTATTATTTCAATTTTGTTATTAAATTTATTCATATGTTATTGGTTAATAATATCTAAGATAAATATTTAATTGAATAATAAATAAGATCGAGATAATCGCTTGTTCTTTTATTTCTTATTAATTATTGTTGCCCAATTAATATCATAATGATAATTGTTGGTAATAAACACGTGTTAATCGGTGTGTATACTTGTACCTAATATAATTATATTTTTTAATATAGGCCATGAGACAAAAAAAGGAAAGTAAAATATATTCTCAGCTATATAACGACGAAATATAGTGCAAAACACAATTTTTTTTTCCTTTGCGCCACCTTTTGTTAACCCCGTATTTTTAATCAGTCATGTTTTTTAATTTTTCTATTCATTTATACTGATATATTTAAAACGTATTTGTATTTTCAAACATTTTAAGTGTTGTTAAAATTTTTATTACAATAGCTTCAATAACACAAAAATTAAATTTTTTGAAAATGTTACCTTATCTAGTCTACATTACAAAGGAGGATAGTTTAGTAATTTAGTTGCCTTATCATTCTTATATTCTGGAGGTCAAGTTTGACATAAAAGACGGAAAATAAGTTTCCTTGTTTAGTCTACATTACAAATGAGGATAGTTTAGTAATTTAGTTGCCTTATCATTCTTATATTCTGGAGGTCAAGTTTGACATAAAAGACGGAAAATAAGTTTCCTTGTTTAGTCTTCATTACAAATGAGGATAGTTTAGTATTTTAGTTGCCTTATCATTCTTATATCCTGGAGGTCAAGTTTGACATAAAAGACGGAAAATAAGTTTCCTTGTTTAGTCTACATTACAAATGAGGATAGTTTAGTAATTTAGCTGCCTTATCATTCTTATATTCTGGAAGTAAAGTTTGAAAGAAAAGTCGGAACATAAGTTTTTAAAGGAGGATAGTTTCTTAGCCTTACCATTCTTATTTTCTGGAGGTTAATAATATCAATGATTTCTATATCTCCAGGCTTTAAAAATTGGTATACATTTCAACTTTTTTAAATCTTATCTTTGTTAGCTAGTCTAAATAAGGTAACTTATTTAGACTACCTAACAAAGGAGGATAGTTTCTTAGCCTTATCATTCTTATATTTTGGAGGTTAAGTTCAATAAAAACGAGGATAGTATGGTAGCATTATTATTCTTATAATTTAGAAGTTAAGTGTGAATATATGTTGAAATGTATGCTGACTTAAAGCCTGGAGATGGAAATCATTGATATTATTGTTAGAGAGGAAATGAAAGAATGACTGAAGGGATTTTAATCACGGACCTAATTGGTTACATCTTCGTTTTTTAATCATTTAGCTACAGAGGTTTGATTTTTGCCTCTTTAAATAGATTGAATTCCAAATTTGTTGAGAAGAAGTAATGATTTGAATTTTAAAGCATTGATTATTGATTGCCACTAATTTAGAACTTATTAAAGCAAACATTGCCACCAATGATTATATTTTTAAGCATTGATTGCCATTAATTTTGAACTATGTATTTAAATTATTCGTTAACTTACTTTGCGTTCTATTTTAACTAAAATCTTCAATATTGTTATTTACGCTTAAAATCATACCATTAGATGTTGTAGAGAAATGTCTATTTTTATTATTAATAGTATAGATTTAATTTTTGTGATATTGAACATATTATGTTTTTAAGATATGAGACTTTCTAGCTTGGATATAATGTTACGATTAGAAAAGAACTCAAACAATTTTGAGTTCTTAGTTAAATTATTAAAATTACACTTTGAAGGATATTTATACCATACAGAACAGTGTAAACTAGTGAACATAATATAAAATTAATCCCCCTATTGACAAATTTACATATCTTTCTAATGATGGAATCATCAAGTTTTATCACACAATATTTTCAAAATTTGAGCAATTTTTCGAGAAGAAAAAAAAATATTGAATACAAAGGGCTTGCTGGCTTATTCATATACTTTTGCACAAGACACATTTGGGGGGGGGGGGGGGGGAGGCAAATACTAAAAATGTATTTTTTTTCACCCTATCAAGTATTCAAGTCATATACTTATTTTGATGAGTCGGTGGCACCTTTCGTCCGCTCACTTTGAAATTTGGTATATATGTGTAGTACCTACCCACACATTATAAAAATGCAGCGACTTAAAAAAAATTATTTTTCAAAAAAATTAGGGTAAAAAAACTTAAATGTTAAAAAATAATTGTTTTTTCTGGAGACCGTGGGGTATCATATAAAGGGTTCGTCGAGCTGATTACAAAAATATATAATTTTTTGGTGTTGCCTAGGGCGAGCGCAGGCGAGTTTTAAGTTGAAGTGAAAAGTGTCCCCTCTTCTATCTCACTTATGTAAAGTGCAAAAATTCTTCGGCCAAAAGTAAAGATACTACTTTTTGGAAATTTCGAAAAAAACGAATTTTTTTCATTGACAAAATACTTTTTTTTATAATTGAAGCGAGCGTAAGCGAGCTTCTTACATTCAACGAAATATGCATCTTGTCTGTCTGTCTGTCTGTCTGTCTGTCTGTCTGTCAGTAACGTTTACGCGTGTGACGATAACTTGAGTAAAAGTTGACCGATTTAGTTGAAATTTGATATAAATGATCCTCTTACTAATACTCAGGCTAAGTTCGTTGGACAGCGTGATCCGTCCAAGAGTTCGCGCGCAATGCTCGCGTTAACGTGAGCTTCAAATTTAAAATTGGAATTTCAGGACGGGAAAAAATTCTATCATCACCTACTCGATGAGACGAACATTTTTTTCCAATAACATTTTTCAGTCAAACCAACAACGACACTGCTATGAATTAATAAAGATCGCTAAAACTATTAAAGCGGACCTAAACGTTTAAAATAGAGAAAACAACCTTTTTACCGATATCTTACGTTCTAACGTAAAGATTTTAATAAAACTTCATGCATATCGTCTAAAGTACAATTGAAACAAGTATGTAAAATTTCAACTTGATACATGCAGTAGTATTTGAGTATTGAAGTGATACATTTATAATATTAGTTTAAAAGCTATTCCGGGTGGTTAAGATTCTTATAGTCGTTTTGTGTATAGGTTTGTTATGAAGTAAAGCTTTGTACCGAGTACCCCCCCCCCCCTCTACCTCACACTACCCTCTTCCACTTATCTTCAACTATGACATTCATCATGATTAACAAATTTCAATATTCAGTATTTTATTGCAATACGCTCGCTTCAATGATAGAGCCACGCGATGCCTAGTAATATATAATATACAGGGTGTTTGGTCGAAGATGTAACAAACGAAGAAAGCAAATTCTACCCATCATTTGCAACAAAAACACTATGTATACCATGGGTCAATTCTCAATAGTTTCACCACAATATTTTTGCTTCCGAGCTTACCGAAGATAACGGAAGCATTGTGTCCACTTATGTGAACGAAAAAGTTTTATGTCTCCGATTTTAAAAATTCCATGACAGAAATCCGTTTCAGACATCAGGAAACATTTTTGGTTCCGTGTCTGTCTGTCTGTCGGTCTGTGTGTCCGCGAATCCTGAAACGTGCGACGATAACTTGAGTAAATCTCGACCGATTTCGATGAAATTTGGTAGGCATGTTCATTTTACCAATACCCAGGACGAGTTCGTTGGACAACGTTATCCGTTCAAGCGTTCACGCGCAACGCTCGCGTAAATGTGAACTTCAAATTTAAAATTGCAATTTTAGGTCGGGAATGAAATCTAACTTCATCTATTCAATGAGACAAACATTTTTTTCAAATACAATTTTTTAGTAAAACCAACAGCGACACCGCTATGAAGTGTTTAAGATCACAAAGAACTATAGTTTACACAATAAAGTATAAGTTATAAGTTTACACAATAGTTTTTACACAATAAACAAAGTAATGATGAGCAATAAATGAAGTACATGATAAGATGCGAGGAAGCTATGTGCCACACTAATTGGCAGTCTATTTATTTTGTTAGGTATTTTCCAAGGTATGATTATTTTACTCTAAAAATGTATCGCTGCTCCTAAAATAATGATGATAGAGCTAAAATAGAGGTACCTTTGAAAAGAGGAGAACATTTCAGTATAGAAAAAGTCTATTTTAAATTTAATTTTATAGTTAATTTTATTTAAAAAATTAAAATTTATATTTGTTTCAGCCTGCAATTATGCCAAAACGGCAAGTGCTGCAGTTTGCCAAATTTCAGTAAAACTTCTTCATTTATTCCCCTTCAGTTTAAGTACCCTAACACCATCAAGTAATACGTAATTTTTTTGAGCTAGGATTGAGTTTTTGTAAAACCACCTTATGCGTTACTGCGAGGCTGTTTTAATTTTTATAATTACTCTAATTAGTGAGATGAATGAGAGGTTTTTTTTCATTTAATTAAAGAGGACCACAGACCTTACTGCTAGGATTGATTTTTTAAAATAAAATTAACAATAAAGTGAAATTTAGACATTTGTTTTCCCCATTTTAGGCATTAAAAATAGATTTCTAATTTGAAATTTTCTTATTTTAGGAGCAGCGATCGATTTTTTAGAGTAAAATGTTAGTACCTTGGAAAATAAAAAAAAACAATATTGAGGGGGAAACTATTGAGAATTGACCCATGGTTTATATTGTGTTTTTTGTTGCAAATGATGAGTAGAATCTCACCTCTTCATTAGGGTGGGCCGAAAAAAAATTAATTTTGAATTTGAAAAAGTCCAATCATACGTAACATTTTGGCCCGATCGAATGACACTTAGGTGGTGCACTATCGCTTCAAAGCTTTAAAAAAACTTTTTAAGAAATTTTTGATATATATATTTTTTTTTAATATTTTAGTTATTTTTATTATTCACTTATTAGCATCTATTTGCTCTTTGATGGCATATTATTTGATTGCAGGAAAAAAAAAATTAAAACAAGTTAATTGTAGATTGAGATAAGTCGGTACAAACATATGTGTACCATTGAGTTATTCCAAGGATAATAGAGAAATTAGTGTTATGCAGGTCCTAATAATACCTTGGAATAACTCAATGGTACTCATATGTATTATGTATGTACCGACTTATCTCAATCTATAATTAAGTTATTTTAATTTTTTTTCTTCCTGCAATCAAATAATATATGCCACCAAAGAGAACAAATAGATGCTAATAAGTATATAAAATTAACTAAAATATTTTTAAAAAATTAAAATATCAAAAAATTCTTAAAAAGTGTTTTTTAAAGCTTTGAATGATAGTGCACACCACCTAAGTGTCATTCGATCGGGCCAAAATTTTACGTATGATAGTTTCTAATGCATACACAAGTTTTACGAGGTTGGACTTTTTCAAATTCAAAATTAATTTTTTTTTCGGCCCACCCTACTCTTCATTTGTTACATTTTCGACCAAAACATCGCAATACAGGGTGCTTTGTGAACACCGAGTTTGCAGTTCTCTTGCCGGAGTCAAGAAGCGTGTCCTTTTCATAAGAAACGAGAACCTCTAATATATTGCTTATAATATATAATGGGTACTTCTTTAGATTGTTACTCCCCTTTTTATTTATTTATTTTATTTTATTTCTTTTTTTTTTTAATTTTTTTTTTTTTTTTTTTTTTAATAAAATGACTTATTACATACTTAGACTAATAAAATACTATTAAGACAAAGGGATGTTTAGTCCAAGTTACTTTGGGACAAAGGAATATCACACTTCTGTTTTTATAAGGGGAGTATCAGTCTAAAGAACAAAATTCCGTACACCTTCTTTAGATTGCTACTCCCTTTTGTTGCTTTTTATAAGGAGAGTAACAATCTAAAGAAGTGCCATATAATATATCATAAGTTTAATCAAATTTATTAATTGACTCACTATATAAATTGAAAAGGCAATACTCCATGTCCTTACATTTTGGATTGTTTGTATTTTTATTATGTAACCAATCAGGTTAATGCATATCTTAGGGCCTTCGTACATTCATAATAAAGTAGGTTTTAAGTGGTTCTGTGAAACACAATGATAAGAGAATGGATAAACACGCCTATCTGATAAGGATGTAAGTCCTTATAGTTCCGTTGAAACTGATTTTTACTGAAGTAAGAACAGGAGCTGCCTTTCTGCGAACTTCAATAATTGACTTATATTATTATAAGGTAATATTTTTTTATGTTAATTAAATTTAATATCACTATTCATTTTTATAAACGATGAATATTTATATATTTACACGTACAAATGATACTGTGAATAAACCAGGAAAGTAATTTCTTCGAACAATTATAACTTAACTGGTTGTTTCCCTGAGTGGACGTGAAGATTAAAAGCTTGTAAACCCATGAGTCTTATGTTTTCCCCTGCTTGACGCCTCAAAAAGATACTTCATTCCACTTTGAATTTTAATATAAATCATACACTAGTTTTTTCCCACTTTATTTTTTTTAGTCACGACCACAATTTTAATTCGTAACAATCGACTCAACATTTAGGTTTACTTGACAATGTGATAATAACTATAAAAATTTACATAATAACAATTTTAATAAGAATTAACAAACTATAAATTGGGTTGGGGGAGGGGGAAAGGGGGAAACTGGCACTGGTTTTTCCCTGTACCTCTCATGTAATGTTTAAAGACCCTATAGCTACTAAATGCAAATACGGCGCTCTGTTACAAAGATTAAAAATCGGTCCGAGACAACTCAGACAAACTTTCTCATATACGAGTTCATAATTACTTAGCCAAGTGTTTTCCATTTATTAGTTTTTGTATGTACATTTAATTATTACTGAACATTTCATCAAAATTTACCATAAAAATTACTTCTCCTTGGCGGGGAATCGAACCCGGGCTCTCCCTGTCCGCGTTTTAAGCTATTTTCTCAGGAACTAGATTTTTCCCGGGAAAACGGGTTATATCGTTACATTCGTATTTAAATGGACTATATTTGAGAATTTTTTA
Organism: Gerris lacustris; assembly: GCA_951217055.1. Taxonomy (NCBI): domain Eukaryota; kingdom Metazoa; phylum Arthropoda; class Insecta; order Hemiptera; family Gerridae; genus Gerris; species Gerris lacustris. The sequence continues at coordinate 56,199,919 of OX578285.1, forward strand.
ATCAAAATCGTCGCATCCGTTTTCGAGAAATAATTTTTTTTTCACGTTTTTTCAGAGTTTATTGGGGGTAGCGCCCCCAAATTTGGAGCTAAAATTCATTTCTCGATTTCGCCTCGGGGTATGATTTTTCTGAACATGTATGCCAAATTTCGTCAAAATCGGCCCAGTAGTTTAGGCTCCAGGAGTGTGCACAGACGACAGACGACAGACAGACGACAGACAGACGACAGACCGACGACAGACAGACGACAGACAGACATTTTTCAAAAACCACTTTTTTGGACTCAGGGGACCTCAAAACGTGTAAATCCATCAAAATCGAATTTTCGCGCCATCACAATACTTTCTCTTTATATGAAAAAGTAAAAATAAGTGAAATATATTTACGAGCCGTTAAGCCTGGGCTTAATTTTATATTTTGAATAAAAAGTAAAATAAGTTAATTAATTTAGATAAGTTATTATATCTATTTGAAGACCAACAAATCAAAACAAACATTTATTTTTATTGGAATAAATGTAGTTGCTTTAGCTTAGCAATAACAAATCATTTTGAGGTGAGTCGTCGTCGTCGGGTTATTACTCAATTATATAAATGATTGTAAAAACATAAGAAAATGTTACACTAATACAACACTGAACACGAATAATGTAAGATTTACTAAAATATAAATATATATGATTAAATTGGAATTGAAAAAGTTAAGAAATGCAAAAATTTAATTTGTACGTGAGCTACTTAATTAAAAAACTTCGTAACTCCATAACGCAACAACCTGCGTGGAGGGCCTAGGTCTGCCAAAGGATATATCTATATTATAAAGGCCACCATACACGGTCAAAATGCTTGCGCAAACATTTACTCAAAATGCTTGCGCAAACATTTTGACCGTGTATGGGGCTGTTTGATGTTTGCGCAAACATGATGTTTGACGTGTATGAAATTTGCCCATCAGGTTTGAACGGGGTTAGTGTGTCGCTTTATCAGCTGTATAAACCTTTACAATTGACATACGCAACCACTTAGTTGCCACTACACACAAGTAGCTATCCATTTATATGGCGATGCTAAGTGAACGCCAATCATACGGATTAAGGCCTTAGTCGAGAAATTATACCTGAAACCTTCTGCGCTAAGCTATAACAATATATATACGCTCTGTCAAAAAATATGTGTGCTTATATAAATATGTCTTTTAAAGTAATAAGCCTACTGCACATGCAATGCATGCTCAGATTTATTGTTTTCAAATGAATGTATATTTTATCTTTGTTGAAAATATAACTAACTATTGTATGTACTTAACATTATGCATTAGTGATTAGTGTACACCATATTAAGCCAAATTCTCTATATTATTATTGTATAAGTGTTGTAAAGTGGTTTATAAGGAGAAAGACTCATACTCTATCATGCGCTCTACCTTAAAATGATACACTTTCACGACGTGTTTATTACAGACACTCATAATCTCTTGTAGATAAAGGTTTGTAGTAGTCGGTGAATAGGAAGACCCGTTTATATACATGATGATCTTCATTTGCTAATATAATATTCATTTTATTTTGATGGACACATTTTTATACCTAAAATTGAGCATTAATATACGTCATATTCAATATAGACACTAATACTTAATTGGCAGAAAAAAGGGTTAATTGTAGTCGATAAGTAGGAAGAAACACATTAAAAACATAGTTATCTCATCGGTCATCGTCATCATAAATTTTCTATGTTACCCCAATGTCTAGCCGTTTCGTTTGAAACACCCTTATGCGGAGTCTCGTTTACACGGTGATAGTTCTCCCACGATAGAACTATCATGTCAGTCTACGTCATAGAACTACCGCGGAGGTGTACAGTGTACTGTACAGTCTACACGGCGAGAGTTGTTGTCTTGAACTCAAAGTTATATCCATATCCTACATTTCTGACTTGGATACAGAAATAAAGCATTAAATATATTATAATATTATATTATAATACGTAAACAGCAAACGGAATATACTTATATTGTCGAAAACAACAAAATCTGACATCAAATATTTGCTATCAATTTTGCTATCAAGCTATCATATTAATCAAGCTATCATATAATCAAGCTATCATATTTGCTGCCTTTTAGATCCGTTATCGTGATATATAAGTACATACAAACAAACAATAGCCAATCAGCATCTAGTATCTAGCGTGGTAGTTCTTAAATCTGCCGCGTGAGTACTCTGACTGCTGTGATAACTCGACGATCTCGTCAGACGAAATAGTGTGATGGCTGATATTTCTATCACGACAGAATCTATCACGTAGTCTACTCGGTGATAGTTGATGCGATAGTTGCTGTCGTGACCACAACTATCACCATGTAACCGGGGCTTAAGGTTTGCATCGGTTGTACAGTTATATCTATTGACAAAAAGTTAATGGGTAGAACAATCAGTTGAGATGAAAATTCAAATTTGATCATTTCGAAGATACGATAGTGTTTTTGTTTTTTTCAGGTACGCACACTCACATTCGGATATAGTACATGTTTAATTTTTTTTTTTAAGTATGTTAATTAATACATATATATGTAGATAAATACATTTTTTTTTTGGTTTGATTATTAATTCTTGATTATACATTTGTTTGATCATCTTGCGTATATTGACTGTGCAACGCAAGATGTATTGAAAAGATGTTTAATTTAATTTTGTTCACTTTTTTTATTTTGAAAATATTTAGATTTATTTTATGTATTGCATTATCAATAATACATTAAATCAATTGAATTGATATTGCAGTTAAAATATTCAATAATAAGACATTTTAAAACAACTGATTTTTTCTAAATTAAATTACATTGTGATATATTTTATTTTATTTATATTAGGTTTATTTAATATATAGTGTATTATATATTTATTCATTATTGTCAAGGAAGATGACACTTAAATATTTAAGCTTTATAAGCTATAACAATATATTGATGGCAATTTATATCATCTTCAGTGTTAACAATATTTAATTCTCTACTTAGTTCCTTATTCCAGCTCCACATAACACGCTTTATGAAATATACGATAATCGAGATATTTACTGCACACATCAGTGAAGTAAATAACGGATGAACACGAAGAATTTCCATATGAATTCGAATCATTATAGAAACTGTACAAATAATACATGTAGTCACCGGAATTCGGCTAATTTATTTTGCATATGTGTGGACTGCATTCCAGAACAGTAAAAGGGCCGATGTACATTTTGTGAGTTTTGTAGAAACAGTGAATTACATTTCAAAAATTCTTTCTTTCCGCACTCTATCGTACACGCCCAGAGTATTAAATTATTTTTTTGTGGCATTCTTTATAATTATTAAATATAATTAATTATGTACAATTATGTTTAAGGTTTGTTTACTAATTAATCAATTTTATGTACATTGGCCTTTCAGAAAAACATTTTCTAATGGACATAGGCTCTTAAGAACAGTGGTTGCACGGGACAAAACATAAAAAATAAAGACAAAATAAAGACAAAATAAAGAAAAGGAATAATATGTTTTTTATTAACTTAATTAACTTCAATAATACAAAATTTTAGCCAAACAATTAATAACTCCTCTCTTCGTCGTCCTCTGTCCAATAGGGAATTATGTCGGCATCAATCCCTTTTGAAGATAATAAATTACAATAAAATGGTTGATTATAATCACTTATACATTTTTGAAGATCCCTCTGGTCTTTTAATTTTGATATTTTAGGGGCAGAATTTGAGTGTTTATTGGTGGTAAACTCTGAAGTCGTCACTGGAATGTCTTTTTCTTAAAGTACCTCGTCTTAGATCTACTTTCTTTAAGCCATCTTCCGGTTTTGCTTTGTACAAGAAACAAAATTCGTTGTCTTGGATATATTGCATTTCTTTTATTTTTGCCCGTGCTATAGCCTCACCGTCCTCATTTTTTTCTGTGAATCAGAGAAGACGACAGTAAAGAACTGAAATTTAAAATTTTTTTTTCTAAAACACACAAAGACCTTCTTGGTATGGATTTGATGAAATTGGACCAGTTATGTGGAACTTCAATATCATAACAGGTTTTCACTTTGGCCGTTTCTGTTGAAGCATGGATGGTATCAGCCTTCATATGGCTATGGCCAGACTGCATACATCTGTGTATAGTTGTTTTTAATAGAGAATTTTGACATTTTAGCTCGAACATTAAATGGCGAAACATAACCACCTTATAAATATTTTATTTTGCCCATAGTAAAAATCACTGTAAAGGTGAACTTCCTCAACATGTGAAGGAAAACTTTGTACACATTTTCTACTACACGAAGCAATTTCTTGACCACCCCCCTTGCTGCTATTGTCTCATTCCATAGGTAACAAATCCCTTTAATTCCTTCATCATTAGTACAGTATACCGTTAAGTTATACGTCTTAAGTTATCGCTTATAAAAGGACACTCCATTCCTTAAAAAGGGTGTTGGGAGGCATTTATCGAGATCGGAAGCAATGATGAGCCTGGCGTCTTCCTTGCTTCTTTGCTTGTCCTCAGCTTTTATTTTGTAGGCATGTTCTGCCAACCTGAGGTGCTCTTCCATTTGGCTGTCTAACTAGTTTACGGATAATGTCACTGTCAGCGCAAGCATTTATAGATATTTATAGGGTAGTAATTAAGTGTCATTCTTCGTAGGTTGGAATGCAAAGTTATAATCACGTAAAAAGTCATCGGTTGTTAGTTGTTGCTTCTTTATATTGTTACTACCGTGTTAAAAATCTCCCTGTAAACATGTTCTTTTTGAGGCGAAATATTATTTGCCTTACAATATTCTTTGTACAGACCATACATTTTGGTCACATTCAAATCGCTTAAGATTTGAAAAATCATTTTAACAAGGTTTAATAATTAGATCAAACAAATAATACACTGACAAGTGAATAAGTAAGCACGAGGTAGACGCAATGAGAAGACAAAAATGTAAATGTGGTGTGATTCAATGTGGAATGTTTGCTATCAACCAAAAATAAACTATTGAGGGTGAGTGAGAGGGGGTAGCTATCAGTCTTAGAATGAAACCAGCCTATGACCCAGGGCCTATGTCCGGACTTTGGCCCTTTTCGGTATAAGTGAGTAAGAAGTAAAAAGGCCAATGTGCGCACATTAACCTTTTTACTTCTAAGTATTATACCACATTGGCCCTTTTTAAGAAACTGTCTGTTTCCCGTAGTAAATAATAAATAGAAACTCTAATTCATAGGGCGAAGGGGGGGGGGGGGTGAGATTGGCCTTTTTCTACTGAAAGAACTCTGGACATATCTCCAAAACGTAAAATTTGGACATTGGCCCTTTTACTTCCAAGGTGCAGAATAAACAAACGGGTTTCGACGTTTTATGTCATCTTAAGTGTTCTGTTTTAACATGGTGAGAGTAAAATCTTTACTATAGCTACATATTTTACATGCTTTTATGACTTAAACGAAGAGAACATGGTGGGGGTTGACTTGGCCTTTATATAATTAATTTGTCGAGTAATAATTAATATGTTGAAATATTTATAAAAAAATAATACTAATTTTCCTTATGTTGATTTTGTTTAAATAAAAATTCAGTCATAAGTCAAATTTGATCTGAGGTCAGCGTCGAGCTAAATGTCCAATTCTTTTGCGTAGCGAGCCCTTTCATGCCTTTAGTGATCTGTGCCGCTTGCATATCACGCTGACCTTTCTTCTTTGTCCGCTTAGTCAGTGATCTGGTAGTTCTTACTCTCCTAACCCTTTCATCAATCACCGAACCGAAGATCCTTCGGAGCGCATCTCTCACCTCCACAACCATTCCGCGTCTCCGACTCTAAGGGTGACGCTACGGGTTCCACAGGGTGTAGGGATTTGTTGAAGGAAGCAATTCTTTCTTAGAACTCTATAAAGACCGATTCATGGGCGTAGCCAGGGGGGGGCAGGGGGGGGCCATGGCCCCCCCCTAGGCCGGCTCAACTCTCAAAAAAAAATACGATTATTATACATATACAGGTTAAAATAAAAAATAAATAAATAAAAAGTAAAAATAATGCTGTATTATAATAATAATAATAATAATATATATATATTATTAGATATTAAGGGAAACCTGATGTCGTCTTGAGTCTTCCGCGGAGCAGGAAAGCAGGAAAAGCGGAACTCCTTTGAAAGATGGCCGCTGTCGCAACTCCCACGCTGTCCAAAACCAAAACTGTCTCTCGAGGACCTCAGCGCGATCCTCCCGCCGCTGCGCGCATGTCCGGTAATCCAGTGTCTTGACTACGACTTTCAACCAGCGTTTTCATTGGGAGAGGACAGACGCCATTAATCGTCGTACTTATTTAAATAAGTACGACCCGTATCCAAATAATAAACACATATATTTAATAATAAAATAGACCATCTAACACGGCCTTCCTGACGTAAGCTTCGCTCTCGAAGCTGGTGTCTCACATATAATAAGTAATAATAACAAACAATCCAACACGGCCATCCTGATGTAAGCTTCGCTCTCGAAGCTAGTGGCTCAGACAAAAGTAATGTTACGTCCAACCTGTAACATCGTACAACTCAAGTTTGTGATTAAGGTACGCATAAGCAAAAATGCAATTTTTTTTTTTTTCTTTGTAAATGCAGTCTACACAACAGGCAGTTCCATACATTACAATTCTTTTTTTTGTAAATGCAGTCTACACAACAGGCAGTTCCATACATTACAATTCTTTTTTTTTTTTAATGCAGTCGACACAAAAGGTCTGTTCCATACATTTAAACTTTTTTTTTTTTATAAATGCAGTCGACACAAAAGGTCTGTTCCATACATTTAAACTTTTTTATAAATGCAGTCGACACAAAAGGTCTGTTCCATACATTTAGACTTTTTTTTTATAAATGCAGTCGACACAAAAGGTCTGTTCCATACATTTAGACTTTTTTTTTTTATAAATGCAGTCGACACAAAAGGTCTGCTCCATACATTTAAACTTTTTTATAAATGCAGTCGACACAAAAGGTCTGCTCCATACATTTAATCTTTTTTATAAATGCAGTCGACACAAAAGGTCTGCTCCATACATTTAATCTTTTTTATAAATGCAGTCGACACAAAAGGTCTGTTCCATACATTTAGACTTTTTTTTTTTTAAATGCAGTCGACACAAAAGGTCTGCTCCATACATTTAAACTTTTTTTTTTTTATAAATGCAGTCGACACAAAAGGTCTGTTCCATACATTTAGACTTTTTTTTTTTTTTAATGCAGTCGACACAAAAGGTCTGCTCCATACATTTAGATTTTTTTTTTTTTTTTTTTTTTTTTTTTTTTTTTTTTTTTTTTTTTTTTTTTTTAACTTAAGCATTAATTACTTTCCTTATTAGTTGTTTACAAGTTCGTCAACATATTAACTTCAACCAATCTGAAAGCAGACAACTATCCATATCCTTGGAAACATTCTTATTGTAGTTTTCTTCGTCATGTCTTGTTATAGTACTTTTTATTTTTCGTCGGGTTAGAACTAGCTGGGTTTTCTAGATACCGCTCGACCATTCTGACTTTACAGATGATTCGATTCGCAGGAGGTTCATAATGGTTCTCATGTACCTTTCAACTTGACCGTTACTTTGGTTTAGATCAGGTGTAACAAATGGTATTTGTATTTAGCTGCCCCAGACACTTTGGTAGAGTGGTGTTTTTAAAGTTGGTTCCTGAATCCATTTTAATTAATCCTGGTTCACCGAACAGCGAAAGAACTGTATTAATGCTGTCTTTAGTTTCGTCGGCCCGAACTGTTCTCAGGGGTGTCCACCAGCAATATTTTGTGAAGCGGTCAACCACTACAAGCAAATATTTAAACTTAGAATCGGTGGTAGTTAAAGGGCCCAAACAATCAAGATATAAAATATATAAAGGTTCTCTAGGCTTCTCTGCAGATTCAATGAACCCATGTAGAGGTCCAGTACTTGTTTTCTTGACTGCGCATACTAAACAATGGCGCATATTTTTTTTTTTTTTCGTCGCTACTTCATTGTTTTACTTGTAGCCAAGTAATGTCTAAACGCATGTCTAACCCGTCGTACACCAATAGGATTTCTGCTGAGGAAGTCAGCGTGACGTAGGGAAGTCCTTTACGATAAATGATTTCGAAGTCTTAATCGAAGTCTTGAAGGTCCACCATCTCCCAACTCTTGGAGATATATCTCATTCAATTTAGTTTCCTTGATGGCGTTGCAATTTGTTATCAATTTAAACTTAATATCAAGTAAGTAAACACGTACAGTTTGTAAGGCTCTAACTATTGCGAGTGTGTCTTGCTCGTAAGATGGATATTTCTCCTCGCATTGGGTGGTACGCTTACTAAAATACCATATAACCCTCTTTGTGCCGTTACCTTTTTGAATTAGAACTGTTCCGTAGCTTCTACTACTCGAATCAGTGTGTAGTTCAGTTGGGAGTTCTGGATTGAAAACTGTTAACAATGGTTCCGATGTAAGGCATGATATGACGAGGAAGTTCCTAAATCACCCCAGATAAACTGTGTGTGTGTTTTGTTTTTAGTAAGCTCAGTGATACAAATAGTCTAACTATCAAAAGAAGGTATACATTTGCGAAAATATCTGGCCAAGCCCATAAACTTTCTCACTTCTCTTACCGAAGAGGGAGTCGGTAGTTTCACTAGAGCATCAATCTTCCTTGGACTTGGCTGAATACCATTCACAGATATGATCCGCCCAAGATGTTCGATGCTTTTCTTGAGGAAACGGCACTTGAGCTGATTCAAAGAAAATCCGGCACCCTTGAGGGCGTCTAAAACAATTTTTTAGGTGAGATAACCCTTCTTCGATTGAGCTAGAAGGTATTAGAAGATCGTCCATATACACGAACACAAGTTTATCCTTTCGCTTGCCTAGAGCTTTGTGAACGGATCTTGGAAACACAGCAGGAGCGTCGGTCAACCCAAACAGGACTCTACGGTATTCATAATGCTCGTCGGGAGTCGCAAAGGCGGTTTTGGGTAATGTCGCATCGACTAATGCAATTTGATTAAATCCCAATACCCGATACCATATCCATTGATGTAAAAAGAAACGAGGCTTTGCTTAGTCTATCCAACTGGTCTTCGATAAGGGGTAGGGGATACCTATCTTTCACGGTTAAGCTATTTAGCTCCCTGTAGTCCAACGCACATTCTCCAGGTTCCTTCTTTTTTTTTTTCCACCAGTAGGGTAGGACTTGCAAATGGACTCACTCTCTCTTATGATGACATTACTCATTAGGTCAGTCACAATGCCGACAACCTATAAGAAGCTCTATAAATGTTTTTTTTTTTTTTTTTTCCAGATTGATAGACATTTTGGTTCCCTCAACAAGAACCACATTACCGAACATATTCTTATATTGTGCTAATAAGTTAAGCTGTGTATTCCTGTCTTCTCCAATCAAATCGGTGTCAACATCTTCACCGCCTTGGCGAGGAGGGTCTGAAGATATACTAGCTACGGTCTGTGGTCTCCGTAACATTCTGGATCCGGAAAAAAATCTGTTATTGGAACTAACGAGGTTTCGTTAAGTACATCTTGGCCCAGATAAATGTTATAATTTAATGCGAAGGTGCAATATAAAAGAATGTTAGGTACGTTGCGGACCTGGGTCCCAGTCACTTCAATATCGGTAGTAAAACATTTATGTGGCGTATCGGTCCGGGACTGAACCCCTTCGATAGTACTTCGCACAATTTGATTTTGTCTTCAAATAGTTTTCTATATTTATTGGACATAAGAAAACAATCAGCTCTAGTATCAATTAGCGCTTGAAACGCATTACCGCAAATTCGCACGACTGAACCCTTAAGCACTTGCCCCGAGATGCAAACGTTGACGTTCTTTCGTTTTTCTATGGCTGCCTTGGTAAAGCAGTTTGGCGCACTATGACCCCGTTTGCGCAAAACGAATAGGTTACCTCCCTAGAAGGTCCAGGGTTCGACTTTATCTGACTTGCCACGTATCTCTTACAACCAGAATGCATGTGGCCCAAAACACCGCATGAGTGGTACTAAATTTCAGCCAAAGGGCGTCTTCCAGGATTAACCAATGAACTTTTCTTATCATCAACAAATTTACTAGGTGAATGACGTTAATCTACTCGAGGGTGCGATCTCTTTATACCACGTTGCAAAAAGCGGGGTTCGTCGAATCTCTGACTTCTTTGAGGCACCGGACGGGGCGTTTTCTTAACGAGGTAAAATATGATATAAGCTCCCTAACATTAGTACAATTTCGATTTACCGCTGCTGACTTAACATCCAGTTCACAAATATCATGAACGATCAGCTCAACAAGATCTGCTTCTTTCCACGTTACCTGTAGGCACTTGAGCCTTGCTAATTTTTCGTGCACGTATCGTTCGTAAGAGTTGACTTGCGAGCTGTTGTAATTCGCGGCATCCTCGAACAGGTGTCCTAAGTTTCTTCGAAGGGGAAAAGCTTCCGCAGAAAGTCTTCTTTAAAGGTCATCCAGTTCTTAATGTCAGGGTCCTACTTCTCGAACCATTGTCTAGCATTGTCTCTTAAAAACCCGGTTATTCTTGATACTGCCTCTATATCATTCCACGAGAACAGAGTTTTTTTTTTATTTTTTCAATGTGACATATTCATTTATTGGAATCATGTAATTCCGGACGGAGCACTGGGATGTTGTAAGCATCACTATGATTCATATGCTGCAACAATACCATCTGCGGGTAAACTCCGTGATAGCCGACGTAAAATAAGTTTGATGGTAAGGGACGCTGGGGCGAGCACCAGAGTCGTTTCTTCCAGGGTCCACGTCGGAAACTATGAATTTGCCCATGGTATAGCCTCTTCTTTTATTATTATTATTATTTTTTATTTATTTTTTAATATCACCCTTTATGTCCAAATATGAGAGAAAATGCACTAAGAAATAACACTCCCAAAAAAGTGAAAGATAATAGAACTGTTCTGTAAAATCGTTCTCGACAATCGTTCTCTAAACTCGTTCTGTAGAACCGTTCTCTGAAAACGTTCCGTAGAACCGTTCTCTTGAATCATTCCGTAAAACCGTTCTCTTGAATCGTTCCGTAGAACCGTTCTCTTGAATCGTTCCGTAGAACCGTTCTCTTGAATCGTTCCGTAGAACCGTTCTCTTGAATCGTTCCGTAGAACCGTTCTCTTGAATCGTTCCAAAGAACCTATAATCTCGGAAAAGAACCGACTCTCGAAAAGAACAATTCCGTCGTTCAAGCACAGAACGAAGGCATTTTATAGTTTCTCGAGGAGGTAGTAAAATAGATGAATTTAGAGCAAGAGTGACAGGGGGCTCTGTGCAAGTGTTTGTACTACCACTAAATTAAATGCGTGAGTGTGGGGTAGCTTGCTGCTTGTAACAAAAACAACAAAAAAATCACGTAAAAATAAGAAAACCAGAAATTACGAAATACTTAATAAAAAAGAATTACAGACAAAGAAAATTAAACCACTTATCTAGAACAGTTCTTTGGAGAGAAAATCCTCAGAAAATATTTATGTATGACACTATACAACACAAGTAAAGATAATTATTTTAGATGAAACAATTGTTGTGATTTTCTTCTAAAAAAAACACTGTTAAAATGACACTCTCGCACTTTTAATACAATTAGTTTTAAACTGGTTCTTTTTGAACAAACACAAACGAGTCAGGAAAGGGGGATTCTCTAACCACTTCTGATATTAGATATTAAGGGAAACCTGATGTCGTCTTGAGTCTTCCGCGGAGCAGGAAAGCAGGAAAAGCGGAACTCCTTTGAAAGATGGCCGCTGTCGCAACTCCCACGCTGTCCAAAACCAAAACTGTCTCTCGAGGACCTCAGCGCGATCCTCCCGCCGCTGCGCGCATGTCCGGTAATCCAGTGTCTTGACTACGACTTTCAACCAGCGTTTTCATTGGGAGAGGACAGACGCCATTAATCGTCGTACTTATTTAAATAAGTACGACCCGTATCCAAATAATAAACACATATATTTAATAATAAAATAGACCATCTAACAATATATATTATTATTATTATTATACAAATTTATTTTATGGCTAGAGGGGGTCTTCAGGTAAAAAAATGTAAACTCGTTTTAGTTGTCAAGTTACTACAGCTGTGGCGTGGCTGCACTGGTTTGGTTAGCATTGCTTTGATAAAAAAGATGCCTATGATAAGAAAAGAAGCTGGGGAATAATTATGTTTTCATTCTCTCAGCCAGTGGGGTACCCTGAGGGGGGGGGGGGGGCACATGGGGCCCGGGGCCTCCCCCCAAAGCTAAAGACCTGAAATTTAAGCAATTGCAGTTTCACAGCAGATTTTAAAGTAATAGCGTTGTGATAGTGAAAAAAAAAAAAAATATATATAATAAGTAATTATATACCTAGTTTTTCCCGACATTGTTTTGTTATTTGGCGTTAAAAACACGCCCCCCCCCCCCTCCAAAGCCAAAGACCTGAAATTTAAGTATGCAATTATGCAGCACATGTTCAAGTAATAGTGTTGTGATAGTCAAAAAAATAAATAAATATAATAAGTAATTATATACCTAGTTTTGCCCGACATATTTTTTTTTTGGCGTTTAAAAAGACCCCAAAGCCATAGTCCTAAAATTTAAGTATGCAAATAAGTAAGTATTACTTTAAATAAGTAAATATATTTTTTTTTTTTTTTGTGCAAGCAAGTAAAAAAAAAAAAAAAAAGTAATTATAAACCTAGTTTTGCCCAACATATATATATATATATATATATTTTTTTTTTTGGCGTTAAAAAAGAAGATGAAGAAGAAGAATTGAAGTAAGAAGTCCTTAATCAGTTTAGGTTAAGGATCTAAAATAGGGATGGAGCACTAAGTTACATATATCTCCTGGGTAAAAATATGTCGTCTATATAGTCTATATAGTCTATAGAACTTGGAAAAAAAATCTACATAAAATTATGACTGTGCATGGTCAGAACTTTTTAGTTGGACGAATTTCTTCCCGACTATTATTATCCATTGTTTATTTTGAATGAAAGGTTACAATATAAAATTTTTAGATCAAGTTTTTAATTAAATATTTTCTTGTTTTAAGGGTTCTTATTTTAATCTACAGTTTTACTTTAATATATTAATTAAATTTAATTAAAATAGTTCGTAGCAGTCATTAAAATAGTTTTTAATTATCGAATAATTAATATTAATTAATTTGGAAACGGGTTCAATTGGAGAATAAGATTTTAAAAATTGCAGATACCCGACCTTTCGCAAGGAAGACTATTTTTTGTATTTATTGACTGGACTGTTAGATACCCTACTATTTTTATTTGGTTATGGTTTTGCATAAAACTCAGTATGAGTATGGTTCTGGATATTTGATTCTTAAAAAACGATTAATTAGTATTTATTTAAAATTTAAAATTAGAGATGTAGTAGTTCAGACAATATCTCATTGGAAGCGCTAACGTCGCTTCAAATACTCTCTGTCCAATCTTAATGTAAACTATTTTACATTAAGAGTAGATTTATAAATTTAAACAGCAAGTTTTCCTTAAAAAAATCTATTTCAAATAAACAATTTTTTTCTCTATAATTAATAGTTCTATTGAGTTTTTTTTTTTTTTAAATTAAAATAAATCCTTTTGAAAATATTAATAATGGTACTGTCAGACTCTTGGCATTTTTAAGGAAAACACTTTTTTGGTTTTACATACACCACACCACACACACACACATATATATATATGTGTGTATATGAGTATATATACAGGGCTCGATTTGAGGCGGAACGGCGTTCCGGGACCTCTCTCTCTCTGATAAATAAAAAAAAATAATTGGCACTAAGATTTGCACTAAGAGTGTGGGTTTATGTCTAAAACTGTTAAAATTTCAAGATAAAAAGAACTTTTTATAAACTACGTTTTTAAATTTTCTATTGAATCGTATGTAATGTTAATATGTAATATAATTGTTATTGTTATATAATATATAATGTTAGTGAAAAAAAAAAAATAGTTCCGAATTTATTTACTTCACATAAATGACAACCATCTAGATAGCTGATCTTAAACCTATAAAAGGACAAATCTTTGTACAACGGTCTCCCCAACACCAAATCTAAAGTTGCCATCGATATATTTGAAATAATATAAATAATATAATCGATATTTCCTGTTTTGCAGTCATTCAATGTTTATCTATCACAAATTTGAGACCCGTCAAAATGAAGATTACGTAAATATGGGACATGGCAAAACAAATAAAATAACTTGCGGATTTTTTCCGACTTTCCGTACAGCAAAATTTGCTGAAAACCAATAAAATTCTGCTGAAAGATGGCTAAAAGTATTGGACAAGTATATAATGCATTGTCATCGTGTTCTGAGGTATGCTAAAAGTTTCAAATGTCTAGCTATTCGGGAAGTTAGTTAGAAATCGAAATAAAAACGTAGTAAAAATGCTGTTTTTGAACGTTTATTTTTCAAATTTTTCCCGGGGGAGGACCCCCGGACCCCCCATCTATAGGGGGGGGGGGGGGGGTAGAGGGTAGGTTGTAGTTTAGGCACCTATATATATATATATATATATATATATATATATATATATATATATATATATATATATATATATATATATATATATATATATATATATATATATATATATATATATATATATATATATATATATATATATATATATATACAACAAAATTAGCCCCCCCCTGAAGGTAACCCTGGCTACGCCCATGGACCGATTTGTCTTTCCATGACCGCGGAACTGATGTACATAAACTCCCCTTATTCTGAACAACGTTTTCGCCAGGTGGTACAGCCCTTACTTGTGGATTATTCCTGTAGCCAGCATTTTTTCGTGTTTTGGCGGTTTATGTTGTATCCACGCTCACCAACTATGTCTCTTCGGGCCTTGTATACCTTCTTTGTTTTTTTTTTAAATTAAAACTTTAAAAAAGAATAACTTAATTTTAGACAACAGGAAATTCACTGCTTGATTTGAATTAATTCGAACTTGCTTCTGGATTTTTCCTGAGATTGGGTAAAACCCGGTATTTTGAATTTATTGCATCTACCTCTAGTTTTAAATAAAATCATTTTTGTGATTCATTACCTGTTTCCCATGATTCACACTTATGTATTTAAACTCATAGTTAGATAATGAACAAATTTTAAGCATGTCGATTGATGTTTTTTAAAAGAACTGATCAAGGTATCCCTTTTAGTTAAACCCACTAATAATGAATATATGTTTTATACATATCGGTATCGGTATCAATCGCAGTAATAAGTTGCTTGAGATAGTTAAGTTTTTAGCTTTTTGAGCCATTTGTAGGGTCCGTAGGCAAAACCAAGTACCCTTATATTTTCCTGCGGGTGTCTGTCCGTCCGTCCTGTCGCCTGTTCTCACGGCTACACCTTTCGTCCGATCACTTTTAAATTTGGCATGTATGTGTCTTGTACCTACCTACCCACATATTTTAAAAATAAAGCGACTTAAAAAAAAAAAATCAAAAAAATTAGGGTAAAAAAACTTAGGGGTTAAAAATTTTTCATTTTTTTTTGACACCGTGAGGGGTATCATATGAAAGACTACGTCGAGCTGATTACAAAAATATATAATTCTTTGGTTAGAACTTTGATAGGGCGAGCGTAGGCGAGTTTGAAACATGCCCCCCACCCCCCTCCCCCTCTATCTCGCTTATGTGAAGTGCACAAAATCTGAAAAAAATTCCTGAACATTCTTCGACCAAAAGTAAAGATACCACTTTTTGGAAATTTCGAAAAAAAATGTTATTTTATTTTTTATTGACAAAATACGTTTTTTTTATAACTATGGTCTTTTCGATGTATTTATATGGTTGTAGTCCGGTTCAGTGTCAAAAAAATACTTTATCAGAAGTTTGTTTATGTGTTTTGAGAATATCAGACCCATAGGATAGTTTAAAATAAGCTTTTTAGCATTTTAAAAAACACCATCAATAGGGTATTACTTAAACTATACAGGGTTGCCTACGGACCCTCGCTGTGTGCTGACTAGCACACACTTGACCTGTTTATTTTTTATAAGGGTTAGCATTTTTTTTATTTTTTTTATTTTTTTTTTTTTTTATAAAACTCACATCTGTTTCATGTACACTTGCTCTTACCTATTTTTTTTAGATTACTAATTTGCGCATATCTAATATCATCTAATAAAAATATAATATTTTAAGATTTTTTACAATTTTTGTATACTAAATGTAAAATTATTATGGAAATCAATTAAGCAGTTATAGCGTTTACTGTTTTAAATCCTTGGAACCATGATATTATTAAAAAAATTTTATATTAAATAATGTAAGAGATCGAATTTATTTCGAATGTAAGTTAATAATTTTTCCGTGTAGAAAAGGTCAATGATTCCTGAATGAAAGCCTGAACAACTGAGTGAGATGAACAAAGCTGTCATTCTGACAGGTGACATTTACACATTCGCGCCCGCCTAAACACAAATACATTTAACTGTTTTGGACCAATTCCAAAACTACTTGACAAATTTAATTTTAGCAAGTTATACTTGTTCACCAGTTTATTAAATTGTGTACACGTCACATTTTCCTTGTTAATTTTATTATTGTTTACTACTGCTCTTTAAATATTACACTAAATTGTATATACATATATATAATATAAAAACATCACATAAATACTATTTATATTGTTATACAAGATGTCAAGTTTGTAATTTTAGGTTTATAACCACAAACAGTTTTTTAACGTGGCAACTACACACAAAAACAAAACGTACTGACATACAAGTTACTGCTCGGTCTTCTTGATCGTAGGTCTAAGATTTCTCTTAACAACAAGCTTCGTATTTATAATGTAGTTCTAAAACCAGCTTGGACCTACGGTCTGGAAGTGTGGGGCAGCACCAAGCCTTCCAATTACCATCGTCTCCAAATCCTGCAGTCAAAAATCCTTAGAAAAATAACCAATGCTCCTTTCTATGTTTCTAACCTTACTCTCCACGAAGATTTGAATGTGCCCTTTGTCCGAAATCTAATCATATCCCGATATAAAAAATTCCATGAATCCATATCCCACCATCCAAATCCTCTTGTACAACTCTTGTCCTCTTTGTTCATCCCAAGCAACCCACCAAGACGTTTGAAGAGGAGGTGGCCTAGAGATCTCTTACCTTAAAATATCCTTTTCCCTTAAATTATGTTACCTCATTTTAATATTATTATTACTGTACTTTCTTTTTTTTTTTTTTAAAAAAAAACAACCAAAAAACCAGTTATTATTGTCTATTCCTAAACGTGTAAATAAGTAATATTAATCTACTTTATCATTATTTTATTATCAAAAGTTATCTTGTATTATAATTATTTTACTATTCTTACTGCTAAGGAAGTGTAGTCACTGGACTACTTCTTCTTCATGTCTTTCCCGCCACATAACCTATGTTATCATTATCACTTGTTACAATATAAATTTGTAGTTGTGTTATCGAATAAAAATTATAAAAAAAAACAAATAAAAAAAAAAACGGGTTTGATACAATACACGTAACGATTGGAATTTTAAAGTTTTAACAAATTAAGCATGATTATATTCCTTTACATATTTGTCCCCAAACCTTTATTTTTACATTGTATATTACAATCGTCCCCAAAACTGTATTTTTAAGGTATCAACAAACTAAAATTGTGCAATCTTATTATGTTAATTATCAAATTATGTTAACTTCCAAGTAGTTCCTAATGGATTCTTAAAGTTTTAACAAATCAAACATGATTTTATTCCTGTATACATTTGTCCCCTAACCTGTATATTTTAAGTATGTAAAAACTAAAACTATGCACAATCCAAATCTCAAATTTTGTTCCTTCTAAGTAGTTCCTAGAGTTTCTTCTTATTAATAATCAAACGATCGTTTCAGTGTTTTGACTATTTCCAATGATAATTTTACGTTGACTTAATAAGTACAAAAGATAGTGTGGGTGGGGGTCTGTGGAGGAATTAGTGTGAAGGGCCCCACAGGCTCAGAGGTGCGGAATAAGGATCTGGGAGGTACGACTACCTGTGTGGAGGGTTCATTAAGGATCGTACATGAAATAAACTAAAGCTAATAATAACTTAGATTTGAAACTTAACAAGTAAGACATTGTTATGAGGTTCCAAGTTCCTATTTTAAGTATTATTATACAGGGTGGTCCAAAAGTCTCCCCCCCCCCCTCATAACTTTTGAACGGTTTGAGATAAACTAATGAAACTTGGAGGATCTCTACCATGCAAAAGGAAGTTTGTTTTCATGCAAGCGCCCACTAGGGGCAACCACCCACTTTGCCCCCAGGCCACCCAACTTCAAAATTTCAAATTGGAGTGTATGTTTTTGATAGCATATTTGGATTCTACGGTAAAAAATAATAAACTTTTACTTGAAACTTTTTTTTCTATCTCCAATATTTTGCCCCCTACAGGGGGGCAAAAATAGCAAAATTCCCTTCCGAAATCGTAAAAAAATAACACTTAAATCGTTATAAAATCTAAATGGTTTGAAATAAAGTAATGGAACGGGGGGGGGATCTGTACTATGTAAAGGGAGGTGTGTATTCATCCACTCGTGTACTTGGGGCAACCTCTATTTTGCCCCCAGGCGCTGAAATATACCATTTTTATACCTTTGCCCCCCTATAGGGGACAAAATATTGGAATAGAAAAAAAAGTTTTAAGTAAAGCAAAGTAAAATAAAAATATGCTATCAAAAATATATACTCCGGGTTAGAATTTTGAAGTTAGGTGGCCTGGGGGGCAAAATGGGTGGTTGCCCCTACTGCGCAATTGCATGAAAACAAACTTCCCTTTGCATGGTACGGATCCCCTAAGTTTCATTAATTTATCTCCAACCGTTTAGATATTACAACGTATTATCGGTAGGGTAATTTTGCTATCTTTGCCCCCTTATAAGGGGCTAAATATTGGAAATAGAAAAAAAAATTTCAAATAAATTTTAATTTTTTTCACCGTAGAATCCAAATATGGTATCAAAAATATATACTCCAATTTGAAATTTTGAAGTTAGGTGGCCTGGGGGCAAAGTGGATGGTTGCCCCCAGTGGGCGATTGCATGAAAACAAACTTCCCTTTGTATGGTAGAGATTCCCCAAATTTCATTAATTTATCTCAAACCGTTCAAAAGTTAAGAGGGAGGGGGGACTTTTGGACCACCCTGTATAATATTATTGAACGAATGTGGTTTTATAATAGGTCAAACAGGAATAATAAATTAATATCTGCTTCAATACGTCGTGGCTATATTTAGACCTTTTCTTAGGTCATCTTCAAGCCTATAACATAGCTGAACAAGGTTATTACTTAAATTTTGTTCCGTTTTGCTTTGTTCCTTGTTCAGCTTTGTGACAGAATAGTAAAACCTTGTATTCAATTATGTTATAGGCTTGAAGATGACCTAGGAGAAGGTCGAAATATAGCCACGATGTATTGAAGCAGATAGTAATTTATTACCCTTGTTTGACCTATTTTAAAACCACATTCGTTCAATTAAATAAATAGGGATCACTGTAGTTAGAATTGTATTATTATTATTATTATTATTATTAAATAATATTAACCTCATAACTATGTCTTACATGTTAAGTTTCAAATTTAAGTTACTAGCTTTAGTTTATTTCATGTAAGATTCTTAATGAACCCTCCACAGAGGTAGTCGTACCTCCTAGGTCCTTATTCCGCACCTCTGAGCCTGTGGGTCCCTTCACACTAATAATTCCTACACAGACCCCACCCTATACTATCTTTTGTACTTATTAAGTCAACGCAAAATTATCATTGGAAATAGTCAACATTATTACATTAGAATAATTATTGTTGAATTAAAATTTTGTTTAAAAATTCTTGCTTTTCCATGACATCTCTTTTTAAATAAACAGGTCAAGTGTGTGCTAGTCAGCACACAGCGAGGGTCCGTAGGCCACACTATATAGTGTTTAACTGTAAAGTGTATAAACAGTGTTTTTTTAAAATGCTGAAAAGCTTCCTTTGAACCATTCTAAGGGTCTGATATTCTCAAAACACACTCTGATAAAGTATTTTTTTGCCACTGAACCGGACTACAACCATATAAATACATCGAAAAGACCATAATTATAAAAAACGTATTTTGTCAATAAAAAATAAAATAATTTTTTTTTCGAAATTTCCAAGAAGTGGTATCTTTACTTTTGGTCGAAGAATGTTCAGGAATTTTTTCAGATTTTTTGCACTTCGCATAAGCGAGATAGAGGGGGGGGGGGGGGGAGACACGTTTCACACCCACTTCAAACTTGCCTACGCTCGCCCTATCAAAGTTGTAAAATAAGAATTATATATTTTTGTAATCAGCTAGACGTACCCTTTCATATGATACCCCTCACAGTGTCGAAAAAAAATAAACAAAATTTAACCCTTAAGTTTTTTTACCCTAATTCTTTTTTAAAAATATTTTTATGAAGTCGCTATATTTTTAATATATGTGGGTAGGTACAAGACACATACATGCCAAATTTCAAAGTGATCGGATGAAAGGTGTAGCCGTGAGAGCACGCGAGAGGACGGACGGACAGACACACGCAGCAAAATATAAGGGTCCTTGGTTTTGCCTACGGACCCTATAAATAGTAATGGTTAATACTAGGAAGGGGTTTCAACTTTTAATTGAAGCGAGCGTAGCGAGCTTCCTACATTCAAAGAAATATGCTCCGTGTCTGTCTGTCTGTCTGTCTGTCAGTAACGTTCACGCGTGTGACGATAACTTGAGTAAAAGTTGACCGATTTAGTTAAAATCTGGTATACATGTTCCTCTTACTAATACTCAGGCTAAGTTCGTTGGATAGCGTGATCCGTCCAAGAGTTCGCGCGCAACGCTCGCTTAAACGAGAGGTACAAAAATTAAATTGGAATTTCAGGACGGGAAAAGATTCTATCATCATCTATTCGATGAGACGAACATTTTTTACAAATAACATTTTTTACTAAAACCAACAGCGACACCGCTATGACTTAATAAAGATCGCTAAAACTATTAAAACGGACCTAAACGTTTAAATTAGAGAAAACAACCTTTTTACCGATATCTTACGTTCTAACGAAACGATTTTAATAAAACTTCATATACACCATCTAATGCACAATTGAAACAGGTATGCAAAATTTCAACTTGATACAAGCAAAATTCTTTGCGTAGTGACGAGATACATTTATAATAATTGTTTAAAAGCTACCGCGGGTGGTGAAGATTGTTATAGTGGTATAGTGTATAGGTTTGTTTAGGAAGTAAAGCTTTATACCGAGTACCCCCACTCTACTCCTTACTACCCTCTTCCACTTATCTTCAACTATGACATTCATCATGATTAATAAATTTCAATATTCAGTATTTCATTGCAATACGCTCGCTTCAATGATAGAGCCACGCGATGCCTAGTATATATAAATTCAAAGTATACATATTATAATATTGTATAATAGTGTTGTTAAACCAGCGGGAACGGGCTTAAAAGAAGTAAAATTAAATTAATTAATTTAGATATTTATTAAGTTAAGTTATTATATCTATTTGAAGATCAACAAATCAAAACAAACATTTATTTTTATTTGAATAAAGTTGCTTTAGCATAGCAATAATAAATCATTGCAAGGTGATTCGTCACTGTCGTCGGGACACTACTCGATTATATAAATGACTTTGTAGTATTTTAGTCCTTATCTTTTAGGGGGCTAGTTCTGCTTTGGTGTTTGGACATTTATGAGTTTTATTTAATATTCAATATATTAGGCAAACATTTGAAGATTTACGCTTCCGCACGTTCCCTTTCTTATTTTTCTATTCACTATTTTCTTCAGGGAAACGGCTAATAAGATCTCTTGAAAATGTATAAATAAATAAATTTTAAGCAGATGTTTTTCATATTATATTTGTTGTTGATACAGTAAAAATCACATTTTGAGGTATACTTTTTAGGGTTTCGTTGGTAAAACCAAAAAAAGAAACCCTTATAGTTTCGTTCCTGTGTCTTTCTGTCTGTCACTCTGTATGGTTCCAATAACTTTTGAATCAAAAGAGATAAAAACATGAAACTTTTCAGTATTAAAGATCGTTTTGACGCGCACGCAGGAAAAATATAGAGAACTCAAAATTATCAGCTGATCAAATTCAAAATTGCGAAGAATTCTCGTCACGCGAAAAAAATATTTTTTTAAAATTTTTAGTGGGGTAACAAATGAAAGGAATTGAAGAGTGGATTACAAATATATATACCACTTGTGGATAGTGTTTAATTTTCGGCGCCATTTTGTCAAAAAACATCGAAATTTAGCGTGTCCCCCCCCCCCCCCCACCTAAAATTGTATTTCCGCTCTCACTAAAAATATAGAAAAATATGCAAAATGTGCGGTCTGATGGGCCAATGAAAAATTAAGAATAGTAATTTGATCCGATTAACTGGGAATCCAAGGTGGCGGCTAATTCTCGACACGGGGAAAAAAATAACCCTTTTTACGTGAGACTTCACGCCTATCCAATTTATTTATTTTCGATTTCACCTCGTATTATCTCAATGAATAGACATGACAAATTTGATTGAAATAAATTCAGTTGTTCCGATTTCATGCTTTATCATTGACGATAAACAACAAATACACATATCTGTGATTAGAGAAGTCCGTTAAATTGTTGACACGTAATGCTCCTGCATACATATCAGATGACATATTCAGACTGCGGTCTGGGATAACAGGATATTAACATATTTTAATTCCTTCTGATTTTTATTTTTTCTCCACTTCAGCAGCTATAGCTATTAGCTGGAATATCAATATTTTCCATTATTAATATCTTTATCTTTAATTTTTAGAAGAACAAATAGAAAACACTTAATCCTTCTTAATTTAAAGTTCATATTTTTTCATAATTTAAATTTCTTTTCTCTCTTAAGGCCCCCATACACGATCAAACATTAGCGCAAACCTGATGTCGGGCAAATTTAGGCCATACACGTCAAACATTATATTTGCGCAAACATCAATCAGCCTCAACATCAAATACACGGTGACAACGTATGCGCAAACTTTTTACCATGTATGAGGGCCTTTAAGGCCCTATTATGGAGAAAGTGAAAGTGAGAAGTGATTTTTGCGCAAACATTTTGACCGTGTGTGGGGGCTTATAGACTTAATTACCTTCCGTTTTGTTTGCATCTTTATAAAATTGAGAAACCACCATTTTTTTTTTTTTTTTTTTTTTTTTTTTTTTTTTTTTTTTTTGCTTATCAGGTTTGAGTAAACATCATGTTTGCGCAAAATGTTTGATCGGGTATGCGGGCCTTACAGGAATGAGTTTTAAATTTTTAATATATTTTTGTATAGAAAACCAAGTATGGAGATACATTTTGTGTGAAAAAATGACGACGTTTTTATTTTCCTATTACTTTTATTAAAATAATAAATATAAAAATGCCATTTTTCAAAACTGGTCTTATTTTCAACTTTTTTTGGTTTCTGTATTCTTCACCTTAGTTGTATATATGTGCAAAATTTGGGGAAGATTTATTGACGATAAGTGGTTCAAAAATAGGGTAATAGGTGTGCGATGAAACTTAAATAGCAAATAAATTTGACGCCATTTATTTTTATTTTATTTTTTTTTTATTTCTATATTCTTCACCTTAGTTGTATCTATGTGCAAAATTTGGGGAAGATTGAATCACGGGAAGTGGTTACAAATTGGGGAAACAGAAATGTGCGATGAAACTTACAAAGCAAAGTAATATAAGACCAGTAAAAAACAAAATTAAATGGATAAAAACTTGTTGTTTTTATAAACATTTGTTTAACAATGTTGTTAAGAATTTTAAAAGCCTGAAAAAGCTCTAAGGGCGAAATATAGCTGCTTTTTAAAATAAGAAAGGAGAAGGAAGCAATTTATTTATTTTTAACCCTAAAATGACCAAATGAAAATATATATCAATATAGTTTTATATACAATAAATATGCAACACATTATTACACGAAAAGTTTTCGACAACAATTTTTTTTTATCTTTTTAATTCAGGGACACTTTTTTTTGACAAAAAGAAAAAAAAAAGTGGAATTCATTCATTTGAAAATTTGAATCATAATACCTGATGTAAAATAAACAAGAGGATCTTGACCTTGACAAGTCGGTTGTTTTGGGTTACAAAGTGGATTCTCTTGAAGTTTGTCGACTCCTCGGCCCAAGAATGCCATGACAAAACTTGCATCGGAACCGGTTATACTGTGACTCGCTTTCTCCGCTACCGCGGCAAATTTAAACTTTACACACGCTACCCTCTTCTTCAATATCTTCATATTTTTTTTTTTACATTTATTCAATAAAGAATACTAGCGATGATCAGATGAGCAATTTGATTTTATAATTTGCAATCCATAAATGAAATATAAAGGTCGTATGTCAATAGGAGAATAGCAGCAAACTTATTTCATATAAAATTATGTACTTATATTTCTGTATAATATTGTAAATAATTATTATAAATAATAAAGAATGTTGTTAAAAAAAAAAAAAAAAAAAAAAAAAAATGCAATCAAAAGTTTATTATAAATAAAAACCTTAAAAACTGAGTATTTGAAGCCAATACTCCAAATTTCATTTCTTACATAAAGTATAGAAATTTCAGTTAAAGAAGTTTCAGTTTCAGAAAGTTCTACTTTCGATATTTACTGTATTAGCTATGAAGTGAAAGATATCAATCAATTGACAAATTTTACACTGGATGACAGAATACAATAGTTTATGGAAGCATCAACCTTACTAGCCATCTCGAAAGATGATTAGCCAAATAACTAGCTGTTATCAATTATAATCAGTAAGTTGGAGACCTCGTCTCAGGTGATTTATGTTCTTTATGTAAATTGCGGAAGACCTAGACCAAGAACTTACGCATAGAAATGACTGAACTTACATTAAAAAAAACACAGCTAATTGCAGAAGACCTAGACCAAGAACTTACACATAGAAATGACTGAACTCACATCCCCTAAAACACGACTAATTGCAGAAAACCTAGACCAAGAACTTACACATAGAAATGACTGAACTTACATCCCCTAATACACGGCTAATTGCAGAAGACCTAGACCAAGAACTTACACATAGAAATGACTGAACTTACATACCCTAAAACACGGCTAATTGCAGAAGACCTAGACCAAGAACTTACACATAGAAATGACTGAACTTACATCCCCTACAACACGGCTAATTGCAGAACACCTAGACCAAGAACTTACACACAGAAATAACTGAACTTACATCCCCTAATACACGCCTAATTGCAGAAGACCTAGACCAAGAACTTACACATAGAAATGACTGAACTTACATCCCCTAATGCACGGCTAATTGCAGAAGACCTAGACCAAGAACTTACACATAGAAATGACTGAACTTACATCCCCTAAAACACGGCTAATTGCAGAAGACCTAGACCAAGAACTTACACATAGATGCCTACACCCTAAGATAAATAGTAAGTTGTGAAGATAATGAAAGTTTACGTTAATAAAAATAATTAAAGTGATACGTTTCAATTGTCAAACTAAAAAAGTGAATGACCGGTTAGGACCAATATAATGAATGGGCCATCAGTTAAGTCCTCTCATTAAACTCTCTTCTCCGTGTCTTACTACAAACTCGTAGTATAAATATTTAATGAACTGTGTAGATTTTATTCACACTGAATGAATCAATTAATTAAAATAATAAAAATAGTTAGTATAATTATTTATATTTTATTAATTTTCAAAATTTAAGTATTAATTTCATTATTCTATAGTTAAATCGTTTAATATTATGACTTACAAAAATCACTCGATATGTGAGTTTTTTTTTTTTTTTTTTTTTGTTCTTTTTAGTACTTAAATGTTTTTTTTTTTCGCAGAAAAGTAAACGACAGCACTTTTAATGTTCTTTAATGGTTACTTTGAACTGGTTTTTGAAGAATTTTGATGAATTCTTTAGTAAAAATTCTGTGGCTTTTAATCAAATATCTTGAAGAGTAGCTATACGAAGTGGATTATAACTTATGGTGTACGGGTTCTCTGGTTGTTGGGAGTTAAATAGTGTTGGGAATCTTTATTTAAGCGGCTTCGGTTGCTCTCTTCTATGTAATTACGTTAGAGGCAGGTTTTCCTCCTTCATATACTTCATCTCTAAGACTTCATTTTAATTATACTTCAAACACCTTCAAAAAAATTAATAATTGTTTCCCCCGGCTATTTTGCCCAGATAAGTTAAAATATTTATAATAAATATTAAAGTGGAGAAATTCGGGAATAATTAAAAAAAAACAAGAGAAAATGAGAAATCTTTAATAGTTGATATTCATAAATAAATAAATAAATAAATACATATATATATATATATATATATATATATATATATATATATATATATATATATATATATATATATATATAATATACATTTTTCCCCATTTTAATTCTTCATTGAAGCATTTTATTTGCTATTGCAGTATAAAAATGTAGTAATACATTTATCAATTTTATACAGTATGCGTTGGTTCCACAACATAAAAACTGACTCAGTTCATATTAATAATTTGCATAATATTCTAATGTCCGTGTAAAAAAAAATAATATTAGTATAAAATGTGCACTGCATGCTAGATGATATATAAATTTAGGTTAGGTTTTTACCGTAACATGATTCATAGGTAAAAAAAAAAAAACCATGTACTTATTACATTAAAATTTCGTAAATTTACAAACTAATCTGATTACTAGATACTAGAGAATATAGTCAAATAAGTTAAGTGTTTAAATCCTGTTTAGTTTTTTTCCATTGCGATGTTTACTAGTTAAATGATGTAACGAGAAAGGTATGCAGAAAAAAATCGATTGAAATTTAGTGATAAAAAAAAAAAATTATATTATAATATGCAGCTTCAAGTGATTTATTGATAAAATAAGTGGAGTATATTTTGAAAAGATTGATGGTAAAAGACCGTTCACTTTCGTTACGCACAATACAAGTATTGCTAGCTCTTAATATTATATTTAACATTTAAACTATTACATATATATATATATATATATATATATATATA
Organism: Gerris lacustris; assembly: GCA_951217055.1. NCBI lineage: Eukaryota > Metazoa > Arthropoda > Insecta > Hemiptera > Gerridae > Gerris > Gerris lacustris. The sequence goes on from OX578285.1 coordinate 56,227,098, forward strand.
TATATATATATATATATATATATATATATATATATATATATATATATATATATATATATATATAGTGTTTGATTTAGATGTGTATATCAACAGGTTGGTTATAGATGTAGGGTTGTATATCCAGATGTAAAATGCTTTAGATGAAGGCGAGAAGAAGTTTATATGGTAGGCGAAAGGTTGTTTTTTTGAGGAGGGCATCGAGCAGTGCCGCTTGCTTAGGGAGCCCTCGGCCACCGACTCGACATCACTGCTCCGGATTTGGGTCTGTGCATTTGCATAAATACGTGCTTCTATACCGGCTACAGACTGAACCGTCATCAGGTGTTCTCACCCGACTCGATATATAGCCGCGGACAACTCAACAATCCTACTACTTGATGCTCTTACGCTGTTTAGACATTTACTCGACACTTTACCTTGATAATTGAACAACATTTGCTACTCTTTTTTAAATACAGAATAAATTTAATTTTTTTTTTCTTAAATAAACATCTTCCATCTAAGTTATTACAACTTAAGTTACTTATACTATTTCAAAAAATAATTTCTTGAATTAATTTCATTGTTACGTAATAAAGTAGCTCTTTTGTAACCTGTTCATAAACTAAACTTTTATGTTTCATCTGAAATTAAGACAATGAAAAAAGGAGAAAGGACGGTGAAATAAATAATAGAATTAAGACGAAATAAGTTTGTGGAAACGCAAATAGTAAACAATTGTAGTTAAACATTGGATAATTAACACGGTGTAATGTTTGTAAGGTAGAACGTCTTGACATCTTAGTTTAGTAGTGACAAACTATCGGATAGCCAAGTATAGTCATTGCTATTCTCGATTCGAACTTTAGAGATGTCATCGACTAAGTATTAGAATTGAAATTTATGTGTTAAAGGATAAAACAAGAATGGAAGTTCGTGTTAAGCTAAGGAGCAAGTGGCCGCCATGAATAAAAAAGGCCTATTTCAATCAGAGCAACGTAATAAACTTCTAAATGGTCGACATTAGTTAAAAGCGATACGAGGGTGACAATGAAAAGAACACTGAAATTCGAGATCATATTTACTTCGGACTTTGGTATGATCTAAAAATGAGATGGATTACTAGGAAAATGGAAGGTAGTCGATACAGTAGAGCGTCGATTATCCGAACGTCAGTTATCCGAACGTTCAATTATCCGAACTAGCTTCATGGAAAAGAAAAAAAAAAAAAAAAAAAAAAAAAAGCCACCGCTAAATTAATTCCTAGAAAGAGCGGTGTTAGCTGTATAAAGGGATACCAGATTTCGGTGAATTCAGTTTGACGAGGCAGACATTAACATTTGTTAACTAAGAACTAACTTTTGTTTGTCTATGTAATTTGTGGAATTATTTGCAGCATTTTTCTATTTAATACCTTTCTGTACTGTTTGTTGGTTATGTCAATGCTCTCAGTTTCAAATCATTCATTGTGAGGTATACATTTAATTAGTTAGTGGTCAGATACTTTAAGTAAAACTTACAACATGTCGACAAAAAGGAAATGGGGAGTGCTTTCATAAAAAGATAAAATGGAAATAATTACGCGGCTGAAGAAAGGTGAAAGCCAAGGCATTGGCTATCAAGTTCGGTGTTGGTAAATCAACGATTACGGGAATAAAAAATAATTCTGATTCAATCACTTGGCCAAGGTAGTGCACTTAATCTTCACAGTGAGGAGGGCAGTTTAAATCGTAAAACTATAAAAAAAAAGGAATCCAAATTGTTGGAAGATGCTGCATTCACTTGGTTTTTGCAAAAATGGGCCTCTGGACAGCCCATACCCATACCCATATTGTGTGATAAAGCAGTAGAATTAAACATGAAGCTTGGTGGTGACTCTTTATTCATCCTCAGTTCTGAGAGGCTGAAAATTTTCAAATTACGTCATGGGATTCGACTAATCGAGATTCATAGTGAAAAATTAAGCAGATGAGTATTACAACCTTCTTTATGCCAAATTAACCTTAGGTGATACAACTTTATATATTTTTTTCACTATGTACTAGATAAATAAAACAAATATGCTTTTTGCATAAAATGTTTGCATCTTCCCTTTTAAATTTCTAGTGAATTTTGATTATCCGAATTTTTGATTATCCGAACCACCCCAAAAAACATTAGTTCGGATAATCGACGCTCTACTGTAGTTGAATAAGGTCCGGCGAAACAGTGATTATTTATTACTCGGTGTTATGGTTGCCACCGGGGTCTCGGTATCCCGAAGGTTGCTGTTAAGGATCTCGGACGGAGGTGTTTTGTTTCAAACCGCGGATTCAAAAAGAGTTTCTCGCCGATTTAGAACTTTTAAAAGGGGGGAAGAGGGGGGAAACAAGTCCGACCTGTCCCTGTCGAATAAGAAAGGGGGTTTTGAAGTGAATCGAGGACGTGCAACTGTAGTTGTTTGAATAGAGAAGAGAGGTGGAAAGGAATGCGTGTGGAAGAAGCCGGTTAGATTTAGATTAAGAGCTGATGCCCAAGCCACTGGCTCAGTTCTGTGTTTGGTTAATAGTAGCCGGGAAGAGAGGTAGGTAGGAAGGCCGGGTTTAAGATGTGGGCTTGGCCTCAGGCGTAACCGGCCTCTTCTCTGCACCCGACTTCGTAGACTAAATAAACCCTTTTCCTGCTCCCGCAACCACCGACCAACTTACTCACCTCCGGATACCACGAAAGAGGTCAGCTCGACCGAGTAAAAACCGTACATTAATAATTTGTAAAGGTAGAAGCTATATTACAGGTACTCGGAGTAGGTAGTAATGGTGAAGAATACCTTAACTACTAGTCTATATCTATTGTTACCGAGCCGTATTAGAGTCGAGCATTTATCAGAAGTTGTAAAACCGTCCGACATCCTATGTCCACGGCTGTCTCTAACCGACGTATTTTGACGGAGAGTTATCTCCGATGGACTACATAACATGAGAGGCGTACGATCTGAGTAAGAGGAGCGCGGTAGTCTGTGGCGATGAATTATCCAATCGGGACCCTGGGTCTCTTAAATCTGAAATTATCGAAAGGACGTGCACCTGGAACAAAGCCGGACCATTAGCTCCCTACGGAACGGTCGTCAAGATCCCCCGTACAGATACACCCACTGACTTGATACGACTTAGACTCGTTCCATAACATCCCATTAGTTCAATAACCCATTCTTTTCTCCCGTAAACAAAAGCTGTAATTTTTTTCTTTTAGCGAACTCATTTTTAAGACATTTAAACTAAGTAAAAGAAACAAAAACTTAAACATAGATGCTATAATGATCTATTCATTTCCTCAAAAATAGAAGTGTTCATCTTACTTGTAACGGATAAAAATAAATAAATTCATAAAAATAACTCAGTATAATTAAATACAGCATTCGCTAAAGTGGTGGTTAGAGGTGGTTAACCTCTAACCACCTCTGCATGCAGTCATTTTAATAGCCACGTCGAAGAAAAGAAGTTCAGAGTAATCTATGTTTGTTCTTGTCTTGCGACAGTTAATTTTAATTCATACCTTAATTGTTACATAGGCTTAATAATAAATAGCTGGAGAAAGATTTAAGTAAAAATAATAATAAATTTTAATATTTAAAATCAATATCTTTAGTGCTTGATCTATAGTAGTAGTAGTTTTCTTTATACTTATGTCTGGTCTATCTTCTAACTGTACGCCCTGTGCAAATGCAGTTTTTCTCTTTCATTTATTCTCTTGCTTTGCTTCCATATTGTTTGCTAGAAGTATCTTTATTTCTGTAAATGTTTTGTAAAACATTTTTGATAATGTAGAAATATATTATTATTATTATTATTATTATTATTATTATTATTATTATTATTATTATTATTATTATTATTATTATTATTATTATTATTATCTTTATACCCGTTTAGCATCGTAATGTTGATTTCAAGCTACAGGAATTTGAATCAGACAAGTTTACCGCGTTGTTCCTTTAAAATAATATCAAAATTTAAAGGTGCTTCTGATATCAGTAGACAAACATTTCATGTAATATCCTTAAAAACAGGGTGCTCTGGCAAATGTTAGACGGTTAAGAGTATAAAATAAACTAAGCTTTCTACTTTGATGTCATTATTGAATTCTGGGATTTTCCTGGGAAAACTTATATTATAAAAATCCCCATTCATATGTGAAGCATTTTGTGGGGAATTACGCAATCAACATTACGCATAAAATAATTAATTTTTATCAGTCGTTTCTTTCCCTGGGCGACAATATTAAGTCATTGCGTATAGAATCAGCCAACACATAATTAGTACAATACAACAGAGCTTAATTGATTACTTTTTAGGGTCCGTAGGCAAAACCAAGGACCCTTATATTTTCCTGCGTGTGTCTGTCCGTCCGTCCGGTCGCCTGCTCTCACGGCTACACCTTTCGTCCGATCACTTTGAAATTTGGCATGTATATGTCTTGTATCTACCCACATATTTTAAAAATATAGCGACTTAAAAAAAAAAAAATAAAAAAAAAGGGTAAAAAAACTTAAGGGTTAAATTTTTTTAATTTTTTTTTTCGACACCGTGAGAGGTATCATATGAAAGGGTACGTCGAGCTGATTACAAAAATATATAATACTTTGGTTATAATTTTGATAGGGCGAGCGTAGGCAAGTTTGAAGTGGGCGTGAAACGTGTCCCCCCCCCCTCTATCTCGCTTATGTGAAGTGCAAAAAATCTGAAAAAATTCCTGATCATTCTTCGGCAAAAAGTAAAGATACCACTTTTTGGAAATTTCGAAAAAAATAATATTTTATTTTTTATTGCCAAAATACGTTTTTTTATAACTATGGTCTTTTCGATGTATTTATATGGCTGTAGTCCGGTTCAGTGGCAAAAAAATACTTTAACAGAAGTTTGTTTATGTGTTTTGAGAATATCAGACCCATAGGATAGTTCAAAGTAAGCTTTTTAGCATTTTAAAGAACACCATCAATAGGGTACTACTTAAACTAAACAGGGTTGCCTACGGACCCTCGCTGTGTACTGACTGGCACACACTTGACCAATGATATTAAATTTAAATTTTCGGGTGTGTCTCACCTTTAAAGTGGAAAATTAAGTGCTACATTTTATCCATAATTATTTGTTCGCTACACAGGAATTAAACATTTTGTGTTACTATCGTTTATATAATCGAGTAGTGTCCCGACGACGACAACGACTCACCTCGAAATAATTTCTTATTGCTAAGCTAAGGGAACTTCATTTATTCTAATAAAAATAAAATGCTTGTTTTGATTTGTTGGTCTTCAAATTGATATAATATCTTATCTAACTAGATATCTAAATTAATTTACTTTTTTTCTTTTTTGTAAATATAAAATTAAGCCCGATCCCACAGGCTTAACGGCTCGTTTATTATATAATTATGTACTTTGAATATATCTATAGTTTTATTTTCGCCGTTTTAACAATATTTTTAAAATACTTAAATTGGGTGTTGTAATAAAAAAAAAAATAGCATGTGATGAACGAGGAAAATTAGCGCATCTAGTCATTAGTGACAAATACATTTTTGTCCTGTAAAAGAAAAATAATGTATCACCGGATTAAAAAAAAAAAAAAAAAATGTTTAAGCAATATTAATTTTCCCTTTTTTAAAAAAAGAAATGCATTGCTTATTAAAGTTGTATCGTTATAAAAAAAGACGAAAAAATTACGTAATGTTGAAAAGAAATAAATTGGTATTAATTAACGATAAAATTAGTTTCTTTTAAACGCGGACAAAGGAAAAAAACACTTTATTCATGTTAACAAAATACTTGGAATTATATTAGGAAAGACTGGACAGAATACGTCTTAATATGGTTCACGGTGCTTTCCATTCAGTCTTACAAATCCTATGGACGTTGTCCATTTTTTCTTTCTCTAATTGGTTGTTTTTTGTTTGGGAGGCTAATGAGTTTTATTTCGAGTAAAAAGTTCGTTACTTATATCTTACTTTGATAAAGCTAAAATGTTGTATTTTTTTACGCCCGAAAAATTGATATTGCGTTTGGTTGTCATTGTCATAACATTTTGTTCTTAATGGAGTGACTGTTTCACCTGTTATTGTGAATGAGTCCTCTTGATTTATTTATTTTTTTTATTTTATTTTTTTTGAAAACAGAGACTTGGTTCTTTTAAGCTGAACAAGAACTGCTTAATATTGTTTTCCATATAAGTCTAATTAGGTTTTGTTCTGGTTCGTCAGAATTATTTGCAAATCGATCCTGAAGAAACGGTGTTCCGGGGCATTCAAAATTGCGCGGTCGCCTTAAACGTCTCGCCGTGTGTCGGATCGAACTGAGTACCGGCAAACCGGTCCTACTGGTTATTGTTAATGAACACTCCCTATTGATCCAATTATGTCATTCGATGCAGAAGGACTTTTTCAGATGACAAATATAGGCAAAGTAAATTAGTTTTCTCCGGGTACTCTGCCGACGTCGAAGAACTCAGTTTCTTTTGGGAACCGCTTCTGCGGCTGCCACGACCGTTGGTTTACGCTTTCAAATCGAGTAATTCGATTTTAATAAAGTCGTTAAAATAATACCGTCGCTTACTTCTTTCTAAGCCCTCCTAAATATCCACTTAGATCGCAAGAGCGGTTGTAAAACAACTATTAATAATCTGACTCTTTAATAGCGTCATAAATTTACAGCGAATCACCGGTGAAAGGTAAAGTGACGACAGATGTTACCTTCGACCTTTTTGAATCGATTGCTCTGGGGGTGGAACTCGTCGAAACTTCTGTTTACCCCGAGTCGAATGTTAGAGGTCTCTAAAGCAGAAGCTGTTGTGAAATGTCCGAAAAACTGCATACTTAATGAGTGGATAAAACAATTATCGTGCTAAGAGGACCGGTATCTTCGGGATAAAGATATTTAAAAGTATTAAAGGAGGAAGCGGGACGAGGTCGGGAGGAGGACGAAATTAAGGTAATTTCATTTGGCCGGCCTATTCCAGAGGGAGAGAGTGCGAGCTGCAGGGGCCGATGAACTCCTCGCAGGATTAACTCCATTAGAAGGTGAATTATAAAATATCGGCTGGTCGGGCGGGCCGCGGATGGAGGGGGTGATTCGGACGCGCTCCTGATGGGGCTGCTCCGCGGACGGCCGTAGCCTCAGCCGGAGCCGGTCCCCTCTCTGCCGGTCGAGAAGGGGAGAGAGAGGTCAGGTGGATTACACACACAGGCACACATTAGCAAACATAATTCCCATCTGCTTAGCTGCCAGGGGAGCTCCGCACTGCCCCGTCTTTTCCTAGTTTCAACTGGATATTAATACTAGAGTCTCACTCCGACATTCCAACTGCCGATACCAGAAGACATCCTCCGGTCGGCTCTAGGCAGTTTAATCGACGTACTCAGGCGTCCCGCTTATTATTCGCCTCTTCTCTTAATGTTTACATCTACATTCTCCCCCTTGATAAAATTATCTATTGCCTTCTCTTTAACATATTAGTATTGCAATTTACAGCAGCAGAGTTAGTTAACCTACTTCGGCCGAAATTCAAATCGTAGTGTTAGTCTAATTAATTACAACGATTCTCTTACGCTATTAACCAGAGGCTTGGACATTCTGTTTTTGAGGGAAAGGTCCTCAAACCAGATTCGGCTTGTACTTAAACAAGCCGTACAAAAACAAGCCCAAGTCTCAGATTTAACTCAACATACTCGTATAAATCATGTAAATAAATTTTATTCTTAAGAAATAAATAATCTTTCATGGAGATCGCTAATTTTAAGAAGAGGAGAATACCTCATTAAGTAATGTGTATAAATCTAACACCAAACACTTTAATTACCTCTACATGGTCGGGTGAATAATACTCTAAAAATTACTTGTTCCTTAATTATTAAAATGGATAAATTTTGGCATTAGTAGTTATATTAACGACGTATACATGCATAGTATATCCGATTTGTCGAGGATCTAAATTATATAAATGATATTTATAGCAACAGTTTTAATAATTTAAATTGTAAAAGTTGAAAAAATATTGTTGGAAGACGGCTTCTAGAGAAGATACACGGACAGGTCTATTTGACAGGATCGAGAGAAACTACGAGTAGCCTCTGCGGCCGGAGAGAGAAGATATGTGGTCGAGTCCTCCTATTCTCGAATAGGGAAAGATCCCGACCCAGGCCGATATATCATCTCTTGCCTCTTCAATTACAGGCCGACATTGTGCTCCTCTTCCTTCTTCCAGGATCGTGCCGAATTAGCCACCATTACCCGGTCGTTAATCTCCGGGCATTAAGAATGCTTTTTCAATTAATGCCTTAGCGGTAATATGCTGTAACGTTGATATAGGATGCTCACGATTCTTCCACCTGTGACGGGCTATCATTTTTTGTAATTGTTGACCTCGGGATTTAAATACGTGGCTCCGAGACACGTATTTCCGAAGAGAATTATAAAAATGCGCGTTGAGGAACAGGTATTTGTATTCACGAGTATGTGGAAGTCCGTTACGGGCTACAGGTTTTCAACTCCTAATATTCCTTTACTCAATTATTTTTTAGCCGCATAAATATAATATGCCTATACGTTCAAATCGACCGCTTTCCTCCGCGGTCCAGGGACCGATCTCATGTGCAGCCGATTAAATCATTAAGCCTCTTGTTCTTCGTTTAAGGAAAAAATCCTCGGGGCGTGGATTTTCGTAGTCCGACTAAAAACGACATACGTCGACATCACGTGTGTTGTAATGTTTAACTTTTAAGAAGGCTTTCTGCTTACTAAAAAATACAGTTAATAGGAAGCGTACTTCGTGCCTTGCGTATGTTGCGTTTATCGTGCAGAAGAAAAGATTGCAGGTCTCTAAAATATCGTAAGGGTGAGTGGATGAATTCGGAGCGGAGAGAATATTAAGTTTAGTGATTGTTTTATTATAGGCTTAGAGGGGTCGAGGGGGTGTGACTCATATGCAAATCAGGGTTAAGATTCGAATGCGAAGCAACTGTACCAAGTTAAAAGTTAAGGGTAGACCCGTACCGCGGGACCCTATGACAATACTCCGGCAAATACGGACCCACCCACCCGCTCTCTCCCTCAAAACACAATTATCCCTGGGCTTAAATGACTGCTTTAGACGCCAGTTGTTTCCACCGGATCCTTCTCCACCTTTTTCTCCCCTATTTTCCAGCACAAATATCGCTTTTTCTTTTTCTCCGAGTATTTTTTTATCGTCCGTCAAATGAACAAGTTAAAACATCCATAAATATTTCTAAAAAGGCTATACTTCGATCAAATTTAACCGTCTCTAAATACTACTATTGTATAGGCATTATATTAAAATACAATTACCTTATGTTACACAAATGTCATTATTTCCTTTGACTTTTTAAAAAGTTAGAAATAATCTGGGTGATTATTGTCTGATGTCATTATATTCATTTATATATCCAACTCCCTTTGATCGCATGATGGCTTCTCAACATTTTATATATTAATAGCCGATACTGTCTTAATCAGATCATCACTGAACTCATCTATAGATCCAGTATACATGGATGGTAGATAAGTCCTTCCTTCATTCATTTCTTACCAACTTACGACAACAGTCTGAACAGCCTTTATATCGTCTTCACCATTATCTGCCAAAAATGTTCATCTTTTGTTGGACTTAAATTTCATTTTTTTTTCAAGTCGGATCGGTATATAAATAACTAAAGATTATTGAACTCTTCTTAAAATGTATATCTCTTTTACTGTTGGACTTTTACTTTAAAATTTCCCGGTCGAAAAGATTTAAACCTTTAATAATTTTGCGTTTATTTCAGCGATATTTTGTTGAGAGTCTTATAATAATAGTGAACGGCTCCGAGGAGCGTCCATATTTTCTCCTGTTAAAATATTGTTTTGATGCGTGTCCCGACATTCCGTCATGTTTCATCACGTCGACATTCCATCACATCACTCGTTCTCCAACATGTTTTTTTTTCTTTTTCTCTCAAGCGAATTGGCTGGCTCCTTCATCATACGCTCAGCTAAAGAATATCCTTTTTTTCGAAAAGACCTTTTAAGCAGCATTTAATAAATAAAAGTTGCGGGTTATTAGAAAAAAATAACATTTGTCTGAAGATTTTTGCCTTTCCCTTTGAAGAGAAACAATTCTCCTATTTTATCCAAACTGTTCGAGTGCAGTTTTTCGATAATGTACGTGACAGAGGTGTGCTAGATAACTTGAGAATCCGCACCAAGAGTTTTCCCATGTTGGTTTATTTTTTAAACTTCTTTAAAATAAATATTACACACACAAACGCTCACACACATAAACACACGCTAACACACACAAACACACACGCTCACACACAGAAACACACACGCTCACACACACACAAACACACACACTCACATATATATATATTCTACAATATATTTTGCAATAATATTGTGCTTGTAAGAGTTGAAGTAAACTCAAATCTTTAGCACGGAAGAATTAAGTTAAAAAAATTCACTTAGGTTGAATACTGTGTCATAACTTTAAATAAATTAAGTAAACCAATGATTTAAGATTCAATCCAATTACAATAAATGAATATATCAATATTTAGAGGAGGCAAATCAAACTTACGGTTTTCTTTAATCGGGGGTTCCCAAATTGAGCCCTGGGACAGCGGATAACCCGGAGACATAGACCACGTACGTGTGAAAACCGGGGGGAGGGGGGTGGAATCGTTCACTCCGCACATCCACTTGATATGGTCATCATCGTGAAACGTGTCTTTCCCCAATGGGATTCCAACCATCGTCATGAATATCGATAATGACCTTGGTTTGGGACAAGTACGTAAACCATTCGGCCGGTCCTCTTAAACTTACCAAAATAATTTGGTTTGTATAATAATAATCCGTGGTGCAACAGCCCGTGGAGGGATTTGACTTGCCAAAAGGTTTAGACAACAATATAATAATACGTAGCGAATGTCATAGGGTTGGTGTTTTAAAGACAAAAAGAAAAATTAATGAGCAGAAATAATATAATAATAATAATAATAATAATATTATTATAATAATAATCCGGCGGGGCAACAGCCCGTGGAGGGATTTGGCCTGCCAAAAGGTTTAGACAACTATATAATAATACGTAGCGAATGGCATAGGGTTGGTGTTTTAAAGACAAAAAGAAAAATTAATGAGCAGAAATAATATAATAATAATAATAATAATAATATTATTATAATAATAATCCGGCGGGGCAACAGCCCGTGGAGGGATTTGGCCTGCCAAAAGGTTTAGACAACTATATAATGTAGCGAATGGCATAAGGTTGGTGTTTTTAAGACAAAAATGAAGATTAAAGCGCAGAAATAATTTTTTTTTCATTTTCACGAAATATATAATTGAAATGCAATAATAGATTTTTATTATTATTATATTTATTATCAAATAAATAGGCCAAGTGTGTGCTAGTCAGCACACAGCGAGGGTCCGTAGGCCACACTATATATAGTGTTTAACTGTAAAGTGTATAAACAGTGTTTTTTAAAAATGCTAAAAACCACTACTTGCTACTTTGAACCATTCTAAGGGTCTGATATTCTCAAAACACTCTGATAAAGTATTTTTTTGCCACTGAACCGGACTACAACCATATAAATACATACAAGAATGTTCAGGATTTTTTCAGATTTTTTGCACTTCACATAAGCGAGATAGAAGGGGGGGGGGGGAAGACACGTTTCACACCCACTTCAAACTTGCCTACGCTCGCCCTATCAAAGGTATATCCAAAGAATTATATATTTTTCTAATCAGCTCGACGTACCCTTTCATATGATACCCCTTACGGTGTCGAAAAAAAATCAAAAATTTTTACCCTTAACTTTTTTTACCCTAATTTTTTTGAAAAATATTTTTTTTAAGTCGCTATATTTTTAAAATATGTGAGTAGGTACAAGACACATACATGCCAAATTTCAAAGTGATCGGACGAAAGGTGTAGCCGTGAGAGCACGCGAGAGGACGGACGGACAGACTCACGCAGGAAAATATAAGGGTCCTTGGTTTTGCCTACGGACCCTAAAAATCAACCAATTATCAGTAGAATCACTTGATCTGTAATGGCCTATTTTGATGTTTCTAACGTAAAAGAATCAAATGTTCAATGTAAATATTTATTAAAGAACTAAAGTAGTAACACTAATTTTTTTATATAAGAGCCGTTTAGCCGTTTTTTTAAGAGCCGTTAAGCCTGGGCTTGATTATATATTTAGAATAAAAAGTAAAATAAGTTAATTAATTGAGATAAGCACTAGACTATAATGTACTATTACACATATATTTGTGGTAATCACTAGTATGAAAAATGCCTTTCCTCTCTTTGATTTGAACCTAACATGTTTGTGTTTGGGTTATGTTGTTAGGAGATTCCGTTATTATTCGGAATCAGTGCAAACTATACTATTTTCAAAATGAGGTCGTGAAGTTATGTTTCTTCAATTATTATCCCAGTAGTATTCTTGACACTACCAGTCCATATTTCAGCGTCATACTGTTGTTAAAGGAATAAAGAAATTTAAAAAAAAATACCCCCAGATAATGAATTAGATTGGTAGTACTAAATTCGAAAAATTATAAACATAATTTATTTTAGCATTTAGATCAGAATTTGATACATAGACAACGAGGTCAAAATAAATAATTACAGGGTTACGTTTTACTGATAATAATCAATGGTGTTATAACCTTGGGCAAGTTTATGCGTGCACCTAATTCTCTTTGAGTGTAAAAGATAATTGAATAATGTATATACTCTTGGTGAAATTTCAATTTTAATTTTAGAATCAGTTAAATAATTTGATGTGTTGCCTTTGCCAAACTGTACTACAAAATCTAAAGGAGAAGAACTAGGGTCACTTAATCTTTCTACATTTATCTTCATATCAGGCTTTGTCCAAATAATGGAGAAGCAAAGATCGCAAAAGGTATTTGTCTTGCTACCACCCCTGCTACCACCGGGGGATCCGTAGATGACAGGTATACTCTTCACAGGATGAATGATCAGAAGAGATCTAAATTAGGACAAGGGAAGAGGGTGCTGAGTTGAGGAGTAGGTAATGAATGATTTAGACATCCCCTTCCTGCACCCTCTTGATTTGTTGTACCGACGAGACTGCATTATACAATTGGCCTTATCAAACCTTGTTGGCTAATTGATTCCAATCTTCGGATTACAAGCTCAACTTCATCGTTTTTGTCTTATTTTATTTCTTTCAACTCCTTATTTCATTTTTTTAACAATCTCTCGGTTGAATTCTTTAACTACTAAATGCATTATATATATATATATATATATATATATATATATATATATATATATATATATATATATATCGATATATTGAATATTATATAATATACAGACAAAAATTAATCGAATCTACAACACCAATGCAATTCTTCCTTTATTATTGTGGCATGTAAAGAAGTAACATCATCTCTTTTTATTAATGAGATTCGAGCTATTGACCGCTATATGGATATCAGATTTCTACATAAATGATATTTTATTATTCTGCCAGGAAACCTGGTTTTCTAAAAAATTATACAATCATAGAGGGAAAGAGTCCCTCTATAAAATTAAAAATAAATGACGTTAATTTCAATAGAGATTGACTTGGTCAGAATATTAGTGACGTCACAAACTCATTTAAAAGGGAATATTTGAGCGTGGTAAAATCGCTTGCATAGTTAGCGGTACCATGCTACAATCGTCGAAATCAGCACAACTTCTCGACACAAAAATAATTCATTCTAAGCTTTTGTGAAAAAAAGTAAAGAGGTCTTTAGGAGAGGTTGACTCGGGCTGGTTTGTCGTTAAGAAAGGGGGTTTCAAGTGATTAAGGAGTACAAAGAGTCTGGTTCTTTTTTCTTTTCTTCCCCCTGCAGTTGACTTTACAATTTCACTGTTTTGTTTGATTTAACTCGGGCCTCGGCAGTGTAACAAGCTTAAATTGAATAACTCTGTGTATATATAGAAAATGGTTTTGTTTTCTTTGTCATTAAGCTTTTTGAAAGTCTTGTCATAAACATTGCCAAGGGGGGTTTTTGACAAGGCCCTGATGTCTAATAAGGCGAGTAAATCGATTGCCGGCCTTACTACGTATTAGAAAAAAAGAGTGTGGCTCTAAGTAATATTCTTTTGACGCTGCACTTCATTTCTGATATGCTGCTGTTGATCCGGATTTAGAACATGACAAAAAAAAGCAACTTTTTTTAAACTCTTCAATTTCCAATCCACAGGTTTACGATTAAAAATGCTATTTCGGTAATAGCGAATTACTTTTATTTTTGAAGATTTATCATCTTTCAAGTTCATGTACGAGTATGATGTTTAAAATCTATGTATGTTTAGATATTAAATATATCTTGGCATGGACTACAACTTGTATAAATTAACCGTATTTTCTTTAATATCTTTAAATTTCCAGAGAGACTCTGTTTCAAACTGATGATTATATTATGCAGTAGGTGTGAAATGTGGCCGAGTCCACGTCGTGCAATTATCCCAATGTGGTGTTGATTAGGGCGCGAACCAACGTAATAATCGTATATTATTTATCCTTTAATTTTTTAATATTATATTTATCAACTAATACATTTACTAATACATTCTATAAGCTTAAATTGATTATACAACATCTTAAACAATTGATCTATTGTTAAACTAAAATTGTCACCTTCATCGTAAATTCACATTTTATCGTATACTTTAATAAACAGGTCAAGTGTGTGCTGGTCAGCACACAGCGAGGGCCCGTAGGCCACACTATATAGTATTTAACTGTAAAGTGTATAAACAGTGTTTTTTTTTAAAATGCTAAAAATATTACTTTGAACCATTCTAAGGGTCTGATATTCTCAAAACACACTCTGATAAAGTATTTTTTTTGCTACTGAACCGGACTACAACCATATAAATACATCGAAAAGACCATAATTATAAAAAAAACGTATTTTGTCAATCAAAAATAAAATAATATTTTTTTCGAAATATCCAAAAAGTGGTATCTTTACTTTTGGTCGAAGAATGTTCAGGAATTTTTTCAGATTTTTTGCACTTCACATAAGCGAGATAGAGGGGGGGGGGGGGGGCACGTTTCAAACCCGCTTAAAACTTGCCTACGCTCGCCCTATCAAAGTTATAACCAAAGTATTATATATTTTTGTAATAAGCTCGACGTACCCTTTCATATGATACCCCTCACGGTGTCGAAAAAAAATATAAATATTTTAACCCTTAAGTTTTTTTTACCCTAATTTTTTTTGAAAAATATTTTTTTTTTAAGTCGCTATATTTTTAAAATATGTGGGCAGGTACAAGACACATACATGCCAAATTTCAAAGTGATCGGACAAAAGGTGTAGCCGTGAGAGCACGCGAGAGGACGGACGGACAGACACACGCAGGAAAATATAAGGGTCCTTGGTTTTGCCTACGGACCCTAAAAATCAACCAATTATCAGTAGAATCACTTGATCTGTAATGGCCTATTTTGATGTTTCTAACGTAAAAGAAGCGTACAAATCCGAACGTACCAAATTATTCAAAGAACTTAAAATTCAAGATATTCAAGATGAAAAAGAAAAAATCAAGACCATACTTTTCTCAAAATTAAAAAATATTACACTTACACTAAAATTCGTTAAAGAAATAAATTACTCCCCTTAGCCTAAAATTGTAAATTCTAGAGACCACTCACCAACAGAAACCCACAAACGAAATAAAAATAAATCAATAAATAAAAATTAGTTAGGGAAAACATAGGAAGAATTTTTGAAGGACTCGGGTCCACCCAACCTAATTGAGGTTTTCTGTGCTTTCCCTCAATTTACTAGGCAAATGCCAGGTTGGTCCAATCTTAAGTCAGTCCACAGACTGCCTATGATACCCGTTTAAATACCTGTAAACAACCCTAACAAAAATCCAATCAAAAATTTCCGTTTAGAAAAATAAAAATATAAATATATACTCCAAAATTGTCCATTATACCCTTCCCCAAATTTGATTAAAAAGCTCCAATCCCTTACAAAATATCAAAATTAAAAAAAAAAAAAGGCACAAAATAACCCCTCTCAAAATAACATTATGGCTCCGGTAAACACAAATATTTTTTTTGTTACTTATGCCAATAAAGATTTTGTTTAAAAAAAAAAAAAAAAAAAAAACGTAATAGAATCAAATGTTCAATGTAAGTATTTATTAAAGAACTAAAGTAGTAACACTAATTTCTTTTATATATTTAAAAGCCGTTAGCCTGGGGTTGATTTTATATTTAGAATAAAAAGTAAAATAAGTTAATTAATTGAGATAAGTTATTATATCTATTTGAAGCCCAACAAATCAAAACAAACATTTATTTTTTTGGAATAAATGTGGTTGCCTTAGCTTAGCAATAACAAGTCATTTCAAAGTGAGTTATCGCCATCATCAGGACACTACTCGATTATGAACTATCGTTCCATAACTATTTCTTAGTTATTAAATAGTTAAATTATTATAAGATAAATGTGATTATACAATTCTTTAAAATTCTAGTTTATTTTAATAGTACATTACGCGTCGAGTGCGGAAAGTAGCATTTTGCATGCGAGTGTGGAGTTTGCACCCGAGCGACAGCGAGGGTAGTAAAACCACACTAGCAATGCAAAATGCCGTTTTCGCACGAGTTGCATACCGTCCTTTATCTACGATTGTTAGATTTAAATAATAAATACAGAAAAAAATAAACTTACTGTATGTAAGTTCGTATCTCTTCTCTTCATAAAGATGGCATTAATCTTGAGTTGTATTTTTTGCCGAATTAATTATTTCTGGAGGAGTATTATTCTCTACATTTTCGTCAAAGCCACTTGATTCATTCATTGTTTTTCACTAAAAACTCGATATAAACAGTTACTTTAATAAAATAATAGCAAATTAGTTTTGTTAAATGTAAACAAACTCGCTAATCGTGCGTAAAGCTGAAGAATTCCTCTTCTTTACCGCGCTAGCGTGGTAAAGAAGAGGAATTATTCAGAACTATGAGACACGCATGCGCAATGAATACAAGTACGTAAATATTCACTTTCTACGCATCTAAACAAAGATATATAATGTTTATATTTCGTATTAATCGTAGATAAAAGCTTTTTCGTAATTTTGTATTATTTCCATAAAATTTACCGGTTAAATTTATTAACCGGTTAAAATATTATTAATATTAAAGTATTGATAATTTCTTAAACAACTGGTCTATTGTACAAACATTCATCAAACTTATAAGAGTTTCAGTTAAATATTCTTTATCTACGATTGATACGAAATATAAACATTATATCTCTGTTTAGATGCGTAGAAAGTGATTATTTACGTACTTGTATTCATTGCGCATGCGCGTCTCATAGTTCTGAAGAATTCCTCTTCTTAACCACGCTAGCGCGGTAAAGAAGAGGAATTCTTCAGCTTTACGCACGATTAGCGAGTTTGTTTACATTTAACAAAACTAATTTGCTATTCTATTATTAAAATAACTGTTTATATCGAGTTTTTAGTGAAAAACAATGAATGAATCAAGTGGCTTTGACGAAAATGTAGAGAATAATACTCCTCCAGAAATAATTAATTCGGCAACAAATACAACTCAAGATTAATGCCATCTTTATCAAGAGAAGAGATACGAACTTACATGCAGCAAGTTTATTTTTATCTGTATTTATTATTTAAATCTAACAATCGTAGATAAAGTAGGGTACGCAACTCGTGCGAAAACGGCATTTTGCATTGCTCGTGTGGTTTTACAACCCTCGCTGTCGCTCGGGTGCAAACTCCACACTCGCATGCAAAATGCTACTTTCCGCACTCGACGCGTAATGTACTATAGTCACTTAATTTACTAACCAGTTAATACATTATAAAATTAATGTATTGATACAATTCCTTAAATCTCTAGAATGTTGTATAGAATTAAATCTTAATTATTTCTATTCTGTCCAATAATTTACTTAACTGATAATAAACTAGATGAAACATTATAACATTAAAGTGTTGATACAACTTTGCTCCAAAGAAAAAAAAATAAATGACACGGTTGCCAAACAGTTAAATCGTTAAGAAATGTAAATTATATAAAAAAAATAACACTATAATTTCATGAGTTTGAAAAGTAACGAGACTAAAATGCAGTTACAATCTTTTCCACAGATTTAACATTTTATAAATGCATACATTATATTGTTTTATATTAAGTAAGACTCTAATTTATTTCGAAACTAAATATAGTTTTTGTCATGTTGAAAGGTCAATGATTCCTGAATGGAAGATAGAACGACTTTGTCAGATTTAAGATGCTGCCTTAAGCTGTCATTCTGACAGGTAACATTCACACCCACCTTAACAAAAATATCATTCTTGGACAACCTCCAAAACTCCATTACAACTTTACAACCAAGTTGCATTGTGCAGTGGACTTGTGTTTTGTTAATTTGTATCCCTAATTGTCAATTAGAGGTCGACCAAGAAGTCATGGAAATGTGAGGAGTGCGCTAGTGTCGTCATATACAGTCAGTTTTTGATATAATAGACCACGGTAAAAAAACACAGTGTTGTTCTTTGGTTATTAACAGAGACCTTCAAAATGTAGCATTTATTTTTACGAAATGTGGCACTAAAAAGTATGGCAATAAGGCACTTATTTTGGCCAAATGTAGCATTTATTTGATCTAATATGGCATTTATTTTTTAACTTTCCAACCCCCCCCCCCCCCCTTTCATTGTAAGAGGGATATTAAATCGTGGAACTTGAGTCATATTAACTACTTTATTACAATTTACAGGACTTTTAAATACACTACAATGACCCACATTGACCAGTGATGAGCTAGAGCTAATGGCTCCTTAGGGTAGTGACACACTTCGCCACCCGGGTGGTGCCACTTGCTTCTGACACCTGCCTTGCGCCACCCGAGTTTTTACTTTTTTCGGGCAGGCGAGAAATGGAGCTGTGCATGCATATCATTATGTCCGTGAAAGAAGAAGGAAAAAAGGCGTTTTTGGGTTCATCGAATAATTTTAGACAAAAAGAATACTAGTTTGTTTCATACAGTGTACCCCGAATCAAAGAAGACAGTAACAATTTTTGCCGAATGTCACGTAGAACTTTCAACGAATATCGCTTAGAATATTGACGAACAGTTTGACCAGTAAAGACACTTATATGAGAGATGCAGATAGCCCCTGATTTTATTTCCCCTAGATTTGATTGAATGGGTGGGGGCTGAGTAGCAGTGGCTCAGTGAGACCGGGTGGCGCCACCTGCAGGTGGCGGCTAGACAGGGGACAGTGGACCGGGTGGCGCCACCTCGTGTGGTAGGTTGCATTTTATTTTCATTGTAAGCTTGGATGACGAAGTGTGTCACTACCCTTAGATAGGAATCCCTCACGTCACTTGGGGAATCCTCAGCACCTTGGATTCCTTTCCTTCAAGGGAGTATCTTACCTGGTTTTATGGGTTGTAGCAGAACTCATAATACATTAAAATATTAGAATATTTCTATTTTTTCTCAGAACTTGGCCCAAATAAGGCAAAATGTGGCACAAAGTGTGGCATTTTACCGAAAATCAGCAAAATGTGGCTCTTTAGCAAAAAACAGGCAAAATGTGGCATTTTAGTATGGCGCCATGGCAAAAAGGCATTTGAAGGTCTCTGGTTATTAATCATTTTATTTTTAATAACTTCTAATTGTTTTGCTACAGGCAACACTGTACCTGATAAGAAAGCACTAATAATATATTTATATTATTATTTATTGATTATTCATAATAATATTCTTTAAATCTAAATCAATTTTCTTCTTTCTTAATCTATTTTTTTCTTCCTCTTTACTTTTTTGTTTGTTACTTGTTATTTGTTAATTTTTCATTTCTATTTTATTTGTTACTTTTTTATTTCTGGATTTTAATTGTTACTTTTTGTGAATTAAATTTTTGTACTGTTGCCTTTCTCACATTGTTTTTGGCAATTTTCTTTTTGGTAAATTAAATTTCCTGGTAATAATAAAAGATGGATAATAACAAGAATTCAAAATTAGGAAGAAAGACTCTTCACAGTCAAGGACGTGAAATCGTATACAATGTGTATTTGTATTTTAAACAGATCAACATTGGCGGGAGTGGCAGTTCAAGAACAGAAGTACCTATCCATACAGATATTAATTGTCATGGAGAGCAATTATTTTATAACAACAAATACATATTAGGTTTGTTCCAACCCCGTTATTTGTAGCGTTCTTTGCATTTGCATCATCATGGTGAATGGTAGAAAATCAAAATTGTTGTGTGACAGTTGTGACTATAATTCGTATTGTATAAAAACAAACAAAACAGGAAACCTAACAGATTGGAAACCTTCTTGTTGTTGTTATTCGTGAGATTTGACGTAACTGCGTATGTCATACAAACTAGAAATGGGTATTGTCTTAGCACTCGACTGTACTGACTTCGGCACTACTCGGAAGTTCCGATTTTAAACGAAGTTAAGCTTTCCGTTTCTCCCGTGTTCATGATTTCTTGGTCGACCTCTAGTAGAACTCATTTACTAATAGGTTACTATTTGCCTTTGAGTATCGGTTACTAATGTCTAAACTCTAACACGGTTAAGCCTCATTTAAACGGTGATACATTTATCACCGTTTAAATGAGACTTGTTAGTTAGTTAAAGTGATAGTTGCTTTTATTTCTGCTACTATCACTTCAGATATCAAAGTGTATGTAAAGTTGAGATACTGTCACAACAGCACCATCACACTTATGAATGGATATAGCCAAGAATTATGGAATTTACCTAGAACTACTGTTCTGTATTGAACTATTAGCAACTTGCATTGTGCAGTCGACTTATGTTTTGTTAATTTGTATCCCTAATGGTCATTTAATAATAGGTTACTATTTGCCTTTGAGTATCGATTACTAACGTCTAAACTCTAACACTGTTTAGCCTCATTTAAGTGGTGATAGTTGCTTTTATTTCAGCCTCTATCGCATTAGATATCAAAGGGTTGGATGCTGTTACAACAGCACTATCACACTTAGAAATGGATATAGCCAAGAGTTATGGCCTTCACCTAGAACCACTGTTCAAGCACCGGTATTTCTAATTTGTTTCCTAAAGAGATAGAATAGGTTTATTGATCGTACCTAGTAGATTTGGTCGAACCTTTTGTCTGTGAGGGGCTTACGTTGTGTGCCCTAATGTTATTACCGTTGTCCTAATTCCGGCATTTCATGTTCGATTTCTAAAAAGGGGGTATATATTTTCACTTCATATCGATAAGACAGATTTAAATATAACCGTATTTAAACGAATAAAGTCCTCCGAATGTCTCTTCAGGAATGGATGTAGCTGAGAATTATGGCATTCACCTAGAACCACTGTTCTAGCACCGGTATTTCTAATTTGATTCCTAAGTTTATGGATCATACCAAATAGATATGAAGTGGACGATCCCTTCTATCTGTATGACCCATACAAATGGCCTTACACAACGTAAGGGCCTAACGTTAGTAATGATGGGTTATTTTGACTGAGATTTTGTGGTACCACTTCATAATTATGACTAGAGAGGTTAATAAAAAGTAACACAACAACATTGTTACCACAATTTTATATTAATTATTAACAAACACGTTTCAACATTTTAGAGCATCCTCAGTGTTAAGTGTTAGCATAGTAAGGTTAGTAGAATCTTTACTCTTACTATGATAATACTTAGCACAGAAGATGACTTAAATTGTCGAAACGTGTTTGATATTAATTAATATAAAATTATGGTGACAATATTGTTGTGGTACATTCTATTAACCTCTCTAGTCATAACCTAACATTAGTATCGTTGTCCAAATCCCGTCATTTCATGTACGATTTCCAAAAAAGGAGGAATATTATGGCACATCATATCAATAGGATTTAAAGTGTCTAATGCCTTTGTCAGTAATGGCTTTTTAATTATAAAAAGCCATTACTGAGAAAGGCATTAGACACTTTAAATCCAATCGATATGAAGTGCCACAATATTCCTCCTTGTGGGAGTAATCTCCCACATTTTTGGTGCACATGCATTGAATTCTTTAGAGAATTAGAAGGGGGGAAAAAAATCAAAGTTATTCATAATTTGCTTGTTATAAATAAAACTTATTTCTTTTTGAAATATGTTTCAATTTTAAGTCAATATTCGATTACAAAAAAATAATCATAACCAAACAATCAAATCGGCAATAAAGTGGTGTATATGTTTTATACAGATATTTAGCAATAAAAAAATATTGCTTGTTTAATCTGACCTTGAGTGATCTGGTTGATAGAGTTTAACTTTCTTAGCTTTGTTTGCCACTGACACTACTTCACCTTATATTTACATTTTAAACAATTTTTTGTACATTTTTTTTTTTTTTTTTTTTTTTTTTTTTTTTTTTTTTTTTTTTTTTTTTTTTTTTTTTGTACACTTCTCTAAAAGATAATTTAGATTTCGTCCGATTGTAACTACTTAAGTAATGGGCGTTGGCGTTATTTGCACACAGTGTTAAGTAAATATTAAGTATATTATATCAGCTGTGGGGGGGGGGATTTTTTCGTATGTATATATGTCTTTATCACTGATAAAATAGTATTGTGATATTGGTACGACTGATATTGTTAAAGAAAAATATATATATATTTATATTTTTTTTTCCTTTTTCTTTATTACAACTATTGATATTCAAACAAGTGGTCGGGTATCTTGGAATCATTTTTTTTTTTAACTTCATTTCATTTATAAACCAATTCATATTCAGATTCTTTTTGTCAATTACAATTCGTGAAGTATAATTTTGTTATTTCAAATTACAAGTTTAAAATCACTAATAAAGAACTAAGATTTAAAGTGTATTGAATACAATTGCAAGTGTGTTAACAAATTACAATAACAATTAAAATTAAGGCAAAGAACTAAGATTTTATTTGTTTCAAGTGTTTTTAAGACAACTACAAGTGTTACTCGAATAATATTTAAGACAATGTATAATTTGAATAACATAATGAAAGAACTAAGATTTTCTGAGTGTTTTTAAGACAAGTTACAAGTGATAACACAAATTTCACAACTTTTTTTACAAGATTCTTTAGTTTTCCGGGTAAGAATTTATCGTTTATTTTTAATTTAATTTATTTATAATTTTCTGGAGATTTTTTTATTAGAGTGTATGACTAATTAAAATGTACTTGTAATTAATTATCTTTTTATATTTATATTTATTTTTAGCGTTTTTAGGATAAATGAGTATTAGCAACTGATATGGTAATTAGAAGAAGAATATTTCAATAAAATATTAAAACGCTTTTATTTTTTATTTATTTGTATCTTTTTTTTATTTTATTATTATTATTTTTTTTTTTTTCAATTTACTTTTTAATTACACCCTTTATAAACGATAGTTTATATTTCTGGATAAACAACCTATATATCTAATATATTCATCCATTTTACTTGGGTTAGCGCAAATTATTTATACTCTTGAGACAGGAAAAGCAAATAAATACTGTAAGAATAAATAAACTAACACACTAACTAAACTAAGGTGAATCTTTAAATTTTGCTATATTTCACCCCTCTCCGGGGCATATTCATGCCTAAAAACATCGAAAAAACTTCATTACAATTTGTTCTTAAATATCTAGATACCTACGTAAACTTAACAAAATAATAAAAAATATCACAAAGCTTAGGCTAAAGGACTCTTTCTTACCTTATCTTAAGACGTTAGGAAACAAACGTAAAAAAAAGTCTTAGGATAAGGTAAGAAAGAGTCCTTGCCTTTAGCTTAGTGATATTTTTTATTACGTTTATGTATCTAGATATTTAAGAACATATTGTTATGAAGTTTTTGGAACGAAGTTCCTTATGGCACGTTCTGGAGCCCGGGAGTGAATCCTAAAAAAACGACCAAAATCACCGTCACGAAATCTACAGATGACGATAACTTGAGTAAAAGCTCACCGAGTTAGATGAAATTTGGTACACATGTTCATTTTACCAATGCCCAGGCTGAGTTCGTCGGAAAACGTTATCCGCCCAAGCGTTCACGCGCAACGCTCGCGTAAACGTAAGCTTCAAAAAGACGGGGAAAAAATGTAATTAAGGAAGCCTGTTCCTTGACTTGTTTTGTTTATTTTTGTTATATGTCAAAATATCACTTGGTTTTGTAAATATAGAAAATATAATCACGGTCTTGTTAAAAGTAAAATTGATCTTTGCTGACGCTTATTTCAATATATTAGGTATATTATTATAATATTGCGTACTTAATCCAAGAAAAAATTCTAACTTCATCTATTTAATGAGACAAACAACTTTTTTAAATATTTTATAACAACACTGTTATGCACTGTTATGACTTTAATAAGATCGCTAAATTTATTAAAGTGGACCCAAACGTTTAAAATAAAGAAAACAACGTTTTAACCGATATCTTCCGTTCTAACGTATAACGATTTTAATAAAACTTCTTACACATTGTCTAAAGTACAATTGAAACAGGCATGTAAAATTTCAACCGGATTCAAGCTGAAGCTTTAGAGTAGGGAAGAGATATATTTTATAATATTTTAAATTAATAGGCCGGGTAGGTAGAAAACAGTCCTATTTCAATCCAACATCCTTTAACAAACATACTCTTTAACTATAAACTCATCATGATCAACTTTTTTCTTATATTCAATATATATTTATAGTTAGACGCTTGCTTTAATGATACAAATAATGATTTTCTTTTAATTTTTCCTTAACTCTTGCTAGGTACAAACAGGTAGTTACTTTAAATTTGTCTCTTTTCTAACTCCGCGCCATGTATAAGTAGTTAGCAATGTATACGTACTTAGCAGTGTGATTTTATAATTTATATGTAATGAAAAATGTAAGGAACTTCGTTCCTACCGGGTGTCCCGCGACACCACACGTATTTTTTCGATGTTTTTAGGCATGAATATGCCCCGGAGAGGGGTGAAATATAGCCCCCAAAAGGTAGGGGTTAAAGGTTCACCTTAGTTGAATTTCTTTATCAATTACCCTTAATCGACCCACAAATAACGATGATTAGAAGAAGGGAGAAATAAAACTACTCTATAACTAATTAACTCTCTGGCACAACACCCCATTTAGGGCCTAGGTTTGTAAAGGGCTTATACAACTATACATGTAATGGATAACACGGGTTTAGTGAGTAGTTCCATTAGCTGCATAAATCTTATAATTGGCATACATAACCACTTAGTCAGCACTTCACATAATACTCAACACTCACAGCTCACAATTTTAATTTTTTTTCACTTAATTTTTTGTTTAATTAATTGTTAGATTGGGAACTGAAAATTATGAAAAATTATCTTAATGTGATTTTAGAATTATAGAACTGTGACAGAAGATAACCGTATAAAGGGTCGAAACGTCTCATGAAAGAAATAAACAGGTCAAGTGTGTGCTAATCAGCACACAGCGAGGATCCGTAGGCCACACTATATAGTGTTTAACTGTAAAGTGTATAAACAGTGTTCTTTTAAAACTCGTCTACGCTCGCCCTATCAAAGTTATAACCAAAGAATTATATATTTTTGTAATCAGCTCGACGTACCCTTTCATATGATACCCCTCACGGTGTCGAAAAAAAAATAAAAAAATTTTAACCCTTAAATTTTTTTACCCTATTTTTTAAAAAAAAAAAAATTTTTTAAGTCGCTATATTTTTAAAAAATGTGGGCAGGTACAAGACACATACATGCCAAATTTCAAAGTGATCGGACGAAAGGTGTAGCTGTAAGAACACGCGAGAGGACGGACGGACAGACACACGCAGGAAAATATAAGGGTCCTTGGTTTTGCCTACGGACCCTAAAAAGAATAGATTATTACTAATTTAATTACACCTAGCCATCCATCAACATAAAAAATTAAAAAATAATTTTTATTTATAATACATTCCTTATATGAGAAAGTATAAAATATAATTAAATGAATAAATTATATAACTTTCGCGACCAACTCTTGGATAACTAAGCATTTTTGAGAAAAATGATTCTGGCCATTCTGTAGCTCTTACTTGGTACGGAATAACTTAATCTATAATAATAAATAGAGTAAATTGTAAACCATGGCTGAGATATTACATTTCTTTATCAATTTAACCTGCAAATTCTCTTATTATTCTGTTCATTGCCAAATTAAGTAAAGTACAATCCTGAAGTAATGATACTGGACTTGACAGTCAAAACGGTAGATTTCAATATTTTACAATGGAAGTTTTTTTATCTGTAAGTCCGATCGACTCTATCTGTTTTGTATTGTTGCGTTAGATACCGTTAGCTTCTAAACTACAGTGGACAGAGGTTGTAAAACATTTATAAATAATATCGTGTACAAGTTTTACGAGTCTCTTAAGTATCCAGCTTGCCAAGTATCTGAGCTTACGCAATAAAACTGTATCAGGTATCAACACCGGCATAATTAACTCGTCACCTGTATCAATATATATAATCAATAGTCTTTTAAATTATAAACCTTCCGTTCTTTAAATGAAATAATTATAACTGATTCTTCATATTTTATATGGTGTTCGTGAATCAAACTTCTAAACTGCATAAATTTACGAGAAATTTTACTACTGAGTGTAGCTACAATAAAACACACACTTTTTCTAATTTTTCTTTGAAATCGTTTGCTACTTTTAACAATATCGATCATTTTTCATTCTCTAGTTATATTAAGAAAAATTTTCTTCTATTACGCAGTGTTTATCTAAGTAGGAATTTAAATTCATGATTATCACATGAAATTTATTGAAGCGAGTTCTTCATTTTATAGACTTGTGCTTTGAAAAGTTTATGTGTTTGGTTTGTCGTAAGGCGGAAATACACATGCTAGTAAAAAAGCATGCCAGTGGCGAGTTACTAGCACGTCAGTAGCTGGCATGCTGCAGGCGCTGTGTACATTTGCCAGTGAAAAAGCATGCTAGTATCATCCGGATTATTGGTCTTGTGCGAGCTACTAGCACATAACAATACACATTTCAGTCACAGTTCTAGTTTTGAAACAGGCACACGTTTCTTGCCTTCTCTTAGCCGGAATAAATGATTAAATAATTGTATTTGATTTAATTAATTCTGATAGTTTTATTAATTGTGTTTTAATGTACATTATGAATCTATTGGTGCGGAATGAAATTAACCAGATTGTTCAGTTACTTACAAAGAACTGTGTTTTAAAACATTTGAAAAATAATAAAAAGACACGAAGAATGTGGGTAAAAGCCTTATCAGTTCTCCCACCCCTCGACTTGTGCCACTGGCAAGACAAAAATCAAACCCCGTGCGATTTACTCGCATGCTTTTCACTCGCATGCTATTTGATGTATACACATGCCAGTAGCTCTTCTCTGCGAGCTACTCGTACGTTTTTGTGCGAGTAACTAGCATGTGTATTTCCGCCTTAACTGTAAACTGTAACTGGCATACAAATTAATCGATTTGAACGAAATTCGGCACACAGGCACGTCTCATAATTTGTGACTACTGTATTGTTTTTGTAAATTCCAGACTAAATATTTTCAAGATGGCGGAAAATATGGCGGACGACTAAACAAAAAGGGTTTTTTAGTAAGCATGACTGTTGTACATCGTGTTAAATGTCTTGAAGAGCAGGGGAGTATGTTACAATGACTATAAAATGTTCATTTCGCGACATTTTGAAAAAAAAAATATGCCCAAAATGGGGGTTTGCAAAAAAAAAAAAAAAATAATAATAAGGTAATATACCATGTCAGATACCATTTTTAAGATCTTTCCAAGAGGGTTAAGTCTTAAAAAAAAAATTTCCTTATAGCCCAATTGAAAACAAATTGTGCCAATTTAAGAGCAAAAAAAAAAACGTTTTTTTCTACACGAGTTCTTCTTGAACCGTATCATTTGTATATCTTTAGTCCAAGAATATATTATAGTAATAGATTTATCGGTATTTATGAGTTTAGTAACTTATTTTATACTTTAAAATTGTGTTGATTTTTGAGGCAGACAGATAAAACCGACCTCCTCGGCTTCTTTTTAATTCTTCATTATTAATAATTGTCTTAATTCTTTTGCATTGTGTCGTTATAGGAATAAAATTAGTTTAATAATTTACATTCGTTTGAATGAGAAACAATAAAAATTGCGAGGTGCGTCGAATAGCCGTTAAATATTTCAATGTAATAAGAGACAGAAATAAAATGTGATTACTTGTGACATCCGGATCCGCGTTAACTCCGCAAAAAGGATTTAAGAGAAACTTGGCCCCCGTTCCTCGACACGGCCTTTTGTTCGAGGCCTCTCCGAGAAAATTACCGACTTCAATAATAGAATATCCGTCAAAAGACTACAAGGCTCTAACAAGATAAATTTTCAGTTAGGTTTCGATGAAAGGAGGAAAACGCTTGTTGTAACCCTCGGAGAGAAAAGTGTCCGAAAAGTTTTAAGGCTTTTAAAAGATGTTTAAAGACACAATGACTGGGGAGATTTTCGTTCCCGACGAAAACAATTTCAAAGGGTGTTAACTTTTCACGGAGGGAGTAGAGCAATAATTGTCTGTAACTTGTCGAGCCTTTAGTTGGTAAAGTCAAGCTAATCTGCCGAAGGGGGTGAACAAGCCCGACAATACACCGTCATTAATAACAGTTGGAGGGTAGCGGAGTTGACCCTCGGGAACGGTTCAGCTCGCTGCCGAGAGTTCGCTAATCTAAGTCTTGTCTTCTAGTTATGCCGACACTTGCCTCACCTTTTCCACTCGAAACCTTCTCCACTTTTTTCCCAACCAACTCATCCATTTTTCCAACTCGACTCCTGTTAAACAAGTTGCGCGTCAAATGGAGTATCTCAAGTTTCCGGTAATAACGAATTGGAAAGATGTTTGTAACTTACTAGTCAAATGTGACTACACTTTCATCCTAGTACTCTCCGACTTTTCATCTCTTTCGTGTTAGATTTGGTACGGACTATTACATTTTGTCATCACTTCATTATTTGTAGTGATTACCATCTTTGTATTTTAGTTTCGCTTTATTTCTATCTCACTTTTATTCGGTTTGTAATCTTGTCATTAGATTCTCTAGGTTTTGGACGATATGTTTTTATAATTGAAGAAAGTTTGTCGACCTTCTGTAATATCACTGTGATCTTGATCGATTTATATTTTCGCCCAAAATATCAATTGTAATTTTTTTGTTTTCTATTACTTTTTAGTCATCACTGCTAATTTGTACTATTCTAATTCAATCGATATTAATATTTAATTTTTTCTCTTAATCGAATCTACCCATTCACAAAAGCTTATTTATACGTGTCTTTTAATTTACATTGTTGAATCCTAGTTTAGCTATATTTAGAAATAGTTAAAAAAAAAATTTGTTTAGAAGTGGAGTGTATAAGACATGACATGTGTCTGGTTTTAGGCTTTTTGACCAAGGCAACTCTTCTTTTTTATAAAAAAAAAAAAAGGGAAGTGGAAATAAGCGGATTTATTATTTAAGAAAAGATTTTTTTTTCTTCAGGGTTCGCGTCTTTTTTTCCGATAAGAGAAGAAGGGCTGAAATCTTAGTAAAGAAGCCGTGGTTATAAGAGAGAGGGGCAGGGGTCTCCTTGACATTCAATAAAATATTTCCACAAGATATGGTGCGGGAAAGGGGGGGGGGGGCGAGTTGAGGAGGGAAATCCACTAGGGGGAGTTTACTGCTCGCTTGGGGTAGCCAATTTTTAAATAATTGACTCGGAACCGAGGGATAGAAGGCTGGTCCGGTGGCATTTGCAATGAATTACAGATCAGTAGCACCCTGGGAACTGGGCCCGGGTATCTTCTTACCTAGCCACCAAGATACCCTACCGACAAACTCCTAGCCATATCTCATTACTTCTCCTTATACTCCGACCGCCTCCGCCAAACCCTTATTTATTATACTTTTCATATCCAATGAACAGACCCCCTTCCTTCTTAACAAGTACAATCTGTAAATACAACGAAATAACTTCCGACAAAAAAAAAACAACTTTTTTTTTTAACTTTAAGAAAAATTGAACTACCGCTATAAAAAGAAACAACAATAACAATAACACATCAATGTTGATCTAATTAATTGATTCATTATAAAATTTCAATCTTAACATTAAGGATAATTGCATATTTGTAAATTTAATTGAAGCGAGCGTAAGCGAGCTTCTTACATTCAACGAAATATGCATCTTGTCTATGTGTCTGTCTGTCTGTCTGTCTGTGAGTAACGTTTACGTGTCCGACGATAACTTGAGTAAAACTTAACCGATTTAGTTGAAATTTGGTATACATCTTTCTTTTACTAATACTCAGGCTAAGTTCGTTGGACAGCGTGATCCGTCCAAGAGTTCGCGCGCAATGCTCGCGTAAACGTGAGCTTCAAATTTAAAATTGGAATTTCAGGACAGGAATAAAGTCTATCATCACCTATTCGATGAGACGAACATTTTTTTCAACAATCTAGGTGTTAAGTCCAGGTCTTGGTAGATTTCAAGTGTTTTTTTTCCAAATCAGTTGACGTGCTGGATATGTGAGTAAAAATAATCACATTACTGTTACTCCTGGGTGAAGCATAGTCCATACGAAACAATACTCTTACGTTTAAATAGAAATAATCTAATTGATAATTACAATTAGAGCAAATAAATAATTGTTAGAATTCAATTAAAGCATGTCCATTAACTAATCCTCAATTATTATATTTCATAGCCATCTAATTTAACGGAAGATCGTTAAGAATGTTCTAAATGTGACATTTTGTGAGTTCTCACGTTTTTATGATGCTAATTAAATTTTTGAAATTAGTTCTTTATCCTTTAAAATTAAATTTGTTTTCAAGCCTCCTTTTTAGTTTATTCGAGATATTTATGTTAGATTATGGCAGGAAAATATCAAAAATTGATAATTAGCTCAATTGTAAATTACAATTGATGTTAGAATATTGAAATTTGAAGAAATTAATCAATTTCAATAATAAATAATAAATTAAACTAACCACATAAACTATAAAATGAAGTATCTGAAAGAAATTTGTTGCATGTACTCTTTAAATTTTAGGAAGAATAAGTTCAATTTAACTTCTGTTAAAACAAATATGATAAGGGATAAAATAAGAAATGCACTGTTTTAAAACTAATATGTTAAATAAAATCTTCTATGGACAAATTACTTTAAAAATGCTTTTTCAACATCGTGCAACGAAGTTTGCGTTTCGAGACTCGTCCAAGTGAAATATTTTTGAAGTAAAATTAACGAAATTGCAAGTATTTGTTTTGAGACTCGTTTGTGTTAATTTTTTTTTTTTTTTTATCAATTGCCGAGCTAAAGTCGGTAGTTGATTTACTAGTAAAATATTTAATCCTGGACGAGTCTCGAACTACGGACCCCTGAGTTAATAGTCAGACTCGCAAACCACTACACAACGGCAGTCGATAACTTTCTCAATACACAGAATTGGTATATAACCGTATTAGTATATATACATTGTAATAATATAAATTTAATAATAAACTCTTGTTTAAAGATATGTATGTTGCGTATTTAATAAATGATTTATATAATATTATGATTAAATAAGGTTTATTGTGCTTTTTCATTATATTTAAATCTAAGTAATAATTAATCTGTGACAAAGCTAAAGTCTCTGTCACTAACGACTCCCTATTTGTTATGGACACTAGGTTTAGCTGGGACAGTGTTCTTGGGCTTATTTACGGTCAAAAAAACGGTTTGGATAAACTTAAGGAGATTCTTGATTCAGATTTTTCATCATTCGTAGATACTTTACTGAAGGAAGGTACGACCACCAGTATTGCACCAAAAAACTATTGACAATCAAAGTTAACATCTAATTACTCCAACTCTTTAAGTGCATTAAACATCGTCTCATACAACATTGCCGGACTAAAATCAAAAATGGATTCGCCTGGCTTCCTATCTTATATTTCTAGCTTCGACGTCTTCTGTTTACACGAGACTTTTGTGGAGGAACATCAGCAACAACGATACGAACAACTATTTCCTGGATATGAGATTAGGTGGTTTTCTGCTATAAAGACGGCTAAATTCGGGCGCGCTTCTGGTGGTAGCCTAGTGGGAATTAAAAGGACACTCAGTTCAGGTATAAATATTCAGTTTTTCAATAACGGCAATGACATCTTGATACAGGTAAACAGTCATAATTTCACAATATCTATAATTCCAATATACTTAAACTGCAATAAATGGTATTCTGAGTTTAACATGTTGAAAGAACGTATTGAGCAAGTAGATACTGATAATTTAATTGTCTTAGGGGATATGAATGTGAGAATATCGAATAAACAAACTTTGCCTAAGGAAATACTTGAAAATGCCCACGTTAAATTAAGTCACAAAAGAGAGTCTAAAGATAGCCAATTAGATGAGAAGGGAAAACTATTTTTAGATTTTTGCTCCGAAAACAATCTAGTAATTCTTAATGGTCGCTCAATAGAAGACGCTGCGGGTGAATTCACTTTTTTAAATGCGAGAGGTGCTTCTGTAAACGATATTTGTTGTGTGAACGCAAATATGTTGCATAGTTATTCAAGATTCTATGTGGGCTCTGAGACGTACTCAGACCATTTCCCAATTGTTTTGGAGTTAAGTGTATCAAATAATGATAGCTCCACTGAAAAGGACCTGGTTTTACCACTTCTGCCTAAGCTTAAGTGGTTACATAATCTTAAGGATTTATATCAAGAAACTCTAAAAGTAAATACTACTAAATGTAATAATATTACTACAGATCCTTCTACTGATGAGCTGGTAGATTTAATCCATGCAACACACAAAGAAATATACCCACATAATAATGTCTCACGACAATCGAGCAAGCATATAACACAAAAGTGGTTCGATAATAGTTGTTGCAAACTAAGAAAAAGAACATTTTCATTATTAAATCTTTTCAGATCAACAAACTCATATTTAGTAAAAGCCTCCTACTTGCAAGCAGTAAAAAATTATAAACAGCTAAATAAAGAAAAAAATAGGGCATACAACGAGGAGCTGTTAGATAAATTTAATTTAGTGAAAAACTCTAAAGACTTCTGGTCACTTGTAAAAGAATTTAAAAGTAGAAAATTTATTATGGGAAATATATCTACCCGAGACTGGTTGAGCCATTTTAAAAATCTGTTAAATCCACCTCGAATATGCAGCTCAGTTCATTTTGCACTACCCTGGGGTGAAAACCCGATATTAGATAGAAGAATCGAACTCTCAGAGCTAGAGTGTGTGCTGCAAAAACTTGTTTCGGGGAAAGCGGCTGGCACAGACCGAATACCCAACGAATTTTATACGGCACTCCCGGAAAATTTTCGCTTACTTCTACTATTAAAATTTGATAAAATGCTCAATAACTGTGAAGTGCCTCAAAGTTTTCTGAGATCCTTAATTTTTCCACTTTTTAAGAAGGGCTCTATTGATATGGCCTCAAACTATAGGGGCATTGCTTTTATTAACTGCATATCAAAGATATTCACAGCCATATTAAATAATAGACTCACCAGCTGGCTCATTGAGCACAACATTATCAACGAGTGTCAAGCTGGGTTCCGTCCCGGTTACTCGACAATAGACAATATATTCAACCTCGACAGTATTATCAAACTAAAGCTTTCTCGCAAGAGAGGCAAAGTATACTGTTTTTTCATTGACTTTTCTGCCGCCTTCGACAGCATCGACCGAAACGCTCTGTTTTATAAGCTTTCCAAAGTGGGTATATCTAGCAAATTTATTAATATTATCCAGGCGTTGTATCGAAATTCAGAGGCAGCTGTATGGCATAAACAAGGGTGTACTGATTTTTTTAAGACTGAATCAGGGGTTAAGCAAGGATGCATCCTGTCGCCAAATCTATTTTCAATTTATCTTAATGATCTTTTCGAAGAGGTTGGAGGGGGGTTGTCTATAGAGGGGAAAAACATAAGAGCTCTGGCTTATGCAGACGACGTTGCCCTACTCGCTGACGATTCGTTGACCCTGCAGTACATGATCAACAATCTTTATCGATACACCAAGATGTGGAACCTTCAAATTAATTTGGAAAAATCGAAAATAGTGATTTTCCGCAATGGAGGTAAGGTGGGGAACAACGAAAAATGGAAATTAGCCGGGAAACCTATAGAGGTTGTTAACAGCTACAAATATCTTGGAGTAACCTTTACCTCCCAACTATCTTACTCCAAACACTTAAATGAGAAATTATCCCAAAGTAAATTCGCAATCGCAACCTGGCAACACATGTTTAAGAAAAAGGAACTTCCTATTACTGCCAAATTTAAGATTTTCAACGCCGTGTGCAGATCTGTCCTCACTTATGGAGGCCAAATCTGGGGCCACACGCATTACGTGCAAATAGAAAAGTTTGACATTTTTTTTATAAAAAAGTTGTTCCAGCTACCTTTTAACACGCCCACATACATAGCCTACTTAGAATCAGGCTTAGATCCTTCCTTCATAGCTGTACTTCGATTGCACCTTAATTATATAATTAACACCCTTCTTCTGCCACCAGGACGTCTTAATAATTTTCTTGCGAACCAAATAATAAAGCAGAGAATTAACTGGTTTCTAAAATGGCAAGAACTAGATGCTAAGTATGGTACTCTCCTGATTGACAGTATATCGAACATTACAGCTCTTAAACAGCAAAAAGAGGTCATTTTGACTAATTTGATGCAGAGCCTGAGAGATTCCTTTATAAGCAGGGCTCAAAAATCAAATTATCATGGTTTATACAAAAATTTGTTGGGTCATAATATTTCCTCATACATAACTAAGTTAACGTTTTACGATGCCTGTACAATATTTAGAACAAGGGGAGGCTTGCTTAATTTAAATTTTGGTCCTCACAGGAAAGAAGAAATCCACCAGTGTGCACTGTGCAATATGAAGGTGCCCGAAGACCTTATACACTTCTTAGGGAGTTGCCCAATTCTCGGAGAGTGGAGAGCGTTATGGCTAGGCAAGTTTAAATTGGACCAAGCTGAAGTCATAGAAATTCTAAATGGTAAAGACTGGAAGAGATTAGTGAAATATGTCACCTCGACATTATCTTATAGAAGAGAGATTATTTCTTATTTTAATTTTAATTAAAGCATTAGAACAATTGGCTATTTTAAGATTCTCAAACTTCTCAGTTACAACTCAAATCCAATTACTACTATCATTTATATAATCGAGTAGTGTCCTGACGACGCCTCAGAAATGATTTGTTATTGTTAACCTAAGGCAACCACATTTATTCCAATTAGAATAAATGTTTGTTTTGTATGTTGTTTTGTTTTAAATGTTGGTTTGCATTGTTGGGCTGTAAATAGATATAATCTATCCATATTAATTTACTGGGTTTTATTTTTATTTTATTATTTTTCTAAATATAAAATTAAGCCTGTTGCCTCGGGTCACTGTCACTTATATTATGCATGATACTATTATATATTATTTATGTCTGTATTTATTTATTTATTCACTGCTGCGTCACAAAAGAATATATTATATGCCGATAATTTAAATTATATGTTAAAATAGAAAAAAAAGGCACGTTCGACTGATGGGCACTTGCCCAAGTCTATTGTTTATTGTTATTATATAATAAGTTTAATCCGCATGTTATTACAAATAAACAAATTATTTATTTATTTTTATTATTTTAATAATTAATCTTGGACCTACTATCTTTTTATCTTGGAACCTACTAATCCTCATTTCAGAGAACGTAGAGCAATTTGATTTGATATACGAGTAATAGTACATTACGCGTCGAGTGCGGAAAGTATAGCATTTTGCACACGAGTGTGGAGTTTGCACCCGAGCGACAGCGAGGGTAGTAAAACCACACGAGCAATGCAAAATGCCGTTTTCGCACGAGTTGCGTACCGTACTTTATCTACGATTGTTAGATTTAAATAATAAATACAGAAAAAAATAAACTTGCTGTATGTAAGTTCGTATCTCTTCTCTTGATAAAGATGGCATTAATCTTGAGTTGTATTTTTTGCCGAATTAATTATTTCTGGAGGAGTATTATTCTCCACATTTTCGTCAAAGTCACTTGAATCACTCATTGTTTTTCACTAAAAACTCGATATAAACCGTTATTTTAATAAAAGAACAGCAAATTAGTTTTGTTAAATGTAAACCAACTCGCTAATCGTGAAGCTGAAGAATTCCTCTTCTTTACTGCGCTAGCGTGTTAAAGAAGAGGAATTCTTCAGAACTATGAGACGCGCATGCGCAATGAATACAAGTACGTAAATAATCACTTTCTACGCATCTAAACAGAGATATAATGTTTATATTTCGTATCAATCGTAGATAAAATTGAGTTACGTGCTTCTTCTAGGAGCGATTATAAATCTGAATTATATAATATGACATATTTAAATAATTATATTATATTAATATGTAGGAGGGAACATAAAACCAACTGTTTCTAGAACTTAAGTTTCACTTCTAATGCGTGAGAGTCTCACATATATATTTTTTTTACTTATGTACAGTCGAGGGAAATATAGTCATGTTTGTTGTTATAAAGACTGTTTATTAGTTATTGTATTGAAGGAAAGGCAAGGGACTTGATATAGCAATATCCATTTACTTGTCGGTCTAAGCTAAGATGGAGGAAAATCAAGGAAGTAAGAGCATCTGTGTATTTCCTTGAGCGTGGTTCCTTTTCATAAGGCAAGATCAAAGTATACCGGACTTGCCGGACCCTCGCAGCATATTTCCCCTAATTACCAGTACTCGGTACACTCGGAGCACACAATGAAACTCGTTAGCAAATCACTACTCAAGGGGATCCCGACCTTTCTGACTTTCTATGATCACGAGTAATCTCTAAACATTTTTGCTCATTGACAAAAAACAGTCCCCTTTTATTTTCTCTTTCGTTAAAACAAACTCAGTAGCAAAACGATCCATTACAAAGTTTTTACTGTAAGTCAGATACGAACCAATCATCATGATGGCTCTTTTCCAGGCAAAAGAAAATTTGTTTGGTTTCTTTTCTTGTTAAATGTCCGTCCCTTGAGTGAATATAGTATGTATGTATATATATATATATATATATATATATATATATATATATATATATATATATATATATTTAATTTGATAAGTTTATAAACTACCATGAAGAAACATTTAAATGATCTACCCCTCCCACTTATTTCTATACCCCCTCCTCTTTGATAAGATAATTTGCAAATATCCCAAATTTACCCCCTCCTAAATGACACTGTACTTAACAATTATTACTGTACTCTTAAAGAGCTTTTCAACGATATGCAGCATGAAGGGTATTCATTACTTTGACCCCGTATTCATTACTTGTACCCCGTACCCCTGTGTACCAAAATTTAAATTTCGAAAATTCATGTAGACAGTGATTTTCCCCTTGCTTTGAAGGTCAAGTGTGCTAGTTCTCATCGAGATTGGACTAAAACTGTAGATATGTATGTTATAAAGAACATATGTTGACTTTTAAGAAAATGTTGCTGCTATACAAAATACTGCAGATTATTTTATTATATTCATATATTACGAGCCGTTAAGCCCGTGGCATCGGGCTTAGTTTTATATATTTAGACAGAAAGTAAACTTTAGTAAATTAATCTAGATAAGTTATTATATCTATTTAGATAAGTTATTATTAGGGTCCGTAGGCAAAACCAAGGACCCTTATATTTTCCTGCGTGTGTCTGTCCGTCCGTCCTCTCGCGTGCTCTCACGGCTACACCTATCGTCCGATCACTTTGAAATTTGGCATGTATGTGTCTTGTACCTGCCCACATATTTTAAAAATATAGCGAATTAAAAAAAATATTTTTCACAAAAATTAGGGTAAAAAAACTTAAGGGTTAAAATTTTTTAATTCTTTTTCGACACCGTGAGGGGTATTATATGAAAGGGTACGTCGAGCTGATTACAAAAATATATAATTCTTTGGTTATAACTTTGATAGGGCGAGCGTAGGCAAGTTTGAAGTGTGTGTGAAACGTGTCCCCCCTCTCTATCTCGCTTATGTGAAGTGCAAAATATCCTGAACATTCTTCGACCAAAAGTAAAGATACCACTTTTTGGAAATTTTGAAAAAAATATTATTTTATTTTTTATTGACAAAATACGTTTTTTTTTATAACTATGGTTATTTTGATGTATTTATATGGTTATAGTCCGGTTCAGTGGCAAAAAAATACTTTACCAGAAGTTTGTTTATGTGTTTTGAGAATATCAGACCCATAGGATAGTTCAAAGTAAGCTTTTTAGCATTTTAAAAAACACCATCAATAGGGTACTGCTTAAACTATAATTAATTATTTCTGGAGGTGTATTATTCTCTACATTTTCGTCAAAGCCACTTGATTCATTCATTGTTTTTCACTAAAAACTCGATATAAACAGTTACTTTAATAAAAGAATAGCAAATTAGTTTTGTTAAATGTAAACAAACTCGCTAATCGTGCGTAAAGCTGAAGAATTCCTCTTCTTTAGCGCGCTAGCGTGGTAAAGAAGAGGAATTCTTCAGAACTATGAGACGCGCATGCGCAATGAATACAAGTACGTAAATATTCACTTTCTACGCATCTAAACAAAGATATAATGTATATATTTCGTATCAATCGTAGATAAATAGTATTTACACCTAAGTACTGTTTTCTTTCATCTTAATTAGGGGAACAACAGGTAATAAAATATAACATTTTTTCCTGAGTATCCTCAGAACACATTCAGGCAACCAAGGCACTCACTTAAGCTCCAAAATTTCACTTCTGAGTTTTAGAAGAAGTCCAAGGTCTCAAAATACTGACACACACTTTGAGCAAGAACCCGAAATATTTACCGATTACAAACGTGTACGCCTCTTCCAACGGGGTTCTGTACAAATTAAAGCGGTTATAGATTCTTTAGCAATTTTCGGAGACAAAGAAACAAATAATAAGTGAAGTTATAATAATAGCGTGTGAAAAGATTCATTGGTAGTATTCATAATACCTTAAGTAATCATGAATACTTGATATTAGTCGCAGATTTATTATTTTAATAAAATATATTAGGCTCAAGGCTTCCTTATATAAGATAATAATTTTACTAAATCATTTAATTTCTAAAAAATGAAGGTTTCTTTTCTAAGTGACTTCCACATTGATCGTGACAAAATTTAGTGACGACTTAGATCTTTACATGCTTACTGATTGTATTGAGTTTTAACTAAAATTTTATCAATTGTTATATAATAATTTCTTTTTTTAAGTTTTTGGTAGTTTTCATACTACGGAAAGTTAAATTTTAATTTAAATCAAATTATAATTATTATTAACTACGGGAAACAGACAGTGAAAAATACACTCCAGCGCCAGGATTTGAACCACGGGCCTCTATATTTCCAGTATAGCGCTCTACCGACTAAGCTACGCAGGAGAATGAGTTTCTCTGACGTTAATGATACCTTGTCCCGAATTTAAGCTTTCAATTTTCTACATAAGTCTTAGAAGTCAACATTCCCGGCGCTGGAGTGTATTTTTCACTGTCTGTTTCCCGTAGTTAATAATAATTATAATTTGATTTAAAATAATAATTTCTATAAATTAAAAATTTCAATACCGAACATAAAGAGTTTTAAGGTTTAATTATGACTTGAGAGGTTAGAGGTTAATAAAAATGAACTCAACATTATTGTCACCACAATTTTATATGATTATAAACAGACACGTTTCGAATAAGTGAAAGGCTATTAGTCTTTTAGTTAGTATTAGTTCTTTTTGAGAGTAGTCTTTCACTTACTATGATAACACTTACCCTGGTGATGATATAAAATGTCGAAACGCGTTTATTTATAGTTAATATACAATTGTGGTGACTATATTGTTGTTGTTCCTTTTAATTAACCTCTCTAGTCATAATTATGAAGTGATACCACTAAATCTCAGTCAAAACAACCAAATAATTTAAAGTTTAAACTTTAAAAATTGATAACGTTTTGTGTTTTAGTCCTTCATATCTTTAATCAAAAATTAGTTTGTTGTTACCTTCTTTAAGGTATTATATTCTTCCTTTCCGAAAATGTTCCAGCAATTCCTTCAAGGTAATAGTTCTAATATAAATTAATAATGTATATTTAATATGTTTGATTATTATCAATCTTATTTTAAATTATCGGACAGGTGGAAATGTATTTTTTTTTTTCCTAGGCGGGATTCACCTGCGGTTATAATATCTTAAGAGAATATATAGGATATAATAAACACTTAAGGAAAGGCTACGTTGCGGCAGCGGTAGCTCGCCGTACCCGTTGGGAGGGGAAATCGATAGCCCGGCTACGTTTACGTCCGGCGCTATATAAATGGAAGTAGGGGCCGTATTGAAAACCAAAAAAGGGAAGCAAATAAATATGTCGGAGTCGAGGACGGGGGAAAGGGAGGGGGTAAGGGCATAGATCTGGAGGGTTCACATAAAACAGTGCAAGGAAGGAAAGGGGGGCACTCAGAAGAAATGAAAGGGGCGTAGGGGGGGGGGGATAGGAGCCGGAGGCAGGAGTAGGGGGGAAGCCCCCCGGATCCGATCGGTCACCGTGCAATATCCTTTGAAAGCATCACACAAAATAAACCCTCAACAAACATACGGCCCGACAAGAGGGATAAAATAAAACTTGGGCCCTTTTTAATCTTGCATAAGCATCATAGTTTATCGCCCCTTCGCCCCTTACGGCTTACCTTATAAAACACGCTCACTAACCTTTAATGTTCAAATAATAAAAATACCCGTGGTAGAGTTTTTTTATATTGGGAAAGCGGCGGTAGCGCGGCATTATCGCTTCTCCGATGTGTTTGTTAGAGGAAATCGTAAAAATGTTAAGATGAATAATTAATGGAGGTTTGAGGCGGTGTGAGGCGGTTAGAGGCGGTGTGACTGCGGAGGAATTGCTGGCCGGCTACCACGAGCTCTCCGCTATCCTTTGAACTCATCACTTTAGAACATTAGCCAGGTTCTGCGTCTACTTCTCACTCCTTGTTCTTATCTACTGTATCACAGTGGTTTATCAAGGCCTGCTTTCAGTGCCCTAACCTCCAATTGCTTTTTATCCCTTAAATAAAGCTATCAAATAGCCTGAAATATTTTTCTTTCTCTCTTTAAACTGAAATTCATCTGGTGCTATTTCTTGAAAGTTTGTTTTACCGTCGTAATTATTTGTATAATTATATTATTTCATTAATAATTTAGCAGTCCACCATAATATTCATTAATATCCTTAAATGTTGTGAAACCGTATAAGGAAACCGTTTTACTAATTCCATATCGAATTGGAAATCCAAAGCGAGACTGTTATTGTATCTGATGTTGACGCATTGCTATATTATTGTCAAAACAATTAAAAAAATCCCACCATCATAAAAATATCAATGTCATTAATATGGTTCAAAAGCGCCTTAAAATCCTCATAGATAAATTGAAATGTACCGTTGTCCTTCAACTTGTAGTTTCTAACTACTTACAAGTCACAAAAAGAATCATAAGCAACACGAGTGTCATAATCAGTAAATTATATTGTAAAAGATCCCTTCAAGTAACCTCATATAACTTACCAAAATTTGCATTTATTTATTTTTTAATTAGTGCTTGTTAATGCTAAGGCTTGTGGAAATTTAAAAGTGAGTTGCTTGGGTATCTGTAACTATGATATTAAAAGGAGGAATAAAAATGAATGAGAAATCTTTTTGAGATATTTTTAATATTAGTATGCTTCTCAGTTTCTTCTTGAGTTTTCCCAGTAATCTGGAGAAGGAGGCCCATTCTTATAATATGTATAGGGTCTTTGAACTATACCCAATTCTGAAAGTAATAATGACTGAGGATAATACTCTTCTAAGGGTGAACCCACTCGTCCCTTATCTTTTGTGTCAATACACATCAGTAAGTGACAATAGCTTTGACACCCGCAAAGTCGTTTTCTTGTAGACCCCCGAGGGCTTCGACATGATTAGTACTTGAATGACGAAGCTAATTCCTCGCCGGGTTGGGTTTAGGAGTCTCCCTAGAAAAGCGACGGGGTAATCAGCCACCTCGGCTTTAGGAAGCCGATAAGCCTTAACCCCCTGATTCCTCGTCGTCCGTAAGGCTGATAGTAACCCCGACCCTCCTTCCCTTCTTCTCTATTAGTTCCCTAATCATCTTCCCTTCTCCTTCTCTTCCAGTTTCCGAAGAAATAAACCAATAATCCGTCACCAATAATTCTCTCTCGAAGAAACTAAGCTGGATTAAACAAAGGATATTTGTTGAAAGATCATTAATTAGAATATATAGACCAAGATAGTTGATCCTACAATCCTACTGAGGGTTTGTGCTACAAATTCATAGTGAAAACTAAAAGGACCAGGTATATTACACATACACACATATATAGTAATAAAAAATTACAAGCCTTTTATTCTGATTGGATTTGATCAGTTATGAATGAAACCAAAAAGGTTATCCGTTATGATAGAACTGAAGAATACATAGGTTCATTTCTTCTGTAAGAGACTGTGTCATAAATTTAGAAAACAAATTCCTTTCATACAAATAGAGTTCAATATAATATTTATGAAGCATTTAAATGATGACCTCCATTTTCCCTGCACTGCTGGAGTCGGTTGGCGAAGCTCGTCATACTCAGGCTCTGAGGATGTCCGATAGGACTGTTCGGCGTATTCTTCGTGAACACTTGAACTTTCACCCGCACAAAATTGCTATAATTCAAGAATTACAAGTCCAAGATTTCGTGAGAAGGTTAGCTTTGGAAGAAACCATGTTAGGGATGATCAATGCAGACCCTACAATGATTGTGTTGACACTGACGAAGCTCCCTTCCACCTTAACGGTTGTGTTAATAAACAACATTTCTGTTATTGGGCCCCAAATAACCCATGTGCTTCATCAACGTTCTCTTCACATTATAAGGATAACCGTCTGGGCTGCAGTCTGTAAGTCAGCTGTAATAGGGCCCTATTTTTTTAAGGTGAACGGCCATACTGTGATGGTTAATTCAGAGCGCTACACAACGATGATTCGTGACTTCTTTCTTCCTGAGTTACGTCAACACCGATTACCTATTAGGAGGGTTTGGTTTGTGCAGGATGGGACAACTGCGCACACTTCACGTGCGTCTATGGCCCAGCTGAGAAGCTCGCTCCGAGGTGATATGCCATGGCCGGCACGTTCTCCAGATCTGTCCCCGTTTGATTTTTATAAGGTAAAAGTTTATCTTGAAAGGTTTCGAAATTTGACAGAACTGCGAAGAATATTCAGAGAGAAATTTATGCGATACCTCGCCAAACTTTGTAATGATTTTTTTTCTTTTTTTTTGTAAAGAATATTACTACTACATAAAACATTAATATAACAAGTAACATTAAATTTACAAGAACATGATGACATGGTGGGAGAAGCAACTCAGTAGTTGTACTCCTTAGCTTGTTTGTTTAAACATAAACATAATTACATATATATACTTTTTTATCCTATGCCATTAGGATAAAAAAGTATATTATATGGTATGTAATTATGTTAATGTTTAAACAAAAAAAACTAGGGAGTACAACTACTGAGTTGCCACCATGTCATCATGTTCTTGTTAACTTAATTAACAATGTTACTTGTTACATTAATTTTTTATGTAGTTGTAATATTCTTTACAAATATACAAATAAAAAAAAAACCCCTTCCAAGATTTGGCGAGGTATCGCAGGTATCCTTGGAAAGAGTGATTGAAAAACTTCGCCAACTGACTCGTGGATGGAAAATGGAGATTGTCATTTAGGAGATGTCATTTTTGGTTCATGGATGATTTTTTTGGTAAATATTGTAAACGTACACTATTCCTTTTTTAAATTAAAAAAAAGTCTCGAAAATTCAGTGAGAGCCCGTTTCAAAAACCGTCAGTTTGACTGCCGGACCCTGTATTTGCGATGGTATTACAGGTATATATATATTCATTTCATAATTCACCCTCAAAATCAACCGGTGCTGTAAGTGGCTAACTCTATGGACTTCGCATGTTATTGTAATTAGTAATTACTCATTCCAATAGCCATTCAAATTAGTTTTCACCAATTAGCTGATCTATACAGTACCTAGTACTAGAGTTGTTGTCAGTCTTTGGCTTGCATTTTTATAACTTGATTTCTTATTGCAGTTTAAATCACGTTTAAGCGCCTCTCTCGTGGCTAAAGTTTAAATCCACGTTTTATGTTTAATTCTTTATCTCCCAACGGAGACCGTGTCTTAGCGGGATTAAGTGCATTCCAATATTTTGACCAATTGAAGAGACTCATAATGAACAACCGACTGGAGTCAGATGTTTCCTTGAGGTTTTATGAGAGTGAGCGTGTCTGGATTTACTCATTCAAATCAGTTTTTGTTGATGAGGTTTAATTATAACAGTGAGCCAGTTAGCCAATTGTTGTATTACAGTGACTCCTACATGTAATTGTGTAACCTGTAAATTGTTTAAGGTCCAAAGATTATTTAAGCATTTTTGCTTTAATAAACTTTTAAGCAAGTATACTTCATAATAATACCCGAGGTTCTATTCTTATATATATATATATATATATATATATATATAAATATATACTGGATTATTGTTTATATATTACTGAGATTATCTAACGTTTCGCGCAGAGGAAAGTTTAT
Source organism: Gerris lacustris (assembly GCA_951217055.1). Classification (NCBI taxonomy): domain Eukaryota; kingdom Metazoa; phylum Arthropoda; class Insecta; order Hemiptera; family Gerridae; genus Gerris; species Gerris lacustris. The sequence continues at coordinate 56,271,886 of OX578285.1, forward strand.
ATCTGGCTTAGCTTAACTGGTAGAGCGTTATACTGGAAATATGAAGGTCCGTGGTTCAAATCCCGGAGCCAGTGCAAATTTTTCTCTGTTTCTGTCTCCCGTAGTTTAAATTGTTTGAATTATATATATATATATATATATATATATATATATATATATATATATATATATATATATATATATATATATCTACTTTGACGTATATCAAGCTTGGTGTATTTATCAAATTGTTAGTATGTATCTATAAAGTATAAAGTGATGCAAACCCAGTTAGTAGCCGAATAGAAAACTATGCCAAGGAAGCGTCCTTTTGTAGTTGCCGTTTTTTTTGTTAAGTGGTAACGATAACAGAGCTAAACTCCTTTCAACTATTTGATATTTATTTTTCTTCAAATTTTATTTTAAAAATTGGAATACTTAGAACGTGACTTTACGTATTATATTAGTATTAATCAAATAAAAAAAATTAAGTCGTGAATAAAATATTAATTAAATTGAAACTTATTACAATGAATGTATTATATTATAAAAATAACAACAGGTTATTATAGTCGAAATAACACTTATAAAGTGATAAAACATTTTTCTAATAAAAGATAAAGTCTGATCAAAAATATTTTATCTAAGATTGTTACGAAATATAAACATTGTATCTCTGTTTAGATGCGTAGAAAGTGATTATTTACGTACTTGTATTCATTGCGCATGCGCATCTCGTAGTTCTGAAGAATTCCTCTTCTTTACCACGCTAGCGCGGTAAAGAAGAGGAATTCTTCAGCTTTACGCACGATTAGCGAGTTTATTTACATTTAACAAGACTAATTTGCTGTTTGTTTAATAAAAGTAACGTTGATATCGAGTTTTTTGTGAAAATCAATGAGTGATTTAAATGATTATGACGAATATGAGGAGAATAATACACCTCCAGAAATAATTAATTCGGCAAAAAATACAACTCAAGATTAATGCCACCTTTATCAAGAGAAGAGATACGAACTTACATGCAGCAAGTTTATTTTTTTTCTGTATTTATTATTTAAATCTAACAATCGTAGATAAAGTACGGTACGTAACTCGTGCGAAAACGGCATTTTGCATTGCTCGTGTGGTTTTACTACCCTCGCTGTCGCTCGGGTGCAAACTCCACACTCGCATGCAAAATGCTACTTTCCGCACTAGACGCGTAATGTACTATTACCAGTCCAAAAAAGAAAATGTATAGTAATTGTAATAGTAATAGTAATAGCTACACTCTATTTAGATTTCCGATGTATAACAACATAATCTGAAGGAAACAAACATCTTATTTAGAGTTATATTAAATCAAAACCAAAATATAAACTTTCTGTAGTTTAATAACAACTAAAGCAGATTAATGTTGACAGGGGCATCTCCATAACAAACGATTAATGTAGACTTGGGGTGCGTTCGGAAACACTAACCAGGTCGACCGAGAAGTAACCGGTGTGTCCGGAAACACCAACCTAAACAACCGACCGCGTTCGTAAACCTCCGGTCGTTTTATCGGTCGACCGGCTCGGTCGCGACCGCTTCGACCGAAATCGAAATACGGTTAGTTCGGTTAGTAACCATAATGTTACCTTTCTTGGCGAAATGTCATTGTTCTTTTGTAAACATTTGAATACATTGTCGTCTTTTTTGCTAATCTTTAAAATTCTTTTTTATATTTAGTTTTTGTGAAACATGGACCTTTTTCGGCACTCTTTTACTTTGTTATTCTTCTTTTTTATTTTAAAATTGAAATGAATTTGGTGGGTAATTTTTTTGACTAATAATAACAATATATCAAAACTGAAAGATGAAAAGTGTGATATTCCTTTGTACCACAGTTCATTATAGACCTACCTTTGTCCTAATAGTTATTTACTTTGCTACCAATCCTAGTTTTCAACATTTTATGGATACCGATATAGTTGTTATTTTAGACAATCTAAAATAGAACCCCTGCCTGAGTTGAAGGAGACTGTGCGGTCGAGGATCGCTTGGTGGCATAATTTGCTTGATTCATTCATGAGAGATTATTTGTTAAACTGTCCGTTTGCATATTTTATACATTTAAGAGATTATAAATGTACCATTTGTACACAGAAGAATTGATATTATCGATGTAAACAGTGAAGTTCAAGGTTTCAGGAGGAAGATGCTGCTGAACGTCGTGTAATCTGAGTTTTTAGTAGAGGGAAAAAGGAAAGGGATGATAGCTATATACAGATTTAACCTAAAGGGGTGCCACTGCTATAGTTTATTTACTTGAGGAATCGTCACAGCTTCACTTCTATCTCACACCAAACAAAAACGAATTTATATTTGTAACCTCTCTTTGTTTATAACCTTTTCGGTCGACCGCTGCCCGTTCGGAAACAAAAATGATTTCAAGCCGCCATGACACTGACCACAACAAACCGCCGGTCGACCGAGAGGTTGACCGGTTAGTGTTTCCGAACACACCCTTGGTAGGGAGGTTTCAATGTTACACAATAAGACCCCTAGTTTCTTCTGGATCATTAACTTAACAAACCGGCGCCAAAAGATCCCATAGTTTCTTTTTTTTTCTTCTTAATTTTAAGAAGAAAAAAAAAATACTAATTTTGAACTATATTTTCAGAATTAAGTTAATTATATTATATTTTAATTATTGATCATATAATGTCATTTTTTTTTTTATTTATTTTTTTTTTTTATTTATTTATATATTTATTTGTTTTGTTGAGTGTTGGATTTTTTTTTATAAATTACAAGTTACATTATGAATCTCGTAAGTGTATAAAATTAATTCGAAAAAACAAATTCTTTGTTTGTATTTTAATATTGAAATTTTGGTGTTTTTGTTTTTAAGAGTTAGATCTGTGTTCTAAATAACTCATCAATGTTACATGTGGCTTTTGTAAAGGTTTTGAATTTGACTACTTATGTTATTAGTAAAGTGTAAGATTAATTCCCTTGAAGATGAAACCGTTTGATTTGCATTGAAATATATACTTTTATCCTCTCATAAAGGCCTCGTCATAAAGGAAGATTGGAATTGTTTACTCTTAAAGTAAATTTAAGGCTTATGTAGTACATTTTTTTATGAATGAATATAAAGAATTATTTTTGGTTAAGCTTCGTGGTATTTATATACTCTTATATTGATGGAAGGTATATAAGGCTGGGGGGTATATAAGGAATGGTATATGGGGTATATAAGGAGGAGGTATATAAGGCTGGGGTATATGGGGTATATAAGGAGGAGGTATATAAGGCTGGGGTATATAAGGAGGAGGTATATAAGGAAAATAACATTACAAAATTAATTTCTTGAGAAAAGCAACTAATGTATAAAGGAAGACGTGTTTGTTGTAATTTTTAACTATTTTTTGTCTTTCTTTTTGTACATCTGCCACTTTACTTTCATCCTCATTTCCATTATTCGAATTAAAGTAGGCATTAAATTTAAAGGATCGGATCGAATGGAGACCGACTCAAAGGGCTCGAGTCTTTGTGTCGAGTGATCGTTTGCGATTCTTATCCGGCTCGGTGAAATCCGTAATAGAAAGATGGGGAGGTCCCTTTGGAAATCCCGTCGAATCAGTGAAACAAATTAAGAAACATTTGTCGAGTTGTAACGGAATCGTATTAAAATCTGTTTAGGAAAACTCTTGCGGGGTAGAAGGGGGCAACAAGTGGAGGGGAGTATAAACAGCCTTTTCAATATTAACGCTTAATTGATCGATTATAAATGTAAATTGGAGTCGGAGGGTAGGAGTGCGGTGCAAAGGCACAACTATATTTGTCGCTAACGGCATTGTCGCCGGAAGTGGGGAGCACAATGGGTCCCCTAAACCGATCAATTATTCTTTGTGATCCGGAAGCCGGAGGGAAGGCGGCTCCCGTGCCCTCCCGGCCATTAGCATACGGCACTCAAAGCCAGTCCTCCCCTATCTGCGTCTAATTCACTTAGCCGGCCTACACATTATGTCAAATATTAATAATCCGTAATCACTACATACCGTACTCGTCGAGTACGTACCCGTCGTGTAACTCCAAAACTTTTCCCTCCAACCCTTCTATAAGTAGTATCAGATCTCTATCGCCGGGTCACTGTGATACACTCCGGTATACGATTCCGTTTCGAGTCTACTACATATAAACCCCTCTGTGAAATTTTAATCTCTTGTTGACCCTTTCCTTACCCGCCGTGCCATTCCTTCTTCGCACAGACCATGTGACATTATAATGTAATATAATAAGTTCTTATATACATTCAGATAAAAGCTATCTAGTTATAAGATATACTCGTAAAATAAAATCTGTAAAATTTTGATATTGAAAGGATTACCTTTGTACTCTAATTATAGAGTAGTTATGACTAGAGAGGTTTGTGGAAAGTAACACAACAATATTGCCATCACCAGTAGCGCACCCAGGATTTTTTTTTGGGAGGGGCACAGATTAAAAAAAAGGGGGGGGGGGTGTAATGTGGGCTTAGCATAATCTCAGATAATTAATTAGTCTGGTTTTTTTTGTTCTTAAATTACTTCATATCAAGGGCGGAGCCAGCAAATTTTTAAGGGGGGCTGGGCTCTCTTTTAGGGGGGCCCGGGAAATTTTTTATTGTTTACGTTACTTGAAAACGTCTTTTTAGCCTATTCTAAGAGCATCTAAAATGTTATTTTATACAAATAAATTTAAGATTTTTATGAACGGGACATGAACACCGGGGTATTTTATTTAAAAAAAAAAATTATATGCGAATATTTTATTATTAAAAGTTGTACACTATATAATAGATTAATGTTTTATTTTAGTAGCCAGGAAAATAAATTGGGGTACATTTTAAAAATATTTTGGTTACGTGAATTAACAAAAAAAAAAATAATAATAAGTACGCCAAATGTTTTGAGTTCAACAGAAATTAGCTGATAGTATTAGGTTAAAAATAAAAATAGTAGGGTATCTAACAGTCCATTCAATAAGTACAAAAAATTGTCTTCCTTGCCTTAGATCGGGTATCTGCATCTGCAATTTTTAAAATCTTATTCTATAATTGAACCTGTTTCTAAATGAATTAATGCGGAATTGCATACTTTAATGTTAGGTCTTGGGCTTTTGGGGGGGGGGGCACGTCTTTTTAAACACCAAAAACAAAATAAGTCGGGCAAAACTAGGTATATAATTACTTATTTATTGATTTTTTTTACTATCACAGCAATATTACTTTAAAATGTGCTGCGGAATTGCATACTTAAATTTTAGGTCTTTGGCTTTGGGGGGGGCACGTGCCCCCCGTGCCCCCCCCTGGGTGCGCCACTGGCCATCACAATATTATATTAAAACTCACGAACGCGTTTCGACTTATAACATCTTCAGCGTGCGTGTTAACTTAGTAAGAGTGAATTCTGTACTAAGCTAACTGTTGTACAAATTTTATGACAAACCTAACAGTACACGGTGAGGGATATGGAGTTGAGATCCAAGGCGGAACCCAGTATTGGTATGGTAAATTGTGGTGGCTATATTGTTGTGTTACTTTTTACCAACCTTTCTAGTCATAATTATGAAGTGGTGCCACAAAATCTCAGTTAAAACAACTAATTATTAATTAGATTCGCATCCTCAAAATAATTAATGTATAAATATCAGACTGACTTTATATACGAGTGTTTCAATATGTGTATTATACACATATAAGCACTCGTATATAAAGTCATTTATTAAGAATGCTTAGCCTTGCTGGCGCTGGGTACCTTAAATCGGGGATTTATATTACATGCAATCCCCGATTTAAGGTACCCGGCGCCAGCAAGGCTAAGCATTCTTAATAAAAAAGGCGGTGATTTCGAGGTTCTGAATTTGTTGGCTCCCCTCTGAATGCACCACTCTTGGAAAATGCTCAGTCTGCCCATTGGTAACTCAGGGCCGGGTAATATGGACAACAATAACTATAGAGAGCCTTTAATTGTAAGTTTTCTTACTATGCTTCTGCGGCATGCGGCATCTCCACAGGCAATCCTGTTACTCAAATTAAATCTTTCTTTCTCAAAACTTCAATAAACAATAATATTGATGCAAATTATCATCTGCATAATATTAAAATAGTAATTATTATTTACTACGGGAAACAGACAGTGAAAAATACACTCCCGCGCCGGGATTTGAACCCGGGTCTCCCGTATTTCCGGTACAGATGCTCTGGCCAACTAAGCTACGCAGGAGAATGATTTTTAACTGCCGTAATCGATAACTACTCCCGAATCCAAGCTTTCAATATTCATATACATTTAGACAGTCAATATTTATGACATTAGAACTAAACTAAGAATTAACGCTTATATTTATAAAGTACTCAATTAGTACCTGTACCTTGTACAATCAATTCGAAATTCAATTTCAAGTTTTTGGTATTTTTCATACTACGGAAAGTTTAAATTTTAATTTAAATCAAATCAAATATAAGTAAATAATAATTATAATTTATTTAAATTAAAATTTAAACTTTCCGTAGTATGAAAACTACCAAAAACTTAAAATTGAATTATTAAAATAGTTCAAATAATAAAAATTTTGATTTGATCCCTGTGGGCTCCTCTCCAAGAAGTGTTATAAACAAGGATTATCGATTATCTCTTGATAATTATCGTTGTTTTGTTGAACGTAATCAGTGAACTTGCTTGGAAATGATTCCATGTTAAGTCATCCAATTAAGTATAGGGCATTCAGATGGAAGTAAGGCATTGAGTACTACTAAGTCATTTCAACAACATAATAATGTTGTTTTTTCAAGATTGCAAATGAAATTTTGTATCCTTAAGCTATTTTTTCTAAGAGCAAGTGTTGGTTGACTGGTAAGAAGCACTATTTGAAAAAGTCGTGTCATTTCGAGTTCTTTTCATGAACTATTTGTTATTATTTGTGGAAGTATGGAAAAAGGACTAGGAGAGGTAATTATTTGTAGGAGAGAAGGAGGTCGACAGTATAATATGCGACAGGTTCTATGTATAGGAAGGAAGGCAATATGAAGAGAAACACCAGCTAGTGGCTCTTCTAAGCTCTACGGCAAAGCTTTCATATAGCTTTTCACCACCTTCTTACAATCCCGGGTGTCGTATAACCGCCACCTTACCTTCCCGACTTCCCCTATAACTCTACCCAATATCTGCCTCGGTGTACCGTCCCACCATAATAATCGTAAAAACCCCTCCGGCAGTGAAAAACTTGGACGAAGGATTATCACCTATTTGTAAGATCGAAGAGACCCGAGGAGATTGTCACTTCTATTATTCCCACTCTGTTTTCTCGTTAGGCTTAGGAGTCGTTTCGTGTCTTCATTAAACACAACATGATGAGCACGAGCAATTTCCCAAACTTTCCCATCATCGCTTTAGTTAGAACCCCTCGAGAAACGAATAAAGAGTCGAGAAAATCATATAGTGGAAATAACTTTATTAACCGATAATATTCTTCGACCTACGAATTACATTCGTTTCGTAAAACCTATTTAGAAAGAGGTAAAAAAGTGTCGGGAGTACTTTTATAACTAGTTTCGGGTCTCATTTCTGTCTAATTTTTCCCAATTATCTGAGTTCATTATTTTTAGTACATTCAATAGGAGGGTTTCACCACGGTGGCGCGTGGAACCTTAATTCTACTGCGTCTGCAGTCAATTCGGTAATTTTTTTAAATTTTATCATATCTGTTAATATAAGTGAGCGTCATACTAGTTATATATCATTATCAATAATATTGCTAAAGTTGATGTAATATCGATTGACTTCTACCATTTTGAACTTTCGCCCACTTACGATGATATTATTATCATATTTCCTTTCATTTGAAATAAATCTTATTTATATGTTTTATTTTTATTTTTTAAATGCGAATAATTTGAAAAATAAATTATCTTTAATGTATCTGAGTTGAAAGAGGTAGAATCTTACTAGAGTTTAAATTCAAAGGATTATTAAAGATATGAAGTATTTATCAGAAGGGGCTATAATAAAGGAAGAAAAGCTGTTAGCGTGTGAGAGCGAGGAGGAGAGAAATGTTGTAGTCGCGAGATACACAATTTCCCATATTCGCCTGGTATTTTCCTGACTCGAGTATTTAATGTGATTAACTGTTCGTTTCTCGGCTGGAAACTGCTCTTGCAAAGACCCGTATCCTTCGCCTACATACATATTTACTCACCTCGACTACTTAGTAAAGTCTTCTAACCCTTACGTCGTCTTTACATTTATGCTACCTATTATTTTATTTATAAACATCTACTTCTTCCCCTCTTTACTTTTAGACATAAGTGTATATCTTCAATTAAGGCGTAACTCTCGTCGAGGTACTTATCATCAGCCGGAACAGGGAAAGATTGATGGCATGTGTAATGTGTAATGTATTAGATAGGTTACTCGTACGAAGCGTATTCAATTTTATTCAGACGTCTTTACATTTCCAACAATTATATTGCGACGTTTTGCCTAATAGATAAATCATGGAACTCACATACGCCCAGTTGTATATTTAAATGTTGACTTTGGATAACTTTTGCTATTTTTATTCTTCATTTAATTTAACTAGCAAAAACTTATCATGAAGAATATTGCAATATATTTTTATTTCTATAATCTTATTGTTCCCTTTTGAATTTTGACGGTTTGAAATAGGGTCTAAAAGAAGTCGTTGTCAGGGTAATAATCGTTGATTTATTTTAAAGTTTTGATAGAATAAATTACCATATGGTAGAGGGGGGGGGGGTCTTTGTAGGCAAGTGGTAGGAGTCCCTCAGTGTTACAAATTATAACACTGGGGGACTTATATTACAACTTATAATATCACAAACATTGCAGATGTGTTAAGCACAATGTTGCCTTAAGTCTGGGCAATTCTCTTGCAAGTATTGAATTGTTTGCAAGGAGTGATGGGACGGGGTAACATCTTGCATAAACGTGTAATTTAGCATTTGATCTTCAATTTCGGTACTCCTACCTCTTACCTACAAAGAACCTCCCCCCTCCCTCCACCATATGGTAATTTATTCTATCATAACTGTAATAGCAAACAACGATTATTATCCGGACAAGGACTTTTTTTAAGACCCTATTTCAAACCGTCATTGTATGTTGTATGGCATTCAACCAATAGTTTTTAAAGTTAGAGATATGTAATTTAAAGTAGAAGAATGTAGTTTTCAGACCCCGCAAACCCCATATCTCTATCTATTACAGAAGCTGAGCTATAAGTGTTAAAAAAGTGCGGTTTTTTTTTTTGGCCCACCCTGAATATAATATCGGGCACTTTTTAGACTGTTACTCCCCTTATAAAGAAAAAAAGCAGAAGAGAGCAACCATCTAAAGAAGGTGTGCAAAATGTTTTTACTTTTACTCCCCTTATAAAAACAGAAGTGTGATATTCCTTTGTCACAAAGTACATTGGACTAAACATCCCTTTGTCGTATTAGGTATTTAGACAAAGGAATATATAAATATTAATATCCATTTATATTGTAAAAAAAAAACGGGGAGTAACAATTTAAAGAAGTACCTAATAACAACCGGCTATAAACATTACCATTATCTCTGCACTTTATTGAAATAATCAGGTATCTTATGGAAATGAAATTTTATTTGGAATGAAAGTCCTTTTTTCTTTTATTATACTTTATTTAACAAGCTTTCGTCCAGGGAACCTGGGCTTCTTCAGGTTTTGAATGTTAGAAATACTGTAAATTTAGAGAAAAATGGTCAAAATGAAAAAAGTGAAAATGAATTTTGGAAATGAAAGTCTTACCAAGTTAATAAGTTAATTTTGATTGTTTTTATATGTTTTTTTTTTTAAAAGAATTAAATTTATTTTTTTAACTGACATACCTAATCAAAAAAAATGGTTTTTTATTTATTTTTATTTGTATTAAATATAATATTTGTGTAAATGTTGCTTAATTTATTGGTGTCTTGTTTCAAGTTTATGTCGTTAGTATTTGATTTTATGTATAACATTTCCAGTGTAAGTCGTTTTTGGTGGTGTTTTTCAGTGTGTAGAATATTATACTGGAAATGTTATACATAAAATCAAATACTAACAACATAAACTTGAAACAAGACACCAATAAATTAAGCAACATTTACACAAATATTATATTTAATACAAATAAAAATAAATAAAAAAAAAAAAAATTTTAATTAGGTATGTCAGTTAAAAAAATAAATTTAATTCTTTTTAAAAAAAAAACATATAAAAACAATCAAAATTAACTTATTAACTTGGTAAGACTTTCATTTCCAAAATTTGTTTTTACTTTTTTCATTTTGACCATTTTTCTCTAAATTTACAGTATTTCTAACATTCAAAACCTGAAGAAGCCCAGGTTCCCTGGACGAAAGCTTGTTAAATAAAGTATAATAAAAGAAAAAAGGACTTCCATTCCAAATAGAATTTCATTTCCATAAGAAACCTCAAGTCCACAAAAGAAAAACTTTAATCAGGTATCCTTCATACTTAAGTATTTCATCCCTCAAAATTATTTTCTGACTTCGATTTTTTTTTTTTTTTTTTTTTTTTTTTGATGGGTCAGTTCTAGTGGACATAGATATCAAATTTCATTACATTATTAAGACATTAGTTAGTAGTATTCGTAGAGGAATAAAGTCAAATGCTGATGCAAATGGGATTTTGTTTCAGATTACAAAAGCTTATATTTGGAGAAGAGGAGTGGTGGAGGCTGATCATATGGTGCAAGTTGGATATGGCGTGCTGTATGTCATAGAGGTGAACCGGAGGTACCTTCATGGGACCTGACGATTGACCAACTCTACGGGTATGTTTCACTTATTTATACTTAGGAAATTTGTTTAAATTAACTCAATTGTTGCTATAAGTCATTTTATAGGTTCAAAAGGAATATAATACCTTAAAGAAGATAACAACTAACTATTTTTTGTGATGAAACTTATAAATAACTAAAACAAAAAACGTCGTGTCAATTTTTAAAGTTTTATCCTTAAATGATTGGTTGTTTTGACTGAGAGTTTGTGGTACCACTTCATAATTATAACTAGAGAAGTTAATAAAAAGTAACATAACAATACTATCACCACGTTGTATTAATTATAAAAAAACGCGTTACGACATTGTGTATCATCATCAGGGGTATCATCAAGTTTGGGTGAGGGTCACTATCGGGGGGGGGGGGGATAAATTCCACCATTTTAAGATCACGTTTTTACGGATTTTTAAGCCGAAAATTTCCATTTTTGTAATGTTACAACACACAAATGGAATAATTTTAAGAAATTTAAAAAATTGTAAGACTTTTTTTTAGACATTTAGGAAATGTAAGAATGGGGAATTGATTACTTACTAATGGAAATAATTTATTGGTAAAGGTTTACAGTAATATAAGCACTTACATAAAACTATTTGTTATCTTAGGGGCTTACTATATAAGTTGGGTGCTCATTTGACTGTATCAGTATCGTGTAAGAAAATAATTTATAATTAATAAACACATGACAAATTTGTTGTCATGCAAATTTGTTGGGGGTCCAGGGGCTCTTCCCCAGAAAATTTGAAATATGACCTCTTAAAACAGCGTTTTTATGCATCTCTGAGGTGCAAAACGGGACATTGAATTTTTTGGGGGGAGGGGGGGGGGGGGTTTCTAGGGAATAGGTGGGGCATATAATGCAGATTTACCCTACTCAATAAATAATTTATTCGTCATCATTTTGAATTTTGTGAGGGAGGAAACACTAGTCAAAACCTACTATCAGATATTACAAATACTTTGTGTGAAAAGTATTTGTAATAACTGATAACAGGATTGTCATCTTCAGATTCTAAATCAGTTGCTCACTGTTCACAGTAGCATGGTATCAAAGTGACATTCAATGGATAATCAATTATTAATGATAAAATATATATGTATGTAGAAAAGTAAAAACAGGTTGGATATTTTAAATATTTTTTAGGATTAATTCCAAATTATATCTCAAACATTGGGGGGGGGGGGGGACGCGTCCCCCAAGGCGACGACGTCCATGATATTCCGTGTTTTCTTCCCAATATACAAATACAGTTATCTTACAAAGTAGTTCGTGCAAAATAAAGAAAAATATTAAATTATATTTCATTTTTAAGTATGTAAAAAACAATCAACACAAACAATTGTAACAAATCTAACAATTTGAGGGGGTCATGACCCCTGTGACCACCCCCCCCCCCCTCTAAATCCGCCACTGATCATCTTCAGTGTTAAGTGTAAGCATAGTAAGTGTAAAGACTACCAGCTACTTATGTGAGATTTGACATAACCGCGCATGTCGTACAAACTAGAAATGGGTATTGTCTTAGCACCCGACTGTACAGACTTCGGCAATATTCCGACTTTAAACGAAGCTAAGCTTTCAGTTTCTCCCGTGTTCATGACTTCTTGGTCGACCTCTAGTGTTTCACTTACTATGCTAATACTTAACACTGAAGATGACACAAAAAGTCGTAACACGTTTGATTATAATTAATATAAAATTTTAGTGACAATATTACTGTTACTTTTTAATAACCTCTCTAGTCATAATTATGATTTGTGTTGGCTTTCAAACAATGATTTTCATTTACCACCGCTCAATTCCCTGTGGTGAAAAAGAGTAATGCTTTCATACCAAAAACCCCAGTTAAATAAAGTACCGGGGTTTATATTAAATGGAAAGCCCTTTAATAATAATAAAAAAAAAAACAAACACTAAAAACAAACGGCTGTTGTCAAGCTACATGGTATAGCAGTAAAGAATCGATCAAAGTCATTCTGGTTATTGACGGTGTAACAGAGGCAGGACATGTTGAGCTGTTATTAATTGATAAACATGTGTTGAAATTGATGTCGTCAAACGTTGAAGAGGGTAAGCATTCATGAATATGTCGGGTCCCTCTCCCCCTCTTTTTTTTTGAAGTAATAACACACACAAATATGTCACCCTTCAGAATATCAGCCGTGCCCAATATTTTGGATTTTTTTCTGTTGTAGGGTCAGGCTTGATTGGAGTAAATCGGCCTTATTTTATATTCGTTTGTAAAAATATCCGTGTTATAAAAAGACAATATCATGGACAATGTGGTCCTGCTTTTTAGATGAGCCGGGTAAATGTGGTTATAATTCCTAAAACATTTCATTCTTAGCCCATTATAATTTTAGGAAATAAATATCCCTCTAATAAAACTTTAGAAATATATAGTGATCCTGTATCAAAAGTATAGTCAATTTCCACATCATCGTACGCAAACATTAGCCTCTATATCAGCAGTTTCCATATCCATAAAATGTAAAGTGGCTGATCAATATATATTGTTATGAACAAACACTCCAGGTAAAGAATAGGTAAAAAATATAATTGTATTGTTCTACATGATTACAGAAGTAAACATGATTAGAGTTCAAAATTATTTCTTGTACAACTCATTTAACTTTATAAAAAACAGAAATACAAGTGGAATAACATCTGTTAATATAGCAAGCAGATATTTATATAGTTAAATAACTTAGTAAAATAAACAAGTAACTAATCAAAATGTAAATTGAAGATTAATGTAATTTGATTTAATTTATTTAAGATTAGAGTAATCTAAGGGTGAGTTCGGAAACACTAAACAGGTCGACCGAGAAGTAACCGGTGTGTCCGGAAACACCAACCTAAACAACCGACCGCGTTCGTAAACCTCCGGTCGATTTAGTGGTCGACCGCTTCGGTCGCGACCGCTTCGACCGAAATCAAATTGCGGTGAGTCCGTTTAGTAACCATAATGTTACCTTCTTTGGCAGAATGTCATATTTCTTTTATAAACATTTGATTACGTTTTATAAACATTGAAATTTAATACTTTGATTACGTTTTTTAGGTCCGTAGGTAAAACCAAGGTCCCTTATATTTTCTTGCATGTGTCTGTCCGTCCGTCCTGTCGCCTGCTCTCACGGCTACACCTTTCGTCCGATCACTTTGAAATTTGACATGTATGTGTCTTGTACCTACCCACATATTTTAAAAATATAGCGACTTAAAAAAAAAATTTGTCAAAAAAATTAGGGTACAAAAACTTATGGGTTAAAATGTTTCTATTTTTTTCGACACCGTGAGGGGTATCATATAAAAGAGTACGTCGAGCTGATTACAAAAATATATAATTCTTTGGTTATAACTTTGATAGGGCGAGTGTAGGCAAGTTTGAAGCGGATGTGAAACGTGTCCCCCCCCCCCCACCCCTCTATCTCGCTTATGTGAAGTGCAAAAAATCTGAAATAATTCCTGAACATTCTTCGACCTAAAGTAAAGATACCACTTTTTGGAAATTTTGAAAAAAATATTATTTTATTTTTTATTGACAAAATAAGTTTTTTTTTTATAATTATGGTCTTTTCTATGTATTTATATGGTTTTAGTCCGGTTCAGTGGCAAATGTGTTTTGAGAATATCAGACCCATAGGATAGTTCAAAGAAGCTTTTTAGCATTTTAAAAGCACCATCAATAGGGTACTACTTAAACTATACAGTGTGGCCTACGGACCCTCGCTGTGTGCTGACTAGCAGACACTTGACCTGTTTATTTTTTTATTTTTTTGCTTATCTTTAAAATGCTTTTTTAATATTTAGTTTTTATGATACATGGACTTTTATCGGCACTCTTTTACTTTGTTATTCACCTTTTTTATTTTAAAATTGAAATGAATTTGATGGGTAATTTTGTGACTAATAATGACAATATATCAAAACTGAAAGATGTAAAGTGTGATATTCCTTTGTACCACAGTTCATTATACCCTAAATATACCTACCTTTGTCCTAATAGTTATTTACTTTGTTACCAATCCTACTTTTCAAGAGGTTATGGAAACCGATATTGTTGTTATTTTAAACAATCTAACATAGAATCCCTGGCTGAATTGAAGATGTGCGGTCGATAGTCGCTTGGTGGCATACTTTTGCTTGATTTATACACGAGAGATTATATCCATTTGTTAAACTGTTAATTTGCATATTTTATACATTTAAGAGATTATAAATGTATCATTTGTGCACTGAAGAGTTATTATCATCGATGTAAACAGTGCAGTGCAAGGTTTCAGGAGGAAGATGCTGCTGAACGTCGTGTAATCTGAGTTTTTAGTTGAAGGAAAAACGAAAGGGATGATAGCTATATATACAGATTTAACCTAAAGAGGTGCCGCTGCAATAGTTTATTCACTTGAGGAATCATAACAGCTTCACTTCTATCCTTCTATCTCACACCAAACAAAAACTAATTTATATTTGTAACCTCTCTATGTTTATAACCTTTTCGGTCGAAAATTATTTGAAGCCGCCATGACACTAACCACAACAAACCGCCGGTCGACCGAGAGGTTGACCGGTTAGTGTTTCCGAACGCACCCTAAATTAGTCTATTTAAGATTAGAACAATATCATATTTTACGATTTTGGTAGTATTCATACTACGGAAAGATTAAATTTTAATTTAAATCAAATTATAATTATTATTAACTACGGAAAACAGACAGAGAATAATACACTCCAGCGCCGGGATATGAACCACGGGCCTCTATATTTCCAGTATAGTCATATAGAGGCCCGTGGTTCAAATCCCGGCACTGGAGTGTATTTTTCTCTGTCTGTTTTCCGTAGTTAATAATAATTATAATTTGAGTTAGATTAGAATAATCTAAGTTAGTAGGTACATTGAAGAATAGTTTAATCTAAATTAGTACATTTAAGATTTGTAATTTAGTATTTAGGCGGAATTAATGTACAAACGTTTTCTGACATAAATCATTCGTTCATGTTTGTATTTTGTTCCTGAGATTATTTCTCAGACTTAAATTAACAGTAATTTAATTATAAACGTTTAAAATAAAATATAATCTTACATCTTGATAGTTATTATATTTTTATAAAAATTAAATGGCAGTACGCTATTTTTCTTTAACTATTATTTAATGCTTTATATTTTTATTTGTTTAAACTTATATTATACGTATACGTATTCAAATGTGAAAAGTACAGGATTAATAGTTCAGTCTAATATTGTGTAGGTAATGTGAGACCCGCAACACTTACGTGTACCTCTGGCCTATGTTCAACTAACATATCATCACATTATTATGTGGAGTTAAATATGTACTTGTGTTGAGAATAATAACTATAATTATTATTTTACATTCGTCTATTATTCGTAGTAGAATGTTAAAATAATTTTAATATTAAATATATAATTATAGTACGTGCCTATAGATTTGTACTATTTTTTACTTTCTCATATAAAGAGAAAGTAGTGTGATGGCGCGAAAATTCGATTTTGAGATTTTGATGGATTTACACGTTTTGAGGTCCCCTGAGGCCAAAAAAGTGGTTTTTAAAAAATGTCTGTCCGTCGTCTGTCGTCTGTCGTCTGTCTGTGCAGACGCCTGGAGCCTAAACTACTGGGCCGATTTTGACGAAATTTGGTATACATGTTCAGAAAAATCATACCCCGTGGCGAAATCGAGAAATTAATTTTAGCTCCAAATTTAGGGGCGCTACCCCCCAAAAACTCTAAAAAAAAAGAGAAAAAAAATTATTTATCGAAAACGGTTCCGACGATTTTTATTAAAAAATTCTAAAATGTAGTCCATTTAAATACGAATCCAACGACATAAGCCGTTTTCCCGGGAAAAATCTAGTTCCTTAGAAAAATGCTTAAAACGCGGACCGAGAGAGCCCGGGTTCGATTCTCCGCCCGGGAGAAGTTATTTTTATGATAAATGTTGATGAAATGCTCAATAATAATTAAATGTACATACGAAAACTAATAAATGGAAAACACTGGGCTAAATAATTATGAACTCGTATATGAGAAAGTTTGTCTGAGTTGTCTCGGACCGATTTTTTTTACTTGTATAAGTTTTCATCAGTGTCGAAGTTTATAAAAGTTTTTAAAAAATATATAATTATACATTTAAGATATACACATTTACACAGTTATTGTGGCGACGTTTCGACCTATCCGGTCATTATCGAGCCCGAAAAAAATGGTTTATTTAGGTATGCACTTGTAAATCGAGAGGAGAAAAAAGTATAATTAAAAAAAAAAAAAAAAGAATATACCTTTGAAGCTATGAAGTTATACTCATATCAGTCATAATTTAAACATTTCATTGGAACTGATTGTTTCATTGTCAGATAGTGATACTATACATCGGTCATCTATCATCACTCTCATTCTAGATAAAAATTTAAAAAAAGGCTAATAATGTATGCCCTTTTGTGCCAACTTTTGTACACGTTAGATACCCATTACTTTAGGGATTTCGTCTCGAAAATTATAAATTCACAAATACATTACTATAACAAAATAATGTATTGTTAAGACTTGATTATGGGGTTTTAAATATTTTTTTTTTTTAGAGCCAAAAAACAAATAGCTATAGTCACACATCAAAAGGAGCATTAGTAAGAGATAAAACTAATTTATTTTTGAAAAAGAGAGGGGATTGAAAAAAGAGAAAGGGGTGTTGGAATTGTGGCCTAGGGTATTAGAGATGACGCGAGCCACGCGGCGTTAGCACACAAGAGCTTCTGTTTAATTTCTCCCTCAGACCGATAATCCTTCTTTATAGGGTAGAAGAGGAGTTGTAGGGCGGAGATTATGTAAGATATTGGGGTTCCCCATTCACCTCCGGGATCAATTACCTGGCGAGGTGACAAGGATCCCCTGGCTCTATGCTTTCCACCCCAAGTCTTTTTCTCACCCACCCATTCACTCCATTGTCCGTCCTTCACCGTCATATATATACGTGTGTATATTTCACCTCGTAAGCTCTTCCTTGCCTTTAAGCCCTTTATATTGTGGTAAAATCTTCCTTGTAGAACGGGCCTATTCGTTTCTCCCTATTTTCATCGTCACTCCTTTTCCAAGTAAATCCCTTCTTTGCTACGGTCCCATTTAATTTCCGAGAGTAATTTGTCCGACAACTGTGAACACCTAATCGACCAGATCTCGATTTTACTTTAACCTTCGTGAGAGGGACCTTGCATTTCCCTCTACTACAAAAAATCAGTTTAAAATGTGATCGTGGGATTTGAAGTTTTATAATCGTATACCCTTGGCAATTAGTGTATTTTATTCCTATTCGATTCCCTTGATTTATTATTTTTTTTTGTTTCTACGCTGAGGTCAGTTGATCTTGTGTTACTAAAGAAAATTGACAATAAGAGACTTTCTTTTTTTTCCTTAATTGTCACTGTGTAGGAAAATTCTACCCGCATTCTTATTCAAGACTGGTAACTAGAGCGACGAATGGTCAGGTAATTAGACAAGAGGATGATTTAAAGAACTAGGTTCTTATCAACATCTTATAGTTGTTGATGTTTCACAGCCGTAAATATAATAATATTACGAACAATACTCCTCCCAATGTTTTGTTCTCTCCAGTTGTATTAAACATTTCTATTCGAAACACAGAATATAATAATCATAAAATTTGTCATGGATTAATTCAAAACTATATTATCATCTCTCCCATTTATTTTGCCTGTACATCACATCTATTTACATTAAAATATTAATATTAAAAATTAAAACCCTTACGAGATAATAGTCATAATTATTTCAGCTCATTGATAAAAATCTAAACTTAAGCATGTTACTGCTTCGATGACAAGATTTAACAGTATGGGACTTTGAGTAGAGCATTTGACTACAATGTATAGCCTTGTATATAAATTAATCTGGGATTGCATTGCGATGTCCGTGGGGATATGAAACGGAGATGAGTGTTGGGAGATAGGTCCTGAGTGAAGAGGGCTTATCTCACAGGGTGAAGCTGGAAGGTAGGCTAGCTGTAATGCCCGTGATGATGACGGTATATCTGAAGCTTTATATTATGTGTTGCTCATTGTACGGCCGTATAATGACTATTAGATGCGCACCGCCGCTCCTATTCCACTAACTCTTTGATGGATTACCCTTACGACCTCAGGACCTACTTTGTTTTTATATTTCGGCCTCCTCCTAGCCAGTAACCCGCGACAATAACTCGTTTAATAGAACTTTATTCTTCTTTATAAACTCCACCCCTTTTTTGTGAAAGAGATGAATCGGTGATAAGGCGGCGGATGGAAACTCGGGGATGTCCGTAGTGTTAACCCCTTTATAGATTCTCCCTCTCGTTAAGGATTTAGTGGGATACCTTATCTTCCGTACGATCTTACCCTTCCCTCGTCTATTCCTAAAGTAGCCACGAGTTATAGAGTTCGCCGATCTGTTCGCATTATGAGAATTCAATGAATACACTGCTACAACTATTACAAACAACAGACTACAAACAATACCTTTGCATCAGGCTCTACTTTCACTGGAAATTACTATGATTATAAGCATTCGATATAAATATCGTTGCAAAATAATTGTGTTTAATCATATTATTTATAAATAACAACATAATTTTATAACTAAGTTGTGGTAAAAAAAACAAAAATGATATTATATTAAAGCATTCATTGCAAAAGTTTCTATTTAAGAGAATATATTCATATCTGATCATATTTTACAAGCTTTGCATAGATAGAGCTAAACTCTTGACGTCCATTCCAAATGTCGACATTATTTTAATGTAGTTGTGTTGAATTGACGTGCATAAGTTTGACAAACTTTTTAAAAATATCTTGTTTATATACAGGTGGGGGGGGGGGGGGGGGCATAGAGGCCATCCCCCCCCCCGAGATTTTTTTCCACTACACATTTTTTTTATTGTCACTCGACACTTTTGTAATTTTGCCGCTTAGCGCCCATTATTTTCATAGTATTTTAATAAATATGTACATATTTCTATCTCGACAATATTTAGGTCCACTTTCCAAAAAAAGTATTACAAGTACCATCAGAGTATTTAGGGGCCTGGGTGAATTTATAAAAAGTGGGTGAAATTTTATAAAAATGATAAAATTTCAGTGCCTGGGGGCAAAATTGTGGTTGCCCCTAGTACGCGAGTGGATGAATACACACTTCCCTTTACATGGTGCAGATCCCCCAAGTTTCATTACTTTATTTCAAACCGTTTAGATTTTATAATGATGTAAGTGTTATTTTTTTTTTACTATTTCGAAGGGTTATTTTGCTATTTTTGCCCCCCTGTTGGGAGCAAAATATATGAGATAGAAAAAATAATTTCAAGTAAAAGTATATTATTTTTCACCGTAGAATCCAAATATG
The DNA here is from genome assembly GCA_951217055.1 of Gerris lacustris. NCBI lineage: Eukaryota > Metazoa > Arthropoda > Insecta > Hemiptera > Gerridae > Gerris > Gerris lacustris. The sequence continues at coordinate 56,292,109 of OX578285.1, forward strand.
CTATCAAAAATATGCAATCCAATTTGAAATTTTGAAGTTGGGTGGCCTGGGAGCAAAGTGGGTGGTTGCCCCTAGTGGGTGATTGCATGAAAACAAACTTCCCTTTGCATGGTAGAGATCCCCCAAGTTTCATTAATTTATCTCAAACCGTTCAAAAGTTAAGAGGGCGGGGGGAGACTTTTGGACCACCCTGTATAATCAAGTGTAAAAGAAATGTTGAAATGTTAAACTGATGTTTTCTTAGTAATCCACTATTAAATATATAGCACAAACTTTAGGAGTAAAAATGATGCAAAACAAATCTTAAAACACGTTTTCAGCATTCAAATTTTAAAAATTTTCGTAAGGTTAGGGGTATTCCAATCACCCCGGTATGACCCTCTTGAAAGACAGCTCTGGATCCGCCCTTGTATGATGACGAATTGTATTGAAGAGAACATTTTCAAATTCAACAACAATTTGTTAAAATAAAACATCGTATACTGGTATAGATACGTAGATGACCATTATGTCAATAACTACTTTGTGGCTTGATTTGTTGTTTGATTGATGTTCTAAACTGATGTTTGATGATTTTCTTATAGGATGCTTGATTGTTGTTTGATTGATGTTCTAAACTGATGTTTGATGATTTTCTTATAGGATGCTTGATTGTTGTTTGATTGATGTTCTAAACTGATGTTTGATGATTTTCTTATATGATGCTTGATTTGTTGTTTGATTGATGTTCTTAACTGATGTTTGATGATTTTCTTATAGGATGCTTGATTGTTGTTTGATTGATGTTCTAAACTGATGTTTGATGATTTTCTTATAGGATGCTTGATTGTTGGTTGATTGATGTTCTAAACTGATGTTTGATGATTTTCTTATAGGATGCTTGATTGTTGTTTGATTGATGTTCTAAACTGATGATTGATGATTTTCTTATAGGATACTTGATAACTTGAACTTCCTAGAACTTATAACAGATCGGTGAATCTTTCCAATTGTTGATAGACTTATAACAACATACTCTCAGTTATAAAGTTTCGAGATAATTATTTTATCTTGATGATGAATTTCGTCTTTATTGTTTTATTATTGACAGCTGATTGACTTGTAATACTTAACGCTCGTACTCTTACAAAGTAGTTATGCCATGATTAAATTATTTGTTGTGGATACAACAGGTGAGGTTTTCTCATAAAATGTTAAGCTATTCTTTGTTGCTTATCACAATAATGATTACAATGCTCGAAGTAAATATTTGCTGAGGACTATATTTGTACTAGTAAACAAGGGATTGTTTGCAGTAGTTGTGGAGGAATTGGTCCGGCAGTGTTTGCACTTCATTACCAGGTTTGCCTCGGATAGCAACGGGAGCTGTTACATTCAACAAACCTCACCCTTCTCTTGTTTCTCTTTCTAATGTTATTTTCTCTCTTCATACTGAGAGTCTTGTCCCTTCTAACATTATAATCATTTAATGAGATTATCATTATGCAAGTTTTTATTTTACTTGTAAATCCTTGACACGTTATTTTTTATTTATTATATTCAATTCTATTTCTTATTGACTTAGTACATCTACCTGAAAAAACATTTGAAAATATTCAATTCTTCTACTCTAACAAATAGTCATTTTTACTAAATTATTTATTATAATTAAAATTAAATTTGATATTTAATTACTAATCCAAACGCTTTCTGAAAAGTATGAGCTAATTAGAACTGAATTATTAGGTATTATTGTCTCCAACAAAACTTCCTTATTTTCCTGTTAGATCATTTTATAGGGTTTCGCTGGTCTGTCTGTCACTCTGCACGGTTATATATCAATAACATTCGAATCAAAAGAGATAATATCATGAAACTTTGCAGTATTAAAGATATTGTTGGCGCGCACACACAGGAAATATGTAGCAAACTCAAATTGACTAGTCGTTCAAATCCAAAATGGCGGATAATTCATGTCACGCAAAAAATAACGTTTTTCCGTGGTAGGCTGTGAAATAGTAACTTTAGAGCCTAAAAAACATAGCTAAAATCCATTTTGTGGACTTAAAAATCTTTTCATTACTCCTAGCTGTAAAGAAAAAATCTTTTACGTCCTAGGAACTAAAAGATTTTTATTTTCCGGCGGGTAGTTGTCAAAACTTCCGTTAGTACCGCTGCAGTCTTTGTAGAAATACTTCTAGTACGATTAAAATCCGCTAGATGTCAATGCGTTTTATTTATCTTTTCTTATAGTGTAACCTCTTTTTAAGGTTTCTTTTTTTTAAGTCTTAAGTATGTACTAATATTTGTTATTATTATATATTGATTAGTGATTAATATTTAATGTTTTTTTCATTGTCTGCTACCTCGGAAAAAATAGCATATGCTACGCGACTGTGAAGTGTTTTTTCTTTACCTTGGCAATATTTACTGTCTCGCTCCGCTCGATAGTAAATGTAATTGCCGCGGTAAAGAAAAAACTCACTTCACAGCCTAGTAACATAATATACATACTATTTTGCATTTTATACATAATTAAATACATCGATTTAAAAAAAAAAAAAATTGTGACAAAATACTTCGTCAATATGATAATATTGCTGGATTTATTTTTAGTTGGGTATCAAATGAAAGGCATTGAAGAGTAAGATAACAGAATAATATAAAACAGGGAAATTGTTTAATTTTCCATGCTATTTAGACAAAAATTTATACTTTTTAGAGCCTCGAGGGTTAGCGGGTTCAGGTTAATTGTATAGCTTACGGAGGGTGTTAATGTGGTGGGGAATTCTAGGGACGGGACAATAAATAGATAAAATGTACAACTAAAACTAATCCCTATTATATTTATATAACAATCAAGCCCTGCAACAGGGATCCCCTATATGTAAAAACGTTGGCCCTGGCCCCAAAACCTTTAGCTAGTGGAGATAGGAGGCGCAGTTTAGTGGCGGTGTCCAGCTGAGAGGTGGTGACGGGCTGAACGGCGGGGTTCTCATCCCTCGAAGGGGTCGACGGCTGAAACGGGGTTGACCCCTGACACCCCTTACCCTCTATCTGAACCGTCTACCGGGACCTGAGTCACGGAGTATCTCCGTGATCCAGAGGATCTATGATCCTGCCCTGGCAGAGTGGGCCGCACTTATCAGAACAGGTGCGGCACTTATTTGTGACTTGGACCCTAATCCGATCTGGGGTCGCTATCCTGGTCACACACCACTATCACTCGATGACTTGCCTCGTTCAAGCGCAGAGGCCAACTAAAGGACAGGCTCTCAATCAGTTCGACCCTGAACCACAAAATTGACCAGCAGACCTTCTATCTAGGTTGAACCTGGTCGCTGTTATGTGTCAAGAGTCGACCTAAAGATCACATCCCTGAGCAGCCTCTGGCTTTCCCTCGTCTTTATCTCCCTCGATATACAAATTTCTATAACAATAACAATAATAATTATAGGAATCTTAATAACTATAACCTACATTAAATATATACATAACAATCTAATAATGAATACCATAAAATAAAAGCGTTTACGAGCGGACATAAATTCCACTCGTAACATTAAGTATTCACGTTCATTGTACATTACTTTTACCGGCAGTTCCTCTGTCGCTTAATTAATTCATGTTCAAAATACCAACGAACCCCTTTTTTACGTGAGACTTCACGCACAATAATTTTATTTACTTTTACATTTATTAAAATTTGTTGGAGTAAATCAAATATCTTAAATTTCTTATTCGGTAACCTAGTTTGTACAAAGTATTGCTTCATAAGCGGTATAAGCATTCTCAAAATACTCTAAATTATATGGCCCCAAACGTTCTCTTAATTTCTCGTATTAATGTGCCCTTAAGCGCGTAAGAGGCAATGAACCTGTGATTTTATGTCCCTTTATTTTAATACCTCTTATTGTTAGGTCTCTAAATTCAAATTATTGTTTTTTTATATTCTTTCTTATTTAGAAAAATATAATTTTTTATAAAGAATGACTTTTTTTCATAAAATTAAAATTTAGACCAGTTCCCTCCTGTGCGATTTTAAAAAATCGTAATTTTTGGGATCAGGGTACATGGAACAAAATTTTTAATGCTATAAATCTTCATTTAAAGACATGCAGGAGGGATGATCAAGAATGACTTTTTGTCGAAAAATGAAATTTTTAGGTCACTTCACGTATCGTCACGTCGATCCTGGGACATACTATATATATATATATATATATATAGTGTTTGTGTGTGTGTATAAATTATTTAGATGGATACAATTGATAAAAAAATCCCCGAATCTATCTTAATCAAAATAGCCTTTTGAAAATATGGGGGGAAAAAAATAATAAAATGTCATCTGATATGTGTATTAAAAATACAATAAATGATGTGTATGCTTTTGGTGGACAATAAAATAAATAATAATTATAAAAAAAGGTAAGTTGAGATAAAAGAAAATGTGCAGGTGTATAGAGATGTGTATGATATCATAAGGGATATTCTTTGATCATATGAAAGGTTGGGATGTTTTGTGTGTTGTCCTTGTTGGTATTGCTGTATTCCACTTCCATTTCTTCTTGAAATATCCAATATATTATATTTTTTTTTTCTGCTATCCATTATACACACGGTTTATTATCTCCAGATGAAAGAATCCGTTTGATCATTTCTACGATCGAGTTTTTCCGCGATATTCTGTTCTTTTTTTTTTTTAAATCTTATGAATGAATGAAAGTAAATATATTTATTACATGTGAACTACAAGACACAATATTTTTTATTTTATTTTTTTATTTTTTATTTTTTATTTTAAAGTTTCACTTTACTCTTGTCATTTATCGGTACTTGAGATTATCTCAAAAAAATATTGTATTTATAAATATCTATTTCCTTATACATTACTTTTATTTCTCTCAAATTATTTTGATGCATTTTTTTGTTTTATTATAGAAATAATAAGAACATCCGGAGAACGAAACTTTACAAATTAAATATTCTTTTAGAAACGGAAGAATTCAACTATGTAATTCTGTACTTTTTTCTGGACTGAATTTTTGCCAATGCATTTTAAAATTCTATAGTTGACGTGAATAAAGATTACATTAAGCATGTCTCTTTCATTCTTGAAAAAAACAAAAACAAAAATAACAGAAAGATATTTTTTTTTAAATTAGATATGTATATTAATATAAATTGGTAGTGCGTGAAGTCTCACGTAAAAAGGGTTTCGTTGGTGTTGTAAACTTGAAATTAGTAGTTGGGGGGGGGGGGGGGGAATTTGGATGTTTTTGACAAAATGGCGTAGAAAATTAAACGCTTTCCACAAGTGTTATATATTTTTATAATCTAATCTTCAATACCTTTCACTTGATACCCCACTCAAAATTTTTAAAAAATATTTTTTTCCCCGTGACAGCAATTAGCCGCCATCTTGGATTCCCAGTTAACCCAACCAAGTTGCTATTCTTATTTTTTCTTTGGCCCATCAGACTGCACATTTTGCATATGTTTCTTTTTTTTTAGTATGAGCGGAAATACGATTTTAGGGGGGGGGGACACGCAAAATTTCGATGTTTTTTGACAAAATGGCGCCGAAAATTGAACACTTTCCCTAAGTGATATATATATTTGTAATCTACTCTTTAATACCTTTCATTTGATACCCCACTTAAAATTAAAAAAAAAAAAAAAATCGCATGACGTGAGTTATCCGCCATTTTGGATTTGAACAGCTGATAATTTTGAGTTCGCTATATTTTTCCTGTGTGCGCGTCAAAACGATCTTTAATTTTGGAAAGTTTCACGTTTCTATCTCTTTTTATTCAAAAGTTATTGGAACCATACAGAGTGACAGACAGACAGACAGACAGACACATGAACAAAACTATAAGGGTTTCTTTTTTTGGTTTTACCAACGAAAACCTAAAAAATAAACGTGTGGTGTCGCGGGACACCCGTTTGGAACCAAGTTCCTTACGTATTTCATTAAAAATGTTATATTATAAAATCACACTGCTAAGTATACGATGCGAACTAAAAAAGAGACAAAATGAGAAGTAACTAACTATTTGTTCTTCGAGGAATTAAGGCAAAATTAAATTGATTTTTTTTTTTTTTTTTATCATTGAAGCGAGCATCTTGCAATAAATTTGTATTGGATATTGAGAAAAAAGTTTATCATGATGAGTTTATTGTTAAGAGGGTGTTAGGTGTTATAGTGGTTGAATAGGCAACAGTCCTGTTCCCTACCTACCCGGCCTCAGTTTAACAGATTATAAAATATATCACTTCACTACGTAAAAACTTCTGCTTGTATCAGGTTAAAATTTTGCATGCCTGCTTCATTGGTACATTAGACGATGTGCATGAAGTTTTATTAAAATCGTTAAGTTAGAGCGTATGATATCGGTAAAAACGTTGTTTTCTCTATTCTAAACGTTTCCGCTTTAATAAATGTAGCGATTTTTTGGGTTTCGTTGGTAAAACCAAAAAAAGAAACCCTTATAGTTTCGTTCATGAGTCTGTCTGTCTGCCTGTCTGTCTGTCTGTCTGTCTGTCTGTCACTCTGTACGGTTCCAATAACTTTTGAATAAAAAGAGATAGAAACGTTAAACTTTCCAATATTTAAGATCGTTTTGACGCGCACACAGAAAAAATATAGCGAACTCAAAATTATCAGCTGTTCAAATCCAAAATGGCGGATAACTCACGTCATGCGAAAAATTTTTTTTTTTTAAATTTTAAGTGGGGTATCAAATGAAAGGTATTAAAGAGTAGATTACAAATATATATATCACTTAGGGAAAGTGTTCAATTTTCGGCGCCATTTTGTCAAAAAACATCGAAATTTAGCTTGTCCCCCCCCCTAATACTATATTTCCGCTCTTACTAAAAATATAGAAACATATGCAAAATGTGCAGTCTGATGGGCCAAAGAAAAAATAAGAATAGCAACTTGGTCGGATTAACTGGGAATCCAAGATGGCGGCTAATTGTTGTCACGGGGAAAAAAATATTTTTTCAAAATTTTGAGTGGGGTATCAAGTGAAAGGTATTGAAGAGTAGATTACAAAAATATATAACACTTGTGGAAAGCGTTTAAATTTTCTACGCAATTTGTCAAAAACATCCAAATTCCCCCCCCCCCCCCCCTCCAACTACTAATTTCATGTTTACAACACCAACGAAACCTTTTTACGTGAGACTTCACGCACTACCAATTTATTAACACTTCATAGCGGTGTCGGTGTTGGTTTCACTAAAAAAAAATTATTTAATAAAGTTGTTTGTCTCATTGAATAGATGAAGTTAGAATTTTTTTCCGATCTATAATTCCAATTTTACAATTGAAGCTGACGTTTTTGCGAACACTTAGGCGGATAACGTTGTCCAACGAACATGTCCTGGACAATGGTCAAATGAACATGTGTACCAAATTTCAACTAAATCGGTCGTCTTGTACTCAAGTTATCGTCATCGGTAGATTTCGTGACGGTCGGTTTTGTAACGGTTGGTTTTGTGACGGTCGTTTTTGTAACGGTTGGTTTTGTGACGGTCGGTTTTGTAACGGTTGGTTTTGTGACGGTCGTTTTTGTAACGGTTGGTTTTGTGACGGTCGGTTTTGTAACGGTTGGTTTTGTGACGGTCGTTTTTGTAACGGTTGGTTTTGTGACGGTCGTTTTTGTAACGGTTGGTTTTGTGACGGTCGGTTTTGTAACGGTTGGTTTTGTGACGGTCGTTTTTGTAACGGTTGGTTTTGTGACGGTCGTTTTTGTAACGGTTGGTTTTGTGACGGTCGTTTTTGTTACGGTTGGTTTTGTGACGGTTGGTTTTGTAACGGTTGGTTTTGTGACGGTCGTTTTTTCCGAATTCACTCCCGGGCTCCAGATGCTGTAACGTGCCATAAGGAACTTCGTTCCAAATAAATACTAATAATAGATATAATATAAAAATATGAATTCAAAAATACTAACTTACTTAAAGAACATATTCCACCCAGCCCGAATTCTTAAACCTTGAAAGTTAAAATTTTGGTAGAAGCTTTGCCTTGGGATCAAGTGAGTACCCGCTACAAAGGTAATTTTATGGCTAACTTTTAATACAGACCAGTTTTAATCCTTTAGTTGGAGATCTTTAGTTGCTTATCTTTAGTTAGAAATGTTTAGTTGGTTATACAGTAGAACCTCGCTTACAAGACCCTCAATAACACGACAACCTCAATTACAAGTGCAATTTTCTAATCCCCTTGAGATTGCCATAACTCATAATGTTAAATTAACCTCTATAATGTGACTATTATTATCCTTTTTCCAATTCACAACGTAACTCAGAACCTCTATAACAAGTCGTTTTGAGAAATCAACCTCTATAACGCGACTCTATACAGGAATGGGTCGATCTTGAACAAGTCTAGACTTGAAAACCTCGCTATCGAACCTCGATAACACGACTGATAGCCAAAATAACCTTGGTAACACGACCCTAAAAAAAAGAGCACCTCGATAACAAGGCTGTTTCCCTAATCCCCTTGAGACACTTCCTATCGAGGTTTTACTGCTATTTAGTTGGAAATCTTTTGTTGGTTATCTTAAGTTTGTTATTGTTAATTTTTGACAATAAACTGATACGTTTTACTTTTTACTTCCATGAAAATGGAAGTATGGTGATACCCTCCAAAACGTGATTCCGAGATCTCTGTGAAGGAGGGGTCTTACGGACCCGGGGGTATCATTGAAATCCGTTTCATATACATGTATGTCTGTGCGTACTTATGTATGCAACGTACGTACGTACGTTCGTTCGGAACTTAAAACCTATATAACATCGCTTCAAGACATCGTATTGAGATGCGGTTTTCGACGTTTCGGAGCTACAGTCACTTAAGCACGAACTCGGTCTGTCGACGATAACTTTAGTAGGCTTTATTTGATTTCAATTTCCTTTGGGGTATATATGTGTCCTATATGGTAGATTGTACCTATACTTTTTGAGCAAAATCGGACAAGCGGTTTGGGAGATATTGGTATTTTAGTGTTTTTTTAAAGGTTTTTTCGGAACCAAATTGTAGCTAAACTGAAAGTCGTATCGAAAAGCGGATAACACCAGTTTAACCAATTTTAAATAATCTACAACTTTTGTCATATGACTTTTTGTTTTAGGACCATCCCTTCTACCTTAAATAGTCATTTTTGTTAAATTTTCGACTTTGAGCTCTTATATTATTCGAAATAATTGACCGATTTATTTCGGAACCAAATTGCGGCTAAACTGTAAGTCGTATCGAAAAGCGGATAGCACCAGCGGTAACTGATTTTAAAAGATCTACAACTTTGGTCCTATGACTTTTTGTCGTAGGACCATCCCTTCTACCTTAAATAGAGACATGTTTTTCAGTTTTTTGTTAAATTTTCGACTTTGAGCTCTAATATCGTGTGCAACACCACAACATTTCATGGAAGTCATGTGTGGGATTTCCACACCGGTACTTATTTATTTACTTTGAAAGAGTGGAAAAAATCACTATACAGAACACTATACTGCTATAGTATATTTTTTGAGTTTTATTCGCTATGAGAAAGTGACATAGAATCACGGTAGAATGATGATTCACTGTAAAGACCATTATTCTGTTGATCCACTGAACTGAACATGATCTGCTGTTCAGACCTTTAAACTAATTTTTACTTTTTAAGTTTTATTCTTTTATTCACTATGAGAATGTGGCACAAAATCATTGTGAGAAAAATGATTAAAAGTCACTTTACAGGCGGTTTTTTTTTTTTTTTTCTTTAACTGGGGGGTTACCAAATTGAGCTCTAAGGTGGTTAACCCGGAGACATAGACCACGTAGGTGGGTCTATTGAAGAAGTGGGGGAGAGTATCGGCCACCTCACACATCCACTTGATATGTATCAGTGTGAAACATGTCTTACCCCCCTGGGATTCGAACTATTTCCAGGGATATTCACAATAACCTGGGTGTCAGCGAGTACGCTAATCACTCGGCTACGTCGGTCCCCTTGCAGACCAAATCTGCTATTTAATTTTTGAGTTTCATTTACTATCAGCCAGCTAGCAAGTACTAGTCTAGCTGCCAGGTACCTCTATGTGCCAGGTACCTCTATGTGCCAGGTAATTGTGTAAAAGCTGGACCTGGTACATTTAGAGCAGGTTATTTCATATTAGCTATTAATTGTGCACGATTACCAGGTTGTTCTTACATTCTTACGTTTGATATTATTTTCCCGTGGTAGGCTGTAAAAAAGTAACTATAGAGCCTGAAAAACATAGCTAAAATCCATTTATTCATTATGTGGACTTGAAAAATCTTTTCATTACTCCTAAAATGCATTGAAACAATTTTTTACCTCATAGGAGGTAATTTTTTTTTTAAATCCTACGGAGAAAAATTAAATACTTGGTTATCAAATAGTTCTCAAAAGGGCCGTTTTTAGCACTGCAATCAAGTAGATATGCTTCTTAGTACGATTAAAATCCACTAGATGTCAATGGGTTTTATCTTTTTCTATAGTGCAACCTCTTTTAGGTTTCTTTTTCTCAAAATCATTAATTATGTATGCGCACTAATATTTGTTATAATTATATTGATAAATATTTAATGTTTTTTTCATTGTCTGCTACCTCGGAAAAAATAGCATATGCTACACGACTGTGAAGTGTTTTTTACTTGATGGGTTCATAAACTAAAATTATACTTGTTTTACTAAGCCAGAATATACTAACAGTGGAGGTACTATGATGGATATAAAACGACCGGCATATTCAATCAAGATGACTGATTGGAATATACTTTTACAAAAGTTTTTTTTTATGTCAAAAAAGGAAGCTAACTTTCAAATTTCAAGGTTTTAGTCCAATTGTTATTGGAGATATTATCATGTCGAATTCTGAATAAAAATGGCCGCCGTCTTGATTCAATATGGTGGAACATAAATAGATTTCTTAGCTAGTCTTTAAGGGCTAAGAGGAACCTTCGTGCAAAATGTCAGCTCTCCAGCTATTGCAGTTCTAGAGATAGAGCTGCTGTGATGAGTATAAATGATCGCCATATTGAATCAAGATGGCAGATCGTAAAAACACATTTTAGCTCTTTATCTATTGCCGTTCTGGAGGTACTGTGATGAATGAATGAGTAAGGGAGTGGTATTTGGCTTTTAAATATATGCGAGCCCGTAGGCCCGTGGAACGGGCTTAATTTTATATGCATTTAGAAGAAAAAGTAAAAATTAAGTAAATTAATTTAGATAATTTATTATATCTATTTAAAGACCAACAAATCAAAACAAACATTTAATTTTAAAATAAATTTGGTTTCCTTAGCTTGGCAATAACAAAGCATTTCAAGGTGAGTCGTCGAGACAATAGTCGATTATATAAAGGATAGATAAGTAGGTGGCACAAAATCACGATAGAAAGATCATCAAAGTCCATTATACACAGGCCATTATATTTCTATTTACTTTTCCCACGTTAACCTACCTATGATTTTTTATTGGAAAATTGCCTTGTTAGTTGTAATCTTATTGTGTAGTTTTTTTTTTAATTGTTAGTTCAGACATTTCTAATGGAGAACCTTATTAAGTAATGCTATCCAAATTTTTGTTTTTATTTATAATTATGAATTATTCATATTATCTTGTTAACTTACACATTAAGATTAAATTTGATACCCATTCAATTAATGTTTTCTATTTCGGTACTAATTGATATAGAGGTAATAGGTAGAGGTAGTTTCATTTTTTTTTTTGCTTCTTAAGATTAAGGTAGGTGAAAAAACCGGCGGACAAAAACGAGACAATAACTACCATCTAAACTTTCAAAATTAATGCATATTATAAACTTTTATTGCAAATAAGCTTTATGTCAATTGTAGTGTGTAACCATAAACCGGCGTCTATTTGTCAGGCGGAGTTTATAGGAATGAATGTTTGTAAGTGTGTTTATATTTATGTGATGCCATGAGCCGACGAAACGAGCTGAAAAGTCAGTCTGTTATAAAGGGATATATTATTACGTCAGCTCTGTTGTTAAATCAAATAATAAGACGGTGCTTGCACGAAATCTCTCATTTAGAGATGCTTTGTTAAGCGTTTAACTCTTCATTGTTTACCGGTCGGACGGAGAAGTCACGACAATGCTTAATCACTGCTCCCCTTTAGTTTCCAGACTGTGTAAATAGCTACGATGTTTTTCTTAGGGAGCGTGGAAGCCTCTCACTCCGTCGATCCTCCTTTATCCGACTCTGGACGTACTGACAAAAGGCGTCGTCTCCGCCTCGACCCCGCACCACAATACCGACCTCGGACCAAACAAATAATCGACTATTGAAAAATGATTTACAAAAAAATAAAAGTAAGCTTGTAAAAACGACAAAAGCTTCTGTTAAATAATAAACCGACGAGAGAATAAATAAAAAGAGAATGGGATAAATTTTTCCCTCGTCGTTGTTCTGTTGTCTGCCGAAGTATCATTAATTTTACGGCGAGGATGGAGGACCGGGTATTGTAGAGGCGTCTGACGGACGTCGGTATTCCGCTCGTTGTAAGGACTGTTTGTTTACAGTGGGAAGATAATCCTGCAGCTCGGTGTAAGTACTTCTAGATACCGATGTAAGGTCTCGGGGTCCCACCTACTCGCACTCCGTGGAAACATAGACTCCGAAGACTCTCTTGATTTTGATACCGATTTAGTACCCGTGAGAACGAAATCTATTTGTACTTGTTGATTTATCACCTTGGTGGAAAAGGAGACACTACTTACTGAGTCTTGTTGCTGAGTAGCCGGTTTCAACTAGTTGCTTTGTTTCCTCATCTGCTCCAAGGATTTTATCGCCGTTTCCCCATTACTTGTTACTAAATTACTACTGCAGGTTCGTAAGCTTCCACGGTCAGATTCAGATTCACCGTTTCCCCATTACTTCTTACTAAATTACTACTGCAGGTTCGTAAGGTTCCACGGTCAGATTCAGATTCACCGTTTCCCCATTACTTCTTACTAAATTACTACTGCAGGTTCGTAAGGTTCCACGGTCAGCTTCAGATTCACCGTTTCCCCATTACTTGTTACTAAATAACTACTGCAGGTTCGTAAGGTTCCACGGTCAGATTCAGATTCACGTTTCCCCATTACTTGTTACTAAATTACTACTGCAGGTTCGTAAGGTTCCACGGTCAGATTCAGATTCACGAGAGGGGTTTTGATTATTCGCCGACAAGCAACAATTACACACGGTGCTTGCTGGAAATCATTCATTTAGAGAGGCTATTAGAAGATTTTTAACATTTAAAACAACCCAATAGTGTCTAGAGTTGAATTCAGGTCACCACGTAATTATAAATTAGGACTAATATGTTGCTATTTAAGTTGCATCGATTAATAAGTAATAATAATCTTGATTCTATTTATAAAAAAAGTGTATATGTCCTTTAATTTAGTGGGAATAAATGGAAAGATACGAAGAATTTTTCCATTTATTGATTATTGATTTAATGTTTCCTATGTCAAATGATAAATCAATTGAAAAACAAGTAAACTGAAAATTTGTACAGAATCAAATTTTCCTAAGTGATTTTTATCCTCAAAAAAAATCATCGTCATATTGAGAATCAACAAACCTTTGCTTCATATATTTTTTTTCTTTATACATAATGCTTCCCGATCAAACGTATGTTGATTTATTTTTTATAAATAACAAAATCCAATTCTAATTTAATTATACAAATATCTCAAGTAAATACAACAGTATCCATAAAGGTTAATAGTGAATAAGTTCAAATATATATATATATATATATATATATATATATATATATATATATATATATATATATATTTATATTTATATTTATATTTATATATAATATATATGTACGTAGATAGCTGGTCTTAAACGGTATTTAACAAATATATATTTATTATACCAATTGAATTAAAGGCTCGTCAAAAAACTTCAGTCAGTTCGACATGTGTGCAATGGTAACACAAATATTAAATAACATTTTTAGATGGTTTACGAGATTGAAATATATATATATATATATATATATATATATATATATATATATATATATATATATATATATATATATATATTAATACATTTCTTTTTAGATATATTTAACCCTGGGAATGTAAAGTTAACATGGTACCCCGGATTTTATTGAGCTAAAAAAGTAAATAAACGGAATAAACAGACGTTTATTCTAGTTACTTTTCTTTATAAATTTCGGGAGTGAGGCTTGGGGCTAATAAAATAAATTGAAATACTTTTAAGGCCTTGTCTATAAACTTTCAAGCATTGGTAGTAAACTCCCAAGCCTAGGTAGTCAACCCCCAAGCCTAGGTAATCAGCCCTCAAGCCTAGTAGTCAACTTTCAAGCCCAGTCAACTCCCAACCCTATAGGTAGTCAACCTCCAAGCCTATAGTCACCTCTCAAGCCTAGGTAGTCAATTTCTAATCTTAGGTAGTAAATTCCTAAGCCTAGGTAGTCAACCTCCAAGCCTAGGTAGTCAGCCCTCAAGCCTAGTAGTCAACTTTCAAGCCCAGTCAACTCCCAAGCCTATAGGTAGTCAGCCTCCAAGCCTATATTCACCTTTCTAGCCTAGGTAGTCAATTTCAAATCCTAGGTAGTAAATTCCTAAGCCTAGGTAGTCAACCCCTAAGCCATGGTAGTCAACTTTCAAGCCCAGTCAACTCACAAGCCTATTGGTAGTCAGCCTCCAAGCCTATAGTCACCTCTCAAGCCTAGGTAGTCAATTTCTAATCCTAGGTAGTAAATTCCTAAGCCTAGGTAGTCAACCCCCAAGCCCAGGTAGTCAACTTTCAAGCCCAATCAACTCCCAAGCCTATAGGTAATCAGCCTCCAAGCCTATAGTCACCTCTCAAGCCTAGGTAGTCAATTCCTAATCCTAGGTAGTAAATTCCTAAGCCTAGGTAGTCAACCCCCAAGCCTAGGTAGTCAATTTTTAATCCTAGGTAGTAAATTCCTAAGCCTAGGTAGTCAACCCCCAAGCCCAGGTAGTCAACTTTCAAGCCCAATCAACTCCCAAGCCTATAGGTAGTCAACCTCCAAGCCTATAGACACCTCTCAAGCCTAGGTAGTCAATTCCTAATCCTAGGTAGTAAATTCCTAAGCCTAGGTAGTCAACCCCCAAGCCCAGGTAGTCAACTTTCAAGCCCAATCAACTCCCAAGCCTATAGGTAGTCAACCTCCAAGCCTATAGACACCTCTCAAGCCTAGGTAGTCAATTCCTAATCCTAGGTAGTAAATTCCTAAGCCTAGGTAGTCAACCCCCAAGCCCAGGTAGTCAACTTTCAAGCCCAATCAACTCCCAACCCTATAGGTAGTCAGCCTCCAAGCCTATAGTCACCTCTCAAGCCTAGGTAGTCTATTCCTAATCCTAGGTAGTAAATTCCTAAGCCTAGGTAGTCAACCCCCAAGCCCAGGTACTCAACTTTCTAGCCCAGTCAACTCCCAAGCCTATACGTAGTCAACTTCCAGATTGGTCAAATTTTTTACTTGTTATCTTTTTTTTTTTTTTTGTTCTTCCTCATTTGTAAGTTCCTTAGCATAACACTGAAATAACTAAACAATACTTCCTTCTTTTAATTAAATTCAATATTTTCAATTATGAAATTATATCATTGTGTATATAGAAAGATATTTTCATAAACTTTAGTTTCTTATGGAAACCTTTTAGATTACGGTTAAAGAGCTGCATGAAATATCCTTAGCCAAAGCAAACTATCTATACTAAGACCCTTAACTGTGTTTTTCTCCAATGTGTGATAGCGACTCATCATGAAAGATCTTTAATAACCATACAACGTCTTCACACAAAAAATTTGTAATTAAAACAATTTACTGGTTTCGGCTGTTCTAAACTAGCCTTCTTTAGGTAATTTACAAACGTGGTAACAGACAAACTTAAGCTATAAAGTAGGGTGACAGAAGATAGTAAAACAACAATTAAAACAGTAATTAAATTAATAATAAGTAAAAAACAGAAATTAATGAAAGGGAAAATACCTAGAGGTTACTGAATCGACTTTGAAAGTACTAGTGAGAAAAAATGTGGACAGTAAAGCTATAAGAAGCTACAGGCATGTGAAGAGATTAAGACAAAAAAGTCCAGTGATGCACCATTACTTAATGAGCGAATTTTCAAAGAAATCTGCGTATTATTGGCTTATGATATTATAGGAAAATTTTGGTTTAGAATTTGCAAGGGTGAAAAGAAAATTGGTACACAGAGGTACGGGGTACAAAAGTCAAAATAGTATTTACCCTTCAAGATGCATGTCGTTGGAAAGCTCTTTAAGAGTACAGTAATTGTTGTTATGTACACTTTTATCATATTTTCACATAAAAGGGGGGTAAAATGGAAAAAACACGTTTTTATGCTATTTTTGACCCTAAATTGTAAAAATTTGACCCCTAAATGAACTCCAAAAATTCTGGCCAACGAACTCATCCTTTCTTTTGATAGTATTGACATTTTTAAATTTGTTTGAAATTTTTAAGTGCATCCTAAGGGGAGATATCGTCTGGAGTGACACATATATACATACATATATACATACATATATACATACATATATACATACATATATACATACATATATACATACATATTTACATACATATATACATACATATATACATATATACATACATACATAAAAAAAGTGTTAAATTTTAGGAATCGATTCAGGATGGTCTATAACGGATTTCCATGAAAAATAATTTCAAAATTACAAAAATATTGAAGCCATTGCAATAGCGTAATTTTCTTTGAAAATTCGCTAAAAGGAAGGATTATTACCTGCTGCAAAGGTAACAAACACATACCCTGTGTACATAAGAAAAAAAAGAAAACGTAAACATGACAAAAATACACTATCTAATGCAGGCATATTAGGCCAATGATATGCCGTTTTCTCCGCAAAATAAATAATAAAATAAAAAAGTATAAACTTTTGTTTTAAAGTAATATAATTTTTCAAAACAAATTTTTTGTGGCAAGAATTTGACCAGAAGATAGTTGAATTATAGCCATAAAGAATAATAAACCTAATTATTGAGATTAATTCCCTTAGGCGGCTTTCACACTGCGTGCGAGACCGAATAAGGCCAATTCCGTTTGAGAAGCATATACATACATGTATTAGCATGGGTCTATTCACTTTAAACTCCGATCGAGACCGGGCCGAGCGAGACTGAGCGAGACCGAGCCGACTCGGGCGTGTTTTTCGAGCGTTGTAAATTCCTAAGCTAAGCGTTTTCGGCGGCCGAAAACTCTTAGCTAACAAAAACGCTCGAAAAACACGCCCGAGTCGGCTCGGTCTCGCTCAGTCTCGCTCGGCCCGGTCTCACTCAGTGATTAATGTGAATAGACCCATGCTAATACATTGCTAATACATGTATTTGCTTCTCAAGCGGAATCGGTCTCACTCGGTCTCGCACGCAGTGTGAAAGCCGCCTTAAACGATTTCACAATAAGATGAAAGAAGTATTTTTATTGTTGTACCTTACGCAATACCACACATCTTTAAAAAAGAAAAAATAACAGTTTTCCCTCTGTATTGTTTTATATTCTATTGGTAGACCATTAAGGCGCGTCCACACTATGCCAGTTGGCAAGGCCAAGCGGCAAACCCGTCTGGCCGACTTACGACTTCTTGCCATCTGGCTTTTTTTGATCCGGACCGACAATCGTCGGGTTCGGCTTGGCATGTCAAGTGGCACGTTTTGTGCCAAGCTTGGCAAATAGCAAATGCCAAGGGAGACGTCCACATTACACTTGGCAATGCCATTTGGCCTTGCCATTCCTTGCCGCTTGGCATAGTGTGGACGCGCCTTTATGAACACTTGATTATGTATTGTGATATACAATCCCCCCAAATACAATTATTGACACTAATTTTATTTTGGCTGACAAGTGAATACCACTTAGTATAGCTATCCTGGATTTTAGTTGTAGAACAGCTCCGAGTCTAATTAAATGGAGTAAGGGTCGTTTATAGAAATAAAGCATATTTATTGTTATTTTTGAGTACTTTTTTCAATTGCCAAAGTACTCTATCAGTCTTCTGACCGGTGTTTCCGAGTTGCGTACTAAAACCCAGAACGTATCCAAATTGCGTCCGTACTCTGGGCCTGAGATATACGGATTGCGTTCAGGATATATATATTTTTACCTGTTTTTTCCAGGTAAACAAATATATTTTAACCTCAAAGTTTTAAGTTAAAGTTTAAATAAAAAAGCACTAAATACATGGGAAAAACTTTACTTTTTATTTAATATAAAATTAAATTTTTTGAGGTAAAATTTTTAGTGATACACATTTTACGTGCTGCAACCTAGATAGTTGGCCTTATTGTAATTGCATAATTTTCTGGAGAACGATAGCCTCTTTTTGTTCTGATTTGCATCTTCTTACATTGGCACTATTAATTTTTAAGTAATTATTGCTTTTGTACTTCAAGAGCTTCTATTATTGGTAAATATTTGGGTGTGAATGTTAGAACATGCTATTTAATTTAGAGTGAAAACTTTCACAAGCGTTTGTAGTACGTGTTACAGAGCTGGAAAATTCTGCCCATAAAACAGGGGGACATTCAGCATCCTCTTTATAAATCTTTTAGTTTTTCACTTTTCATAGTATATATGATTCCATGATAAATGCCTAGGCAAGACTGGTATCAATTATATATTGAAAATCAAGCGTTTGTTTATGTTTACTTGAAAAGTAAAAATATATTATGTTATTTTAATATTTGGATTGTGTACAACCCTGTTGACCTTTTTGGATTATCTTGTACCCGGACGCAATTCAGATATAAGATTGAAAATGTGCGTACGCAACTCTTATATCTAATTAATCGTATTTGCATAAACGTATGCAGTATGCACACCCTTCTAACAAACTGATTTTCTGTTATTTTGCTCTTGTGTCACATTGGACCACTTTTATGTTATGTTATCGTCTGTGATCTGATGAATAACCAATGTACTCTTGTAGGATTAATTTTTTTTTCATTTGATTCTCTTAGTTTCAAATTTTCTTTTTGTCGCTTGATCTTGTTATTTCAACTCTGTATTAGTTCTTACACCTAATTTTGATAGGTTGAAGTGTTCTCCTAAACTTCGGTAATAATATAAATTATTACTACGACCTAATACTCGATATTTTTCTTTTGATATTCTATTTGTCAACGCCGTTTCTACACGCCTAACTGTTACTGTTTAAAAATGAATTCTGTTTTACGAATGAATACTTTTTTTCCACGTGTTCTTAAAGACATTTTACGTGTGCCAAAGCCTTATTTTGTTGCGAATGTCATTTGCCTGCCTCGTGAGTTGATTTCATATGGTAAATCTTTTCTGTAGGCAATACTCCGTACACATAATCAAAGCCTTCGATATCGACCTGCTTCTCACCAAAGGAAAAAATCCGAAATATTGTATTCAAAACATTTCGACGTCGAATCTGTTTAAAAAAATAAATAATTGTAAGGTCGACAGGAGCTTAGTCTGTTAACATTATATTTATGTATAAGGGATCAAGGGAAAAGAGAAGGTGGAGGGGGTGGCACCCGCTCCTTTTTTCATTACACAGCCACTTTTCCGCTGTCGTCAGAATTGCCAATGGAACCCTCCTTTTTTGTTAAAAGGTTTTTATCGTTATATTTTTATACGTATAATTGTAAAATTAAAAAAAGAGAAGAGAGTCTGGAGAAAAGAAGTGAGAGAGAGCAATAGTGAGCATATAATTGAGGTTATTTTGTCGGCTTTTATCTCCGAGTGGGTATTGAAAGCCTTGTTTATAATTCACTCTTGTGTTTTTTTCTCTCCTATTCTTTTTGAAAAAACAGAAAAACGGGCCGGAAGGGGGGGGGGGGGGGGGGGCTTTTCGGAATGGCCATTTTTAATTACTTTATACGAGTCGGGGGGCGTGGCACAATGTAGTACTCCGACGAGTGGCCAATTAAATTTCGCCTCCCTCGCTAAAGAGGATCCGATAAGGGACGCGGAGAGAGGACGAGCCGTCTCTGAAGTCGAAGAGACACTTTACAAAAAGTTAGGAGCTCCTACTCAGTTAGCTCGGGGGCTTATTAAAGGAGACCGCTTTATCAAATATCCATAAAGAGCCGATGAGGGGGAGCTAAGGGTTAAGTTGGCATTACAAGTTTGTCGGACGGGAAGCTAGGCCGGGGAGGTAGCCGAGTTCACCGGCTTGTTTTGCATGGCAACTTCTCCGGACTAGGACCGATTATCCTCTTCTCCCTTGTACACCAGATATAATTATAAAAGGTTAAGTGCCTAGAACTACGGAGCTTTACAGCACAACTTCATGTAAATTGCATAGGACTTAATGTTCTCCTTCCCTCTGATCCTTTCTTACCCGCAAATTACAAGCAAATAAATTAATAAATAACTTAATATTTCCCTCCAATCCAGCCCTTTTCAATTTTAAACCAATAGATTTATTAACTCGTCCGAATAATTGCTTTTAATAGGTTCTGTTTTGCTTCGTCGGGCTTTATACCACTCACTATTTTATTAATCTGTTATCAAGAATAATAAAAACAGTTTTAACTCTCTTTCACTGATCACATTAGTGTATATATATATATATATATATATATATATATATATATATATATATATATATATATATATATATATATATTAATTTCTTTTTAAATTCCTGCCTCTTAATCCAAAAAACAAAAAAAGAATAATGAAAAAAATTGTCTTTGCACCCATAGAAGGAAAACTAAAATGGGAAATTCCCCCACAACCATTTACATTTACTTATATGGTTTTTGTATTTGTAATTTAAATAAACTATTTCAGAGAAAGAAAAAAAATAAAAATATATACTCATTTTAAGCTGGGATATCGTAAAACCTTTGTAGTGGGATGTCTATTTTATGCAAAGAATTAATTTCTCATAAACATTTCAGTATATATTGGCATTTTTATATCGCTCTAAATTTTGGCGTTTGATTGGGTCTTATATATCTTTAAAAGGAGTAAAACATCGAATAGTACAATAATAAAATACCAGTACAAACCTTGGCTCGGTATGAAAGTTCACGATAGGTACATCGACCTAAATCTAGTTATCCCAATCTTACATTTAAAAAAAAAGAATATAGTATTAAAGTTGTTAATTGCAAAATGTAATCAAAATAAAAGTTGTAGGAACTTCTTCATCGTACATAGTATACAGTTTTCCCTGAAACATTTCAAGGGAGATAAACATTGGAAGGAGATAAAACTCAACTAAACACCCTTAGCCACAATATGAGGGCCAAATATTAGGGTAGAAATATCGCTATGCAACATTGTAAAGTCAACAAGACCAGACAAAATCTGGGGGAGAAGTTGGGAGGTGTATATGTACAATGCACACTCGTAGAGTCAAGGCTCTTTGACCGAACCCTCTTAATTCGTGTTCAAAATATCTAATCACCAACAATAATCTGTCTCAGATCAAATGTAAAAAAACCCTTTAGTATAAGGTTAATATAAGTATTAAAGGATGAATCTCTGAACAAAGGATCTCGACAAAACCGAATCTAAACCGTGTCATCGATATGCCCTCGTGTAGGGGACGGTGAGAGAAGAAAAATGAGCCTAAGATCGAGGGGGGTTGTTAAGGGCTTTTGCTCTTCCTTTTGAGGGCCATGGGCGCTCGGTCCCCGCTTCTAATATAAAATAACGATAAAAAGTTTAGTCGGGTGCCTACGTTTGAATATAGACTGAAAAATGGTCCGTATTCAAATAAATTTGTTTCTTAACTTAGGTAACTGTATGTCTTAAATAAGATTCATCGTTTCCTAATAAAGAAATAAGATATACATTATGAGAAACAAATTATCTAATTTAAGTAAATAAGATGTTAGCAATAGCTGACACATACAATGGAACACCACATTCAGTATATACAATATACAATAAATTAATTGGCCACTGAACCGAACTACAACCATATAAATACATCGATAAGACCATAGTTATAAAAAAACGTATTTTGTCAATAAAAAATAAAATAATATTTTTTTTCGAAATTTCCAAAAATTGGTATCTTTACTTTTGGTCGAAGAATGTTCAGGAATTTTTTCAGATTTTTTGCACTTCACATAAGCGAGATAGAGGGGGGGGGGGACACGTTTAACACCCACTTCAAACTTGCCTACGCTCGCCCAATCAAAGTTATAACCAAAGAATTATATATTTTTGTAATCAGCTCGACGTACCCTTTCATATGATACCCCTCACGGTGTCGAAAAAAAAAAAAAAAAAAATTAACCCTTAAGTTTTTTTACCCTAATTTTTTTGAAAAATATTTTTTTTAAGTCGCTATATTTTTAAAATATGTGGGTCGGTACAAGACAAATACATGCCAAATTTCAAAGTGATCGGACGAAGGGTGTAGCCGTGAGAGCACGCGAGAGGACGGACGGACAGACACACGCAGGAAAATATAAGGGTCCTTGGTTTTGCCTACGGACCCTAATAAAAGGGGATTATAGCTCTCGAGAGGCTTGAGTTATAGTCACTGAAATCAAAAGCCAACAATAATCTTGGTACGATATCTTCTGAGGAGTTGGGATTAGTTCTACACTACTTATACGTCAATTGTCCTTTATCTTCTTCCAGTTACGAACTAATATTCTTCCAATTAGAATGTATTGATAGAATGCTTATTTCGCGTAATTTCTATTCAAGTGTTTTTATTGTCTTTGTTTTCTTTTAAATTGTTATTAGGTTAGTAAATAAGGGTTTATATTATAGAAGTAATATAAACCTTTGTATTCGAATGTTAAATGTCAGTGTAAGGTTATAGAATAAGCCGTGGAACAAAAAGTATGTGAGTTTTGTCTTAGACTAATTAAAGAGTAATATATTGTAGGTAAGAGGGCGGTATTGAAGAGCTCGCGGAAGCGAGAAGCTTGCAGACCGAAGCTTGCAGTCTGGCACTGGCTCTAAGGAACGGGCCTCTTTGTTCCTCCCCCAGTCGACTAGATTGATTACTATATACATCGTCAGACTAATGTTCACCCGACTCCCGTCTAATTGATTACCCGATACCCAAAATGTATAAACTTCATCCTCTTTTATAGTGAGCTTTTAGACACCATCAATAATGGTATCGCTTATACTTTGCTGCACAGGCCCCTGCGGTTTAAAAAGAAAAGCCACATGGGGGAAACAAATACGTAAGGAGGTTGCCACCTTCGCCCTTTTTTAGACAGTGAGTCCTTTCTAAAAGACTTGGATTCTCTTAAAAATCTATCGGAGGTAGACATAAAGAAGGATATAAATCATTTACTTCTTTATTATAAAGCGATAACTTTAATTGATTTAAAACAGTGTAAACGTCACATACTCAGATTACAATCCATCCAAGAGGATACATCTTTAACAAAGTGACAAAGAGTTATGCTATTTAAAGGCATATTTGCATAGTAATTTATACAGATAAAATTATGTTTATTACTATCGTGTTACAAAGAGAATTTTCTGGCTTTTGAGACGGCAAAATCCCTTATGTATGCATTCGTATCTGTTTCCTGGAGAATTTAATTTTCAATGACCATCAAAGCTAGTCCATTCAATCGTTCTTGAAATATGGTTGATCTTAAATAATATGTCTTTATGAATTTTAATTTGGAAAGTCTACCTTCACTACCAGCCACTGACACTAGAAGAGTGAGAAGTATTCTTATGCTTACAAAGAATTTGGAAATGAGTCCACAGAGCCATGTTTTGTTATGAAACACAAGTCTTTGGGCTGGAGAGGTACCGAAAGTATCTCTCCAGCCCAAAACACTTGTGTTTCATAACAAAACATGGCTCTGTGGACTTATTTCCAAATGTTTTTGTAAGCATAAGCTATAACGTGAGTCATTTCCATGAATCACGTTTTTCTTTATCACTCAACATATTTTCAAGATTCCACATAATTTTTATCCCGTATTCCCAGATTGTCAATTTCATATAAGGATTCAAAGATTAGCTGTGGTTTTCCATAAGTTGGGATCTTTCTTTCAGTCATGTGATCTCTTTTTCAAGCTCAACAGTAATAAAGTTGACTTAAACCCAATAGATTCCATGAGAGAAATACTTTTTCTTGTTCTTTGGGCAGACTCGAGTTTACTTTTTGAATTCTGCATTGACTCCGTTTTTGTCTGCAAGCTCTGTTGTTACTTTTGTGAAGTGTTTAATTGTTATTGACGTGTCGTTTCAGTCAAGTTTATATTATTGGGGAGGTAGTTGTTTGTTAATTGTTCGCTCAGTCATCGCCAAACTCGCAAAGATTCGACCTTATTGATATATTGTCTTGGAACATTTTCTATCCCTTATCCGTTTCTCCTTGTTTAGCGCCCCTCTTGAGTGATGGTGTCATCTGCTGTCGCATAGTTAGCAGTATTCGAGATCCAGCTCTGCACACAGTTTAGATAATGTACTCGATAAAGCAGCGTTATTACGACTACCTATTGTTTTATTAAAATGATATAAGTACGCTAATTGTACAACTTCTAACATAAAGAAATCAATAACGGAATTGGAAACGTTTTGTAAAACGGAAGTAAAAAGTAAACGGTGTAAGAAGTAGACTGAAGAAGAAAAGACATGTAAGAAGATAATGTTGCCTTGTTGGACAGATAAGGGTGAAGGGAAAATGCCGACACCCTTCACCCTCTTTCTAACCGAGTATCTCGAGTTTTCTTCTTGTCAGGGCAAAAGTTCTTCCTTGGTAAAAAGCAAACGGTTTAAATGACTTCTGAAAAGGGGTTTCAATTTCAAAGTTTAGATTAAGAAGAACGGAAAAAAGAGCCCCGCCTTTTATATATATATCTTCTGTTGATTTTCCGTTTAAGATGGTTTGCTTTCGTCGGACGGGTAATATTCTTCTCCATTTCGTCTTTTGCATCTTTTCACCACGTCTTTATGAACATTTCCATTATTTTCCCAACCCCTTTTTTTCTTCTTTTTGAAAAAAGGAAAGAAAAATAACTTTGTTTTACCCTATTGATTTTCTCCAGTTTGTTTGAGGATTGAAATGAATGGAAGTTGTTTTCCTGAGAAATACTTGACTTATTTAAAACGAAATATTATATAACAGTACCTTTAAAGTTATCGCGCCGCCTAATCAACAAAGAGGCTATGGCAAAGTCGACTAATTAAGTGGATTCGTTAGCATCCATTTTATGTATTTATATATTTTTGACTTAATTTAAATGTTTTATTTTCAATTTGACCTAATCCAATATCGTTCTTTTGTAGAATCTGTATGAGTAATCTTAACTAATTCAGCCAAACTAAAAAAATAGTTTAAAAGGCTTATATACATACATCCGCGGCGCTACAGCCCTTGAAGGGCCCTGGCCTCCTTCAAGGCTTATATACTCATAGGAATTCCATTTCACAAACCTTAATCTGTTTGGTGAATTTAATTTAATACCAAATAAAATATTGGACTAACACTGTTACGATATTGAAATGAAATATTAAAGAATATCTTTGTTCTTGTATTCATTATAGTGATTATTAATTTTTATAACCATCTGAATAAATATGAAGTTTTAACCTTTTTAAATTCTATTTCGCTGTAGTTATGTTTATGAGCTAAGGTTTTAATTCTGGTACTTCTTTAGATTGTTACTCCCCTATAATGTTTTAGAATATTAATGTCTTAGACTATATAACTATTAAGACAAAGGGATGTTTAGTCTCATGTACTTTGGGACAAAGGAATATCGCACTTTTGTTTTTATAAGGGGAGTTACATTCTAAGAAAGAACATTCCGTGCACCTTCTTTAGATTGTTACTCCCTTCTGTTTTATTTATAAGGAGAATAACAATTTAAATAAGTGCCTAAATTCTTAGCAGTAGTAGTATTTATAGGAAAGAAATTGACAAATAATAATTTAATGACTATGAATTGAACATAATGTCCAATATACAGGGTGGTCCAAAAGTCTCCCCCCCCCCTCTCAACTTTGAACGGTTTGAGATAAATTCATGAAACTTGGGGGATCTCTACCATGCAAAGGGAAGTTTGTTTTTATGCAATCACCCACAGGGGCAACCACCCACTTTGCCCCCAGGCCACCCAACTTCAAAATTTCAAATTGGAGTGTATATTTTTGATAGTATATTTGGATTCTACAGTGAAAAATAATAAACTTTTACTTGGAACTATTTTTTCTGTCTCCAATATTTTGCCCCCTACAGGGGGACAAAGATAGCAAAATAACCCTTCCTAAATAGTAAAAGAATAACACGTAGATCGTAATAAAATCTAAACGGTTTGAAATAAAGTAATGAAACTTGGGGGATCGGTACCATGTAAAAGGAAGTGTGTAATCAACCACCATTTTGCCCCCAGGCGCTGAAATCTACCATTTTTATACCTTTGCCCCCTATCAAAATATTGGAGATAGGAAAAAAAGTTGGAAGTAAAATATTTTTATTTTTTACCGTAGAATCTAAATCTGCTATCAAAAATATACATTCCAGGTTAAAATTTTAAATTTAAGTGGTCTGGGGGCAAAATGGGACGTTGCCCCTACTGCGCGATTGCATGAAAACAAACTTCCCTTTACATGGTAAAGATCCCCTAAGTTTCATTAATTTATCTCTAACCGTTTAGATTTTACAACGTATTATCGGAAGGGTTATTTTGCTATCTTTGCCCCCCTGTAGGGGGCAAAATATTGGAGATAGAAAAAATAGTTTCAAGTAAAAGTTTATTATTTTTCACTGTAAAATCCAAATATGCTATCAAAAGTATACACTCTAATTTGAAATTTTGAAGTTGGGTGGCCTGGGGGCAAAGTTGGTGGTTGCCCCTAGTGGGTGATTGCATGAAAACAAACTTTCCTTTGCATTGTAGAGATCCCCCAAGTTTCATTAATTTATCTCAAACCGTTCAAAAGTTAAGAGGGGGGGGGGGAGACTTTTGGACCACCCTGTATAATCGCTAGAAGCTCACAACTCCGAGTCGGTTGCTAACAATTATTATTCTTCTTATTAAATTTGTGCAATATGAGCATAGTCGAAATAATATCCTCGAACCGGTTGAAACAATTACTAAAATATTCTATTGAGTGCATTTTTAACGCTGCATACTCAATTTTATAGACCCATATCATTTAGGTTAAAAAATTCATCGATTCAGACTTTATATTTTATATTAACATTTTTATATACCTACATTTAATTTCTGTTATAGCTTGTCAATGTCGAGCCCGAGTTAATGGCCATCGGCAATTTAATAGTTATTAACTGTAATATTGTATTATAAATAAAATTGATATAACTGTTATAGAGATTACTCGAATTTTAAAAGTAAAAATCAGTCGTAACGGAGCCTAGAGATAAACTTCGAGCATGCCCTTATCTAGAAAGAATTCGCGGGAAACTGATTTGAAACTAAGAGCCAATTGTCGACAAGGGTACCAACAAAAATAAAGACAAAACTTTCCGGAAGTCCTAAATACGTGTTATATCTTTCTTTTTTGTAATCTAGTATTATTCGTCAATGAAAAAGTTTAAATCAATATGCTTCGTGATTATATTTAAAAATAACTTATTATTTTAGTAATTGTTAAATACAGATTCATTTTTTCCCCTTATTACTTAACAAAAAAAAAATCCTCTGTAAGAACGACTAAATAACAGATTTAAAGATCGAATACGCATTATATGTTTGAAATAAAACATCGGAAGAAGCTTAGTGAATAAGCTATTACAGGAAGTTCCGCTTCGAAGCTGTTCGGTTTATTCACAATCGGCTTAAAGCGGTGTGTTTGGTCGAGTGGCGGGAAAACAGCCGAGGCAGCAGCTAACCGGAGCGGGAGGCCTCTTCGTAATATGAAAACCCGTGAAAGGATACCCGCTATAGAAACATCTCTCGTATTATCCTAGCAAAGATATGCCGGCCGTCAATCCTCCCCGTTTAAAACTCGGCCGCTAAAAAATATCTTTGAACGGCAAGCGAACAGGGATTGTTTTCACCCTCCTCAAGATTACCGAAACATCAAACACTTCTTGATAGCAATAATTATAATCTCCAATTTTAATCGTACTTTCCAGTAACATTCATCACTAAATACTATTAAGTGATGATTTGAAGAAACTTCAAGGTATTATTTTACTGCTGGATTTTCACAATACGAAAATATATTTTGTAAAGAAGGATTGCCCTTTTGTCGAATAAATTTCAGAGTCATTCATTTTAATAATGAATGCCCTGGTGCTTTCATAATTAAGCTCACGGTCTTTTTAATAGTATCCTATTAAAAGTCCCCAGTTATTTTATATTCTCTAGAAAAGCTTGTATTTCTTCTTTAGAGCAGACATTGAAAACATCCACAACCATTCCATCAAAAGAAAAAGGGGGAATGACAACAATGCTATAGGTATTCGATCTTCATAGGAAATGTCTCATAGAGGGATCATTAAGCATGACTGTTATTTTCATGATTAGTACTACATATTATTAAAAATAGTATAATGTTAAGTTTATATACTATTTTGAAGATACCGCGTCAGGGATTTTGTGAATCCCGACTTGACTGGACAGAAGCAAATGACTCTTCCTGAGCAACTCCCTGGAGAATGATACCTTTAATGGATTCAAAAAGTCGTCTAGATTGACAATATCTCGGACGAGGTTATTTTCAGAAGATATATAGGCTTATTAGAGTCTGGCCACGTAAACATAGGTTATGGAATTTATTGGGTTTAGTTCATGCAAAATCTCGGTATTAGTTAAGGAGCGTTTTAATTATTTTTTCACAAACCTTTGAAGTGTGGTTAAACATGGCTAGGCTCGTTTGTTAGAGATGTTTAGAACTCGGGATATTATTCTTATAAATAATAAGTGTAAATTTGAGCTAGGTCTTTTCATCTTTTATCAAGCTTGTAAGCCTTATACCCTTCAGCTCTATTTTCTACCTCCGGTCTATTTTTTCCAGTGCACTCGTGCTTTGACGGTTCTTTTGTGACCTCTACCACCTGTAGATATGTACTTTTCCCTGCTCTTACATACACACACACACATCTAAACCGTCTAAAATGCATTGAAGGTATCCTGGACTGTATGTCAGGAGGGAAAAGAATCGCTGAAAAAGAAAGAATTGATGAGTTTAGAATGGCCTTTACAATGGAATGGATTGTGCACTGTTATGTTAGGTCTATTCACCCTTCTCGAGGCTTAGATCCAGGGGTTTGCCCCATCTAGTGTGCGCCCCTTCACTCTACCGTCATGTCAAGTAGGGTGTCAAACCCTAAGTGGCACCCTAAGTGCATCCACTAACATTGTGCCTGAGGCAACAACCGACCCTCCTACTGCCCTATATTTCCTTGCAAGTTAACTGTTCAGTCAACTTCACTATTTCAACTTCGTCACATTCTTCTAGACCGAATAATGTGACTTTTTAAGGTCGTCGACCTTTGTTAACTAAAAATTACAATGAAAAAGAAGCCTAAAATATCCGCTAATTAAAATTACACCTTAGATATTGCATTCCTTCTATTTAAGTAAAAATATATATGGCTCAGTCATAAAAGTGGATAACATTATCAGCTCGTTGAGAAAGGTGAGCAGATAAAGGTCATACTTTCAGTGTATTTTTTCTAATCCATCTACATTCGTCTTCCAGTAGTTATTATAATTTGACCATTTTTCCTTAGGGTTCGTAGAGTCTAAAGGCCCATCTAAAGGATCAAACATGTTTGCGCAAACCTGATGTCGGGTAAATTTTTGCCCATACACGTCAAAAATCATGTTTGCGCAAACATCAAACAGCCCCATACACCGTCAAAATGATTGCGCAAACATTTTGACCGTGCATGGGGGCCTTAAGAGGCACGAATCGCTCTCTCGTGAAAAAATGCAATAATGAGGGTGCGGAGAGAGGAGGGGGATATAGTTTCTTCTGCAACGATTGCATTGTATGATAAAATAGCTGATTCCTCTGCCCTATAATGACAAAACTGTTTTCCATTTGGATGTAAGAAAATAGGTATAATATATTTTATAATGCCCTTAGAATCCAACCATGTGTCTACATCCCTCTAAGAATTTCATATTTAGTAGTAGTTATTAGATCTCCTATAAAGATCTTCTTTCACTTTGCCCTCGATGTTTCAAGGGATGAGTCAAAAGATTTTACTTTTTAAAAAGTGATAAAACATTCTTTTAACTGGTATC
Source organism: Gerris lacustris (assembly GCA_951217055.1). NCBI lineage: Eukaryota > Metazoa > Arthropoda > Insecta > Hemiptera > Gerridae > Gerris > Gerris lacustris. The sequence continues at coordinate 56,322,342 of OX578285.1, forward strand.
CTTTTTATTAGGACTGCGTGACTGTTGATGAGTTATATTAACCGCACATTTATATTTAAACCATGATAGTAAAATATTTAATTGTTAAAACTATTCTGTTTACCATCCTGACGTTTCCAACCAATTACAGGGATTATTCTCAAGGTAGTTGCTCACGATGAGAGTCATTTGCAACTAACTGTATTAACAGAGTTCTGTAGCATAGGTTTCAGTGTCCAGAGTCTAATAAATCTAGATCTCCCGGAGGAGACCACGTCACAGGTTTTGTGAATCCTGACGTTTCCAACCAATTACAGGGATTATTCTCAAGGTAGTTGCTCACGATGAGAGTCATTTGCAACTAACTGTATTAACAGAGTTCTGTAGCATAGGTTTCAGCGGCCAGAGTCTAATAAATCTAGATCTCCCGGAGGAGACCACGTCACAGGTTTTGTGAATCCTGACGTTTCCAACCAATTACAGGGATTATTCTCAAGGTAGTTGCTCACGATGAGAGTCATTCTGCCATTGTTACAACCTTTTCGAATCACGAGAAACTCCCTTCAAAATGATCCCTATAGTGGAACGTCGGGATTCACAAAATCTCTGTCATGGTTTCCTATAGATTTATCTTTTATTAAAACTAAAAATTAGATCATATGATCTTTATGTTTCACCGCACTCAATTTAAGTTGAATCCAAGAATTGAACTCGCGTTATGAAATATTGAAATATATACTATCATATCTCTTTTTTTTTCAATAAAAAATCTATAGAAATATTAAATCTAACATTTTTTTTCCAACAGTTTTAAAATACACGTGAGATTTGTGACAACATATTATAACTTTATAACTACCCATTTTTTTTACAAGTCTAATTAAATCCGTTATCGTTGTCACTGGCTTAGAAGAAACATGTGCTACCCTGAATATGCTGTCAGCACTGACTGCGTCTGCAGTAAAACGTCGCACAAAATCACTATGCCAAAATCACAAAATCACCTATGCCTTGAAAGACACGATCAACTCCATCGACTCCGCAAGACCTAGGATTTCATTTAGAAACCAACCACGGAAAACAACGTAAATATACTAGTCTAATACATAAAGGGTCTTATAATATACAACATTATTGATGCGGTGCATAAAGAAATCGCGTAGAAAAACTTGCATTTCGCTCTTATATCGGCTACATTTATTTTCAATATGGGGTAATATATTCTTAATCAACCTACAAAAAAGCTTTAAAATTATACTAAACGTGTGCCATACAAGCAAAAGCTTTAAAATTATACTAAACGTGTGCCATACAAGCATTAACTCAAAATACTCTTCACGACTTTACAAAACGATATATAACAAGTCATAATGACATAAACCCTTTTTTTAGGAGTCCACCATATTGGGCACCATTTTAAAAATTTTAAGTGTGAAATTCCCAAAAACTAGAGGTACATTTTTCACAAATGCGGAGATGCACTTGAGTGCCGGATTTCATTCAACTCAGTTGAATTTTACGCCAGTCATCGTTAGACAAACTTTTCTTCTTCAGGCTCTCAAATATAGAACGCTACGCCTGTTCAATAAAGGGTAAATTACTGCACACAACAATATTAAGGTATAAATATTGTTACTAGAAATATTATGGCTTTTTAAGATATATTTTTTTATAGTCTGCATTATCGTGATAATATAAAACTAAATTTGACACCTACTGCGATTCTTAATTAAAACGTGTCCAAATAACGTGTATATAATAAATAACTGCCTACATGTCTTAGAAATCACTAATTATGTTTACCCTACCTACAAAAGTATTTAGTGTGAGAAAGTGTCGGTGCCAAAACCTACTGACGTCGCGTCATCAACAAATATTAGCCGGACGCGGTATGTCGCATACCGCGTCCGGCTAATATTTGTTTATATCTAAATGGTGCAAAACCAACTGACGTGACACCACCCTCCAGCCTCACCTCAGTTTGCTCTTGTCCCTTATCTCTTGTCTTGAACAGACCTTAAAAGCTTATCGAAGCCGTAAGAAAAGAAAAGAAAATACAATCAATAATTTAAATTGTAAATACTATTGAGCAGTAAAAAAGCACCTATTTATGGCACTTCTTTAGATTGTTACTCCCCTTATAAAAAAAAAACTGAGGGGAGTAACAATCTAAAAAAGGTATATGGAATGTTCTTCTTTAGATTGTTGCTCCCATCATAAAAAAATAAGTTTATATTTGTAGGTCCCAAAGTAAATTGGGCTAAACATCCGTTGTCTTAATAGTTATTTAGTTAGTCATTTATATTCTAAAACAACAAAGGGGAGTAACAAACTAAAGAAGTACCCTATTCATTACCAATACTATGATTTACTGACGTTTATTTAAATGATTCCCTTTTACAAGGCACTGAACAAAAATCCTTAAAATTATCTAATTTTAACTTGTCTTATTTATTCATAATTTATATTTAAATTCACAAAATATCATTAATGTTACTATACCAATTATGGTGAGGTTATTGGCCGTTAAATTGCATCAATTACTCATTGAACTAAGATCTAACAAAGACTTACCTCGGTGATACTTTCACAGACTATTCTGTGAAACTTGAGTTACGACTGTATTGGTTTTTGCGAAAAAGTAATTTTGATTATTATATTTATAATTTATTCGATATCATTTAAACTTTTAGTTGTTGGATAATTGCTGAACGATCTGAACTAATCTTAAACTACTAATTGTTATAAGGAAAACAAATACCGAATTTATTGAAATTATACAGAGGTGTTCTCTCTTTATTTTTAATTAACCCTAGAACGCTAGCCATATTTTTTAACCTCTTATGACTAACCTTGAGTCATATTGACTCCCTGATCTATTATACCCAGTTTTATTAAATATAAATGCCTAATATGTATAACATTTTTTTAAAACACGTTTTAGTGATAGTTGATGGGACACTTGGGTGCTTTGTTTGCCATAAAAAACATTTTTTCATTTTAATTCCGGTTTTTCAATCTGGACTACTCCTACATATCCGGTATTGTTATCTACCGGAGTGGTTTTATTTACAATTTTTTTTATGTAGCTTTTTTCTTTCCTTTCCTTTAGTTTTTCTATTTCGTAAATTGTTTCAATTAATTTACAATTTTCCTCATCATCGCTGATGGGATCAAAAAAGGCATTTTCTATTTTCAAATCAGGGTCCAAATCACAAACGTCACCATTATTGTTGAATACGCTCTTTTTCATAATCGGTACATATCAGAATCGGTAATTTCCTTCATCAAGCGATAAATGTCGTTTGGATCATGGTATTTTTTTTCCATTATTTGACTATATTCATATTCTATTAACTTTATATAATTTAGACTTATAAAGACAAAAAATATAACAATTTATACTTATAAATTACAATTATATTACCTTTAATTTGTAATAATTATTCAATTAAAAGTTATATAATACCTAATTTATAAGATTTGAAATGACCAAATAAACAATAATACTTATTAGATTAGGCTAATATTACTATTCTGCGTCGAAATGACCTACAAAACATTTACGTGTAAGACTAAACAGGAGTCAAAATGACTCCGTGACTGCAGAAAAACAAACGATATGTCCTCTTTAGAATCTGAATGTGGAACTGATAGAAGTGTAGAAGGGTCATTCAAGGGTGGGAGATAGCATAGCTGAGATGTGGGAGTTCTATGTTTTACAGACACCATGCATTCGTAGTTAAAAAAAAATGGGAGTCATTTTGACTCCAGGTTAGCC